>JACWNB010000155.1:0-12069 GCA_016165855.1 Pseudocercospora ulei
TTCTTCTTAAATGCTTCCCAATCCTTAGGATCTCCGCCTCTAAACGCTGGTAGATCCGGTGGTAGTAACGTCATTAACCGTACCGCCTTAACTGTAGGCCGCCGGTAAGGCGGTCTCTGCTTGTTCTTCTCGATGCAGTAGCGGCGCCGACGACATCGCTGCTTCTATCTTATCTAGCTGAGCCTTTATCGCTTTCAATTGTGCCAGTCGGTTCGCTGCTTTGTTTTCCAGCACATCTATATAATAGTCTCGGCCGATTCCTTCTCGGCTCTTACTGTCTCTACTTCCTCTCTTAACTGTCTCTTTTCTTCTAGGGTTCTGTAAAACAGCTTCTTAATAAGGTCTATGCTGTCGTAGACCTTTCCTACTCCGTTCTCGTTTACGTAATCCTTAAGTTCCTCGAGCGTACAGTCGTAGATTTTTTGTATTCGCTTATTCGTTCCTTAATCTCTGCGGTCTCTTCTGCTGTAAAAAACCTCCGATAATAAACTCATTATCGATAAACACTGGAGCGCCTGCTCGCTCTGTCTGTCTTTTCTCTTCTGCTTCTGCTTCGGCCTATAACGCCCGCTCTCTAATGCTAAGAAACTCTCTATAGCTTTCTTACAGTACTGGGGTTGTTTGGTTTAGTGTGTTGGTGCGCGTGCGTTATTCAGGGTCCGGATAATTCAACGGTCCCTTTCGCGCAGCGCGGGTTGTTGGTGTAAGGAGTGAGTTCGAGATATAATAATCCAGGCACGTAGATATAATTCAATACGGCCTTTTTTAATAACTATATCTCGAACTAAGGAGGGAAAGGAATCTATATAGCGGTGGGCGAGAGCTTTAGGGGTGGCGTGCCCAAGGCCGGCTCGGTCCGGAAAGGGCCGAGCCGAAATTCCAAGGGTCTACCCCATTACTTAGTCCCACCCCTTTCTGCCGCTGCAACAAGCTGGGCCTTGGCACACCACCCTAAAGCTCTTACCCACTACTACGTAGACTCCTTTCCCTCCTTAGATCGAGATATAGCTATTAAAAAGGCTGTATGAATTATATCTGCGTGCCCGGATCAATTAGCATCTGCGCCGTAGCGGTCCCGTTTAGAGTAGGTCGTATAAAAACGGCGTAGTCGTTATGTAGTTGCTCTTAAAAGATAGCTAAGTAGTGCTTTAATTTAGCAATCTATCTCGTATATGCCTCTAGTAGAGCCTTCGCTTAGAGGCTACTCTTTTCCCGACTTATTATCGTCTAAGGGGAACTCTTAGTTCTCATATTAGGGCGCTGCAGTTTTTGCTACCCCTTACAGTGGTCGGCCGTCCCCTAGGTCTCTCTGCTAGCAAAAGCCTGCAATTCTGTACAGTGTGCCCTATCTTGCTATACTAGTAGCAGCTCCCTTACTCTCGTCTCTTGTTAAGGGTAGCTGTATCTACCTACTGTGCCCTTTAGTACCGGCCCTTAGCTGTACAGTAATAGCTGCCGCTACTCTTGTCGTTGTTATTAGTTCCTAGTCTATAGCGTCCTGCTGCCTATAGAGAAGGGGCTGTCGTATCTCGTAGGCGCAGCTTATCCGTCCGAGCCTACGCTGTTAGTCGTCGACTATCCTAAGGAGATTATAGAACACCTCGTACAAGGCTGGTCGCATTACGCCTACTAGTTCTGTTATAATCTCCTTAGAGAGGCCGCTACCTCTAAGATAGTAATTTTTACCCAGTCCTCCTATTAGAGTCCTCCTACCTCTGCTAGGGTCTAATCGTATTCTGCGAGGAACTCTTATACAGTCTTGCATCCTTGCTTTATAGTGTTAACCTGTAGGAGTGCTCGGCTTTCGCGGTCTAGGTCCTTGTAGCTCCTATCGAGAGCTGCCTAGAGCATCGTCGTAGTCGCTATTGCTAGGTTAGCAATAGCCGTCTTATAGTACGGCAGAATTCGTACTGCCGCCCTACACTTTAACCTCCTAAAGAGGTATACTACCTTGTCTAGCCTAGTCGGGGTATACTCCTAAGTCGACTAGAAGCTTAGAGCGTATCTAGGTAGCCTAGGAGGGGTACTCGGCCTAAGCCTTACTATTATAGGTAGGGACGTTAGGGAGTTTGCTCTTAGGGGCTGGGGTGTAGGCCGTCGCGTTCGTCGTCGTCGTTATAGGGGTCGGATCGCAATCGGACGCCCTAAGCTGTTGGAGCTCCTGTTCCCGTTAGGAAATTATCGCAGCCTAGTAGCTTACTTGCTGTTCGAGCTGGGCCTTGCGTGCCAGCAGCTCCTCGTACATACAGTACATATTCTTGCAGCGGCAGAAAGGGGGTGGGACTAAGTAATAGGGTGGACCTTTAGAATTTCGGCTCGGCCTTTCCAGACCGAGCCGGGCCTTGGCACACCACCCCTAAAGCCCTTACCTACTGCTGCATAGATTCCTTTCCTTCTTCAGTTCGAGATAATAGTTATTAAAAAGGCCGTATTGAACTATATTAGTGTGCCCAGATTATTATATCTCGAACTTACTTACTATACTAAACTTCGCGCTGCGCGCGAAAGGGACCATTAAACTATCCGGACACCCAAATAACGTACGCGCACACTTATACACCAAATCAAACCCTAGCACTGTAAGACAGCTATAGAGAGCTTCTTAACGGTAGAAGGCGGTGTTATAGGCTGCAGCAGAAGCAGGAGAGAAAAGACTAACAGAGCGAGTAGGCGCTCCAGCGTTTTTAATAATAATATTATTATTAGAGGTTTTACAGCGGAAGAAACTGTAGAGGTTAAGGAATAAATACCGAATATAAGAAGATCTACAACTGCACGCTCGAGGAACTTAAAGACTATATAAACGAGAACGGAATAGGGAA
The DNA here is from genome assembly GCA_016165855.1 of Pseudocercospora ulei. Taxonomy (NCBI): domain Eukaryota; kingdom Fungi; phylum Ascomycota; class Dothideomycetes; order Mycosphaerellales; family Mycosphaerellaceae; genus Pseudocercospora; species Pseudocercospora ulei. The sequence continues at coordinate 2,823 of JACWNB010000155.1, forward strand.
GGTCTACGACGGCATAGACCTTATTAAGACGCTGTTTTACAGAACCCTGGAAGAGAAGATGCAGTTAAGAGAGGAAACCGAAGCAGTAAGGGCCGAGAAGGAATCAGCAGAGACTATTATCGATGTGCTAGAAAAACCAAGCGGCGAATCGACTAGCATAACTAAAGGCGATAAAGACTTAGTTAGCTGAGATAGAAGCAGCGATGTCGTCGGCGCCGCTACTATATCGAGAAGAACAAGCAGAGACCGCCTTACTAGCGGCCTACAGTTAAGGCGGCACCCTCGATAACGTTACTACCTAACCTACCGGCGTTTAGATGCAGAGACCCTAAAGACTAGGAGGTGTTTAAGAAAAAGATAAAGAACAAGATAGACTGCGATTATGCCAGAAATAGTAAAGAAGACAGGTTGGCCTACCTAGAATTATAGCTACGGGGATGTGTTCTTAAAAGCTAACTCTAACCTCCTACTGCTATATCGACCGGAATACGACAATAAGATCCGATTGAAAGAAGGAGCTACGCTGCCAAGAACGAGCCCTTAAGAAGACTATCGCCAGCCGAGCTGGACCAGGTAGAAGTGTTTGTTGAGAGAATCTGGCGAAGAAGTTTATTACACCAAGCTTAGCCGAATATGCGTTACCGATTCTTTTCGTGCGGAAACCCGGAGGTAGTCTCCGACTGTACGTAGATTACCGAGGCCTTTATAAGGTCACTAAGAGAGATGTGTATCCGCTGCCGCTAATCGATAAGACTATACAACGAGTAGCTAAAGCTAAGTAGTTTAGCAAGCTGGATATTCGCTAAGCGTTTTACTAACTAAGGAACGAGAAGGGACAAACGGAAGACCTTACGATATTCGCTATACGCATAGGCAACTTCAAGTAGTTGGTAATGCCTTTCGGACTTACTAACGCGCCGGCAGTGTAGCAGCGTTTTATAAATTACACCTTTATAGACATGCTAGAACGATTCGTGTCTATCTACTTAGACGACATTCTTATCTACACTAATAGAACGAGAGAGCAACATATAGACTACATTAAGAGGGTACTAAAGAGGACTCTATAAGGCCGGATTGAACGCGGACACGAAGAAGAGCGAGTTCTATTAGACCGAAGTCAAATATCTCGGTCTTATCGTCAGAAGAGAAGGAATTCGGATAGACCTCTTAAAGGTCGCTGCTGTTACAGAATGGAAGCAGCCGAAATCTGGAAAAACTATACAAATCAGAGCGTTTCTCGGATTCTGCAGCTACTATCGACAGTTTTATTAAGGACTCTAGCAAGATAGCGAGACTGCTGAACGAAGCGTTAAAGAAGGAGGCCGCTGGCCTATAGAATAAGAAGTGCACAGAGGGGCTTTTAATCGACTAAAAGAAGCAGTAGCCTTAGCGCTAGTGCTGGCGCACTTTCGACTGGAAAAGACGATCTACTTAGAAACAGACGCATCCGATACAGTGACAGCAGGAGTCCTTAGTATAATAATGCCGACGAGACCCTCTATCCAGTGGCTTTCTTCAGCAAATCTATAAATAAGGCTAAGCAGAACTACGCTATTTACGACAAAGAACTGTTAGCTATTATTCAGGCTTTCGAGAAGTGGAAACTGGAGCTTATAGCTAGAAGGAGCACAGTCCAGGTCCTTACAGACCACTAGTTACTTACCTACTTTATAAAAACGTAGAAGCTATTACGCCGCCAAGCTCGGTAGGCTGCCTACTTATCCAGATTCGATTTCAAGATCACCTATTGACCTAGAGCTTAAAATGGAAAGGCTAACGCGCTAACGAGAAGAGAAGGAAAGACTAGCTGCGCGAAAGAAGATCTGAACATGTTCCAGAAGGTGTTGACCAAAACAGATAGTAGACGCCGAGGTATTAAAAGAAGTAGGGATCTGTGCGATAGAGCTGCCGACCGAGGAAGAGACGCTCTATAAGAAAGTAGAACGATTTAATTAGCAGCAGAAGCTCGGCAGAACAGGCTTAGGGAAGCTAATAGTTCCGGAAGAACTAATTACAGAGATTATCCAGTTAGTTTATAGTTCTAAGAATGTCGGTTACGCAGGCTCGAAAAAGACGATAGAAGCTATAAGGACGATCTACTGGTTTCCGCGAATCTTCGAGCGGATCCACCGGTTTTTTATCGCTAATTGTTACGTATGCCGAGTCGCGAAGCTACGTTACAGCCTTCCGGCCGGCCTGTTAAAGCTACTTCCGATCCCTAAGAAACCGTAGCAGCACATTACGATAGATTTCGTAACCGCCTGCCGGATTCCGATAGATACGATGCCACGCTTAACGTAGTAGATCGACTAAGCAAAGAACGCTACTTTATCCCCTGCTAAGCGAAGGATAAAGGAACTACTATAGAAGAAACGGCAAGAATGCTAATTCAGCATATATAGAAGCACTACAGTCTGCCAGACACTATTACTATTACGGATAGGGGTCCCTAATTTTACTGCCGACGTATAGAAGGCTATTAACCAAGCTCTCGGAATTTGTAGAAAGCTTAGCACAGCCGCTTATCCTCAAACCGACAGTTAGTCTAAAGGGGCTAACTGCGAGATAGAAAAATATCTACGAATCTTCTGTAGTTACTATTAAGGAGAGTAGGTAAAGGTGTTGCCGATAGCCGAATTCTGCGCCAATTTAGCACGATTAAAAGCCACCTCGCTAGCGCCGCTCGAGATAACCTATAGTTATCTTCCGAGAATAAGCTTCCAACTGTCGGACAAACCCAGCCCTTCGGAACCTCCTACTACTACTTCGTCGAAGAGGGTTGCTGCCGCTACGGCAGAAGCTCTCTGATCTTAGATAGAAGAAGCGATTAAGGTAGCGAAAGAGGCTGTTGTAGCGGCAGAAAGGGGTAGGACTAAGTAATAGGGTAGACCCTTAGAATTTCGGCTCGGCCCTTCCGGACCAAGCCGGGCCTTAGCACGCTACCCCTAAAACCCTTACCTACTACTACATAGATTCCTTTCCCTCCTCAGTTCGAGATATAGTTATCAAAAAGGCCGTATTGAATTATATCTGCGTGCCCGGATTATTATATCTTGAACTTACTTACTACACTAACTCCGCGCTGTACGAAAGGGACTGTTGAACTATCCGGACACCTGAATAAAGCACGCGCACTACACAAACCAAACCAAAACACTAGTACTGTAAGAAAGCTATAGAGAGCTTCTTAATAGTAGAGGGCAGTGTAAAAAAAAAATTATATAATATATAATTTTTTTTTTACACTGCCCTCTACTATTAAGAAGCTCTCTATAGCTTTCTTACAGTACTAGTGTTTGGTTTGGTTTGTGTAGTGCGCGTGCTTTATTCAGGTGTCCGGATAGTTCAACAGTCCCTTTCGTACAGCGCGGAGTTAGTGTAGTAAGTAAGTTCAAGATATAATAATCCGGGCACGCAGATATAATTCAATACGGCCTTTTTGATAACTATATCTCGAACTGAGGAGGGAAGGAATCTATGTAGTAGTAGGTAAGGGTTTTAGGGGTAGCGTGCTAAGGCCCGGCTTGGTCCGGAAGGGCCGAGCCGAAATTCTAAGGGTCTACCCTATTACTTAGTCCTACCCCTTTCTGCCGCTACAAACAGCCTCTTTCGCTACCTTAATCGCTTCTTCTATCTAAGATCAGAGAGCTTCTGCCGTAGCGGCAGCAACCCTCTTCGACGAAGTAGTAGTAGGAGGTTCCGAAGGGCTGGGTTTGTCCGACAGTTGGAAGCTTATTCTCGGAAGATAACTATAGGTTATCTCGAGCGGCGCTAGCGAGGTGGCTTTTAATCGTGCTAAATTGGCGCAGAATTCGGCTATCGGCAACACCTTTACCTACTCTCCTTAATAGTAACTACAGAAGATTCGTAGATATTTTTTCTATCTCGCAGTTAGCCCCTTTAGACTAACTGTCGGTTTGAGGATAAGCGGCTGTGCTAAGCTTTCTACAAATTCCGAGAGCTTGGTTAATAGCCTTCTATACGTCGGCAGTAAATTAGGGACCCCTATCCGTAGTAATAGTGTCTGGCAGACTGTAGTGCTTCTATATATGCTGAATTAGCATTCTTGCCGTTTCTTCTATAGTAGTTCCTTTATCCTTCGCTTAGCAGGGGATAAAGTAGCGTTCTTTGCTTAGTCGATCTACTACGTTAAGCGTGGCATCGTATCTATCGGAATCCGGCAGGCCGGTTACGAAATCTATCGTAATGTGCTGCTACGGTTTCTTAGGGATCGGAAGTAGCTTTAACAGGCCGGCCGGAAGGCTGTAACGTAGCTTCGCGACTCGGGCATACGTAACAATTAGCGATAAACCGGTGGATCCGCTCGAAGATTCGCGGAAACCAGTAGATCGTCCTTATAGCTTCTATCGTCTTTTTCGAGCCTGCGTAACCGACATTCTTAGAACTATAAACTAACTGGATAATCTCTGTAATTAGTTCTTCCGGAACTATTAGCTTCCCTAAGCCTGTTCTGCCGAGCTTCTGCTGCTAATTAAATCGTTCTACTTTCTTATAGAGCGTCTCTTCCTCGGTCGGCAGCTCTATCGCACAGATCCCTACTTCTTTTAATACCTCGGCGTCTACTATCTGTTTGGTCAACACCTTCTGGAACATGTTCAGATCTTCTTTCGCGCAGCTAGTCTTTCCTTCTCTTCTCGTTAGCGCGTTAGCCTTTCCATTTTAAGCTCTAGGTCAATAGGTGATCTTGAAATCGAATCTGGATAAGTAGGCAGCCTACCGAGCTTGGCGGCGTAATAGCTTCTACGTTTTTATAAAGTAGGTAAGTAACTAGTGGTCTGTAAGGACCTGGACTGTGCTCCTTCTAGCTATAAGCTCCAGTTTCCACTTCTCGAAAGCCTGAATAATAGCTAACAGTTCTTTGTCGTAAATAGCGTAGTTCTGCTTAGCCTTATTTATAGATTTGCTGAAGAAAGCCACTGGATAGAGGGTCTCGTCGGCATTATTATACTAAGGACTCCTGCTGTCACTGTATCGGATGCGTCTGTTTCTAAGTAGATCGTCTTTTCCAGTCGAAAGTGCGCCAGCACTAGCGCTAAGGCTACTGCTTCTTTTAGTCGATTAAAAGCCTCTGTGCACTTCTTATTCTATAGGCCAGCGGCCTCCTTCTTTAACGCTTCGTTCAGCAGTCTCGCTATCTTGCTAGAGTCCTTAATAAACTGTCGATAGTAGCTGCAGAATCCGAGAAACGCTCTGATTTGTATAGTTTTTCCAGATTTCGGCTGCTTCCATTCTGTAACAGCAGCGACCTTTAAGAGGTCTATCCGAATTCCTTCTCTTCTGACGATAAGACCGAGATATTTGACTTCGGTCTAATAGAACTCGCTCTTCTTCGTGTCCGCGTTCAATCCGGCCTTATAGAGTCTCTTTAGTACCCTCTTAATGTAGTCTATATGTTGCTCTCTCGTTCTATTAGTGTAGATAAGAATGTCGTCTAAGTAGATAGACACGAATCGTTCTAGCATGTCTATAAAGGTGTAATTTATAAAACGCTGCTACACTGCCGGCGCGTTAGTAAGTCCGAAAGGCATTACCAACTACTTGAAGTTGCCTATGCGTATAGCGAATATCGTAAGGTCTTCCGTTTGTCCCTTCTCGTTCCTTAGTTAGTAAAACGCTTAGCGAATATCCAGCTTGCTAAACTACTTAGCTTTAGCTACTCGTTGTATAGTCTTATCGATTAGCGGCAGCGGATACACATCTCTCTTAGTGACCTTATAAAGGCCTCGGTAATCTACGTACAGTCGGAGACTACCTCCGGGTTTCCGCACGAAAAGAATCGGTAACGCATATTCGGCTAAGCTTGGTGTAATAAACTTCTTCGCCAGATTCTCTCAAACAAACACTTCTACCTGGTCCAGCTCGGCTGGCGATAGTCTTCTTAAGGGCTCGGTTCTTGGCAGCGTAGCTCCTTCTTTCAATCGGATCTTATTGTCGTATTCCGGTCGATATAGCAGTAGGAGGTTAGAGTTAGCTTTTAAGAACACATCCCCGTAGCTATAATTCTAGGTAGGCCAACCTGTCTTCTTTACTATTTCTGGCATAATCGCAGTCTATCTTGTTCTTTATCTTTTTCTTAAACACCTCCTAGTCTTTAGGGTCTCTGCATCTAAACGCCGGTAGGTTAGGTAGTAACGTTATCGAGGTGCCGCCTTAACTGTAGGCCGCTAGTAAGGCGGTCTCTGCTTGTTCTTCTCGATATAGTAGCGGCGCCGACGACATCGCTGCTTCTATCTCAGCTAACTAAGTCTTTATCGCCTTTAGTTATGCTAGTCGATTCGCCGCTTGGTTTTCTAGCACATCGATAATAGTCTCTGCTGATTCCTTCTCGGCCCTTACTGCTTCGGTTTCCTCTCTTAACTGCATCTTCTCTTCCAGGGTTCTGTAAAACAGCGTCTTAATAAGGTCTATGCCGTCGTAGACCTTCCCTATTCCGTTCTCGTTTATATAGTCTTTAAGTTCCTCGAGCGTGCAGTTGTAGATCTTCTTATATTCGGTTATTTATTCCTTAACCTCTACAGTTTCTTCCGCTGTAAAACCTCTAATAATAATATTATTATTAAAAACGCTGGAGCGCCTACTCGCTCTGTTAGTCTTTTCTCTCCTGCTTCTGCTGCAGCCTATAACACCGCCTTCTACCGTTAAGAAGCTCTCTATAGCTGTCTTACAGTGCTAGGGTTTGATTTGGTGTATAAGTGTGCGCGTACGTTATTTGGGTGTCCGGATAGTTTAATGGTCCCTTTCGCGCAGCGCGAAGTTAGTATAGTAAGTAAGTTCGAGATATAATAATCTGGGCACACTAATATAGTTCAATACGGCCTTTTTAATAACTATATCTCGAACTGAAGAAGGAAAGGAATCTATGCAGCAGTAGGTAAGGGCTTTAGGGGTGGTGTGCCAAGGCCCGGCTCGGTCTGGAAAGGCCGAGCCGAAATTCTAAAGGTCCACCCTATTACTTAGTCCCACCCCTTTCTGCCGCTGCAAGAATATGTACTGTATGTACGAGGAGCTGCTGGCACGCAAGGCCCAGCTCGAACAGCAAGTAAGCTACTAGGCTGCGATAATTTCCTAACGGGAACAGGAGCTCCAACAGCTTAGGGCGTCCGATTGCGATCCGACCCCTATAACGACGACGACGAACGCGACGGCCTACACCCCAGCCCCTAAGAGCAAACTCCCTAACGTCCCTACCTATAATAGTAAGGCTTAGGCCGAGTACCCCTCCTAGGCTACCTAGATACGCTCTAAGCTTCTAGTCGACTTAGGAGTATACCCGACTAGGCTAGACAAGGTAGTATACCTCTTTAGGAGGTTAAAGTGTAGGGCGGCAGTACGAATTCTGCCGTACTATAAGACGGCTATTGCTAACCTAGCAATAGCGACTACGACGATGCTCTAGGCAGCTCTCGATAGGAGCTACAAGGACCTAGACCGCGAAAGCCGAGCACTCCTACAGGTTAACACTATAAAGCAAGGATGCAAGACTGTATAAGAGTTCCTCGCAGAATACGATTAGACCCTAGCAGAGGTAGGAGGACTCTAATAGGAGGACTGGGTAAAAATTACTATCTTAGAGGTAGGCCTCTCTAAGGAGATTATAACAGAACTAGTAGGCGTAATGCGACCAGCCTTGTACGAGGTGTTCTATAATCTCCTTAGGATAGTCGACGACTAACAGCGTAGGCTCGGACGGATAAGCTGCGCCTACGAGATACGACAGCCCCTCTATAGGCAGCAGGACGCTATAGACTAGGAACTAATAACAACGACAAGAGTAGCGGCAGCTATTACTGTACAGCTAAGGGCCGGTACTAAAAGGGCACAGTAGGTAGATACAGCTACCCTTAACAAGAGACGAGTAGAAGGGAGCTGCTACTAGTATAGCAAGATAGGGCACACTGTACAGAATTGCAGGCTTTTGCTAGCAGAGAGACCTAGGGGACGGCCGACCACTGTAAGGGTAGCAACTGCAGCGCCCTAATATGAGAACTAAGAGTTCCCCTTAGACGATAATAAGTCGGGAAAAGAGTAGCCTCTAAGCGAAGGCTCTACTAGAGGCATATACGAGATAGATTGCTAAATTAAAGCACTACTTAGCTATCTTTTAAGAGCAACTACATAACGACTACGCCGTTTATTATACGACCTACGCTAAACGGGACCGCTACGGCGCAGATGCTAATTGATCCGGGCACGCAGATATAATTCAATACAGCCTTTTTAATAGCTATATCTCGATCTAAGGAGGGAAAGGAGTCTACGTAGTAGTGGGTAAGAGCTTTAGGGGTGGTGTGCCAAGGCCCAGCTTGTTGCAGCGGCAGAAAGGGGTGGGACTAAGTAATGGGGTAGACCCTTGGAATTTCGGCTCGGCCCTTCCGGACCGAGCCGGGCCTTGGCACGCCACCCCTAAAGCTCTCGCCCACCGCTATATAGATTCCTTTCCCTCCTTAGTTCGAGATATAGTTATTAAAAAGGCCGTATTGAATTATATCTACGTGCCTGGATTATTATATCTCGAACTCACTCCTTACACCAACACCGCGCTGCGCGAAAGGGACCGTTGAATTATCCGGACCCCTGAATAACGCACGCGCACCAACACACTAAACCAAACAACCCCAGTACTGTAAGAAAGCTATAGAGAGTTTCTTAGCAGTAGAGAGCGGCGTTATAGGCCGAAGCAGAAGCAGAAGAGAAAAGACAGACAGAGCGAGCAGGCGCTCCAGTGTTATCGATAATGAGTTTATTATCGGAGGTTTTACAGCAGAAGAGACCGCAGAGATTAAGGAACGAATAAGCGAATACAAGAAAATCTACGACTGTACGCTCGAGGAACTTAAGGATTACGTAAACGAGAACGGAGTAGGAAAGGTCTACGACAGCATAGACCTTATTAAGAAGCTGTTTTACAGAACCCTAGAAGAAAAGAGACAGTTAAGAGAGGAAGTAGAGACAGTAAGAGCCGAGAAGGAATCGGCCGAGACTATTATAGATGTGCTGGAAAACCAAGCAGCGAACCGACTGGCACAATTGAAAGCGATAAAGGCTCAGCTAGATAAGATAGAAGCAGCGATGTCGTCGGCGCCGCTACTGGGCGGAGATCCTAAGGATTGGGAAGCATTTAAGAAGAAGATAAAGAACAAGATAGGTCGAGACTATGCCGGAAACAGCGCCGGAGATAGATTGGCGTACCTAGAATCGCGATTGGAAGGTAAAGCTTTTTCGC
>JACWNB010000156.1:0-11820 GCA_016165855.1 Pseudocercospora ulei
AATCGGAGCTATCTAATCTAAGCCGATAGCTATCTAAGCTGCTACGTAGCTAGCCTGTACGCCGCTATAGAGGGTCTATATAGATCTATCTGCAGTGCGCTATCTCTTCTTATTTTTCTTCTCTACTAAAGGCCTTAAGCGCTATCGCAAAAGCTGCTTTTAGTAGTATCGGCCTCGTTCTTCGCTGTTATTATCCGGCCGGCATAGTTAGCAGTTAATAATAGCAAAGGGAAAGACTGTTACAAAGCGTGCTAACGCGGTAGCGCCGTCCCTCGGCCTTATCGTTATTATCCAGCTAGCCAGGCCAGCAGTAGTAGTAGTAGAGCCGAGGACTCTAGCTAAGCGATTGCTGCGATCGTTTCTATTAGTTTCTATACTAATAGAGCAGACACGGCCTTTCTTCTTCTTCTATTTTTCTTCTAGAGCTATTAACTTCGGAGCCACTCGGGCCTCGGTTTCTTTAGGTTCCGGACGTAAAACTCTCTTAAACAGCTCTACCGAATCTCGGAGATTTTTCGACTAGATACTATTTATCGTCTTCTAGCTACCCCTTCTATAAAATCCTCGCTTCGATAGACCCTCTTATCTTTCTTATGTCTATTACATCTTCTACCTCCTATTCTTCTTCCTTACTATCTATCTCGACTAGTAGGGGTTTAGTAAATCCCTAATCCGGAAGACTATCTCTAGGGTCTAGGCTTAACAGATCTAAATAGAAGACATTGTAGATCTAGAACGACTTTAGTAGCTAGAGCCGATAAGTTACTAGCGACCTCTTTTCTACTACTGTAAATAGACCTACGTAGCGAGGGTTAAGCTTAGCGTTTCCTTTTAGCCTTAGGTTCTACGTATTAAGCTATACCTTTTAGCTTTCTTCGAATTCTATTAGCGACCGCTTTCTATTAGCTCGAGTTACTATCTTCTTCTAAGCCAATTCTATCGCTTCTTTTGCTACCTAGATCGCTTCTTCTATCTAAGATCTAAGCGCTTCTGCCGCAAAGCTTATTCTTAGAAGATTGCTATAAGTTATCTCGAACGGCGCTAGTTAGGTGGCCTCGGACTGTGCCGAGTTGGCGCAGAATTCGGCTATTAGCAACACCTTAACCTACTCTGCTTAATAATAGCTATAGAAGATTTGTAGATATTTCTCTATCTTACAGTTAGCTACTTTAGACTAGCTATCGGTCTAAGGATAAGCGGCTGTGCTAAGCTGTCCTCGAATTCTAAGAGCTTGGTTAATAGCCTTCTATACATTAGCAGTAAATTAAGGACCCCTATCTATAGTAATAGTGTCTAGTAGGCTATAGTACTTCTATATATACTAAATTAGCATTCTCGCTGTCTCTTCTGCTGTCGTACCTCTATCCTTCGCTTAATAGGGGATAAAGTAGCGTTCTTTGCTTAACCGATCTACTATATTAAGGGTAGCGTCGTATCTATTAGAATCTAGTAGACCGGTTACAAAATCTGTCGTAATATGCTGCTACGGTTTCTTAGGAATTGGAAGTAGCTTTAATAGACTAGCTAGAAGGCTGTAACGTAGTTTCGCGGCTCGATATATGTAACAATTAGCGATAAATTAGTAGATCCGCTCGAAGATCCGCAGAAACCAGTAGATCGTCCTTATAGACAGCTTCTATTATCTTCTTTAAGCTAGCGTAGCTAACATCCTTAGAACTATAGACTAGCTAGATAACCCCTGTAATTAGTTCTTCTAGAACTATTAGCTTGCCTAAGCTAGTTTTGCCGAGCTTCTGCTGCTAATTAAGCTGTTCTACTTTCTCGTAGAGCGTCTCTTCCTTAGTCGGCAGCTCTACTACGTAGACCCTGCTTCTTTTAATACCTTAGCGTCTACTATCTGTTTAGTTAACACCTTCTAGAACATGTTCGGATCTTCTTTCGCGCGGCTGGTCTTTCCCTCTCTTCTTGTTAGTGTATTAGCCTTTCTATTTTAAGCTCTAGGTCGATAGGTAATCTTAAAGTCGAATCTGGATAAGTAGACGGCCTACCGAGCTTGGCGGCGCGATAGCTTCTGCGTCTTTAAAAAATAGGTTTTATAAAATAGGTTAGTAACTAATAGTCCGTAAGAACCTAGACTGTACTCTTTCTGGCTATAAGCTCCGGCTTCTACTCCTCGAAAGCCTAGATAATAGCTAACAGTTCTTTATCGTAGATAGCGTAGTTCCGCTTAGCCCACTTCTTATTCTATAGGCTAGCGGCCTCCTTCTTTGATGCCTCGCTTAAAGGTAATACTATCTTGCTAAAGTCCTTAATAAATCGTCGATAGTAGCTGCAGAATCCGAGAAAAGCTCTAATTTAGGTAGTGTTTCCAGACTTTGGCTACTTCTACTCTGCGACAGTGGCGACCTTTAAGGAGTCTATCCGGATTCCTTCTCTTCTAACAATAAGACTAAGATATTTAACCTTAGTTTAATAGAACTCGCTCTTCTTCGTATCTGCGTTTAAGCTAACCTTGCAGAGCCTAGCTAACACTCTCTTAATGTAGTCTGTATATTGCTCTCTCGTTCTATTAGTATAGATAAGGATATCGTCTAAGTAAATAGATACGAACCGCTCTAGTATGTCTATAAAGGTGTAATTTATAAAACGCTACTACACTGCTAGCGCGTTAGTAAGGCCGAAAGGCATAACTAACTACTTGAAATTGCCTATACGCGTAGCGAATGTCGTAAGGTCTTCCGTCTGCCGTTCTTCGTTCCTTAATCGGTAGAACGCTTAGCGGATGTCCAGTTTGCTAAACTACTTAGCTTTCGCCACTTATTGTATAGTCTTATCGATTAGCAGCAGCAGGTATACATCTCTTTTAGTAACCTCGTTAAGGCCTCGGTAGTCTACGTACAGTCGGAGACTATCTCTAAGTTTCTGTATAAACAGGATTAGTAATATATACTTAGTAGAGCTCGGCGTATAAAACTTCTTCGCTAGGTTTTCTTAAACAAACACTTCTACTTAGTCTAGCTTAGCTAGCAATAAGTGTTAGGAGGCGCCGCCCAGTCCAGGTCCTAGACCTAAGACAGCCGTCGCCCTAAGGACTGCGACTTAGCGGCGCTAGCATAACCCTGCCCTCTATACGGAGTTACCGACAGGACCCTACTCCTGTACAGAGGGAGAATCCTATAGCCCTGTACAGAGGGGAGTTGCCCCCCCTCTAAACGGAGGGAAAACTCTATACTACTGTATAGAGGGAAACTCCTAATCCTCTATATAGAGTGTAAACCTTGCATCCCTATATAGGGGGAAATTGCTAGCTTAGCTTCGTAGGTACAAACTGTACAGCAGCAGACGACGAAGGAACTGCCTATTAGTTCCTTTATATAGATACCTAACCTTAAGTTTCTAAACTAAGATTCTTAAGCCCTTATATTAGGAACTAATCTTACTGTCAGTAACTACAGTAATATAACGAAGATAGACGGCGACATCTCTATAGAACCTACGGCTATGCAGGGACAGATGCATTGCGCGTACGAGGAGCTGCTAGAACACAAGAGGCAGCTCGAACAGCAAGTAAGCTACTAGGCTACGATAATTTCCTAATAGGAACAGGAGCTACGACAGCTTAGGGCGTCTAATTGCGATCCGACCCCTACGACGATAAACACGATAGCCTACACCCTAGCCTCTAAGAGCAAACTCCCTAACGTTACTACTTACGATAGTAAGGCTCTAGCTAAGTACCTATCCTAGGCTGCCTAGATACGCTCTAAGCTTCTAGTCGACTTAGGAGTATACCTAACCGAGCTAGACAAGGTAGTGTAACTCTCTAGGAGGTTAAAGGGCAGGGCAGTAGTACGGATTCTGCCGTACTATAAGACAGCTATTGCTAACCTAGCAATAGCAACAACGACGATACTCTAGGCAGCTCTTAATAAGAGCTATAAGGACCTAGACCGCGAGAGCTAAGCACTTATATAGGTTAACATAATGAAGCAAGGGCGCAAGACTGTATAAGAGTTCCTCGTAGAATACGACCAGACCCTAGCAGAGGCAGGAGGACTCTAATAGAAGGATAGGATAAAAATTGCTACCTTAGAGGTAGGCTTCTCTAAGGAGATTATAACAGGACTAGTAGGCGTAATGCAACTAGCTACATACGAGAAATTCTGTAATCTCCTTAGGATAGTCGACGACTAGCAGTATAGGCTCGGACGGATAAGCTGCGCTTATAAGATACGACAACCCCTCTAGCGGCAGACGGATGCTATAGACTAGGAACTAACGACGACGAGGGTAGCAGCAGCCGTTACTGTACAGCTAAGGGCCGCTGCTAAAAGGGCATAGTAGGTAGACATAGCTACCCTAGACAAGAGGCAAGCAGAAGGGAGCTGCTACAGGTATAGCAAGATAGGCTATACTGTACAGAATTGCAGGCTTTTGCTAGTAGAGAGACCTAGGGGATAGCCGACTACTGCAAGGGTAGCAACTACAGCGCCCTAACAAGAGAACTAAGAGTCCTACTTAGACGACAACGAGTCGGGAAAAGAGTAGCCTCTAAGCGAAGGCTCTACTAGAGGCGTATACAAGATAGATTGCTAAATCAAAGTACTACTTAGCTATCTTTTAAGAGCAACTACATAACGACTACGCCGTTTATCGTACGGCCTACGCTAAACGGGTCCGCAACAGCGCGGACATTAATTAACATAGGATATTTAGTATATAGAGTAATTAGCGAAGACTTCGTATAGAGACACTGCATTAAGACGACCCCTACTATATCTGTACGTATACTAGGCATTACTAGGCGAGGACTGGACATTACCTATATACGAAAAGTAACGATAGAGCTGCAGGGACACTATAAGCAGGACTTATACCTCTACGTCGTATAGGACAAGTTAGGGTATAACCTAATACTAGGGAAGCTATAGATAGAGCGCTAGCAGCGCAAGCTAGACGTTGGACGGGGACGGCTGTACCTAGCAGCGACGAAGCAAAGGCTCTAAGACTAAGGGAGGCTTCTGTAGGGCGGCAATGCTAAGGCCGAAATTAATACAGCGACTGCAGACATTAAGAAGGTATTAGCGCCTAAGAAAACGACAGACCCCTATACGAAGCTCCTAGCAGAGTATGCAGAATACCTAGACCTCTTCGAGCCAAAGTCGGCCTCGAAGCTGCCGCTATACTAGGGAGAAGGAATTAACTACGACATCTAGCTAGAGCCCTGTCCAGATAGGAGTCTGCCTAAGGTACCGTACGGTCTGCTATACGGAATGTCCTCTAGGGAGCTCCTAGTACTGCGCAAGACACTGGACGATCTACTTACTAAAGGTTTTATTCGCGCAAGTACCTCGTCCGTAGGAGCTCTAGTGCTGTTTGTCTATAAGGAGGGCAAGGCCGGCTTGCGTTTCTGCGTAGACTACAGAGGCATTAACGCGATTACTAAGAAGGACCGGTACCCCCTACTTCTTATTAAGGAGGCCCGTAGACGGATTAGCAAGGCAAAGTAGTTTACTAAGCTTAATATAGTCTCGGCTTTCTACAAGATACAGATTAAGGAAGGCTGTAAATAGATAACTGCCTTCTATACAAGATATAGTCTTTTCGAGTAGCTTGTTACTCCCTTTAGCCTTACTAACGCACTAGCGACCTTCTAGAGGTACATTAACAGATCCCTACAAGGGTTACTAGACGATATCTGTTTAGCGTACCTCGACGACATACTGGTTTTTACAGACAGCACCTATGCAGATTACGTACAGGACGTTAAGAAGGTACTAGATCGACTGCAACAGGCTAGGTTGTACCTCGATATCGACAAATGCGAATTTAGTATATACTGTACGAAATACCTAGGGTTTATTATCGAGGCAGGGAAAAGCATTAGTATAGATAGAAAGAAGATAAATGCTATTAAGCAATAGAAGCTGCCTACAAGCATTAAGGGCGTACAGGAATTTCTTAGGGTTGCCAACTTCTATCGCTAGTTTATACAGAGCTACTCGGAGATCGTACGCCCCCTAGTCGAGCTAATATATAAGGACAAGCAGTTTAAGTAGACAGACGAGTGCAATAGGAGCTTTAACAGGCTAAAGGAGCTCTTTACTACAGGACAACACGCTTGCCGCCTTCGACCTAGAACGTACGACGATACTAGAAACCGACTCCTTAGGGTACTGTATAGAAGGCATCCTGTTATAGGTAGGCTCGGACAGACTTCTGTACCTATATACGTACTTCTCTAAGAAGAACTCCCTAGCTAAGTACAACTACCCTATCTACGACAAGGAATTGCTAGCAGTCGTACAGTGCTGCGAAGCGTAGGATAGAGAACTCTACTTAGTTCCTAAGTTCCTTGCTCTAACTAACTATAAGAATCTAGAATACTTTATGCAACCCTAGAAGCTTTCTAAGAGATACGTACAATAGGCGATGTACCTAAGCCGATTTAATATAAGACTCTAGTATCGTAAGGGAAAGGACAATAGCTAGGCCGATACGCTATCTAGACAGGACCAGGATATACTAACGACGTACAAGGACGACTAGTTGAAATTACAAACATTCTAGATATTTAAGGGGGAGCTAGGCGAAGGGACTATCCGCCTAGCAGCGACACATATATAGAAACCCTAACTGTAGGTATAGGAAGAGGCAGTAGAAAAGGACGATATATACTAAGGGGCCTATACAGCGATCTAGGGAGGACAGCGCAAGCTCCTAGCAGAGCTTTACCTTAAAGTGTCGGCAGCAGAGTGCTTAGTAGACGAGGAGAATAACCTAAAGTTTAGGAATCGGATTTGGGTCCTAGCAGACGAGAAGCTCTGTACGAGCTTAATACAACGGGTACATAATTCTATAGCAACCAGGCACCTAGGGCGCGAGGAGACGTATAGTATCGTCGCTAGGGACTACTACTAGCTTAGCGATAGCAAAGGACATCTGCAGGTTCGTACAGAACTGCGATGTATACAGACGAACGAAGCCCTAGCGCAAACTAAAGTATAGGCTGCTGAAACCCCTACCGATACTAGACCGGCCCTAGCAAGACCTAACAGTAGACTTTATTACAGACCTCCCTAAGAGTAAACGGACGGGCGGCGGAACATTATAGTAGTTAACGGACAAGCTAACGAAGGGGTTAATACTAGAAGGAATAGACTCTATTACAGCTAAGGACACTGCCTAGGCATTTATACAGACAACGTTTAGCAAGCACGGATTCCCTAGGTTAATTGTATCGGACTAGGGTACACAGTTTATAAGCTAGCTCTGGGCAAGGGTCTGTTAGTTTCTAAATGTAGAACGTCGCCTGTTAACTATATAGCACCTGCAGACAGACGGTTCAACGGAGAGGGTTAATTCGACGTTAGAAGCATGCCTCCTAAGCATACATCGACTATAATTAGACAAACTGGAACTGCCTCCTCCCTATAGCGGAGCTGGCTATTAACAGCTGTACGGCTAATGCTACAGGATTGTTACCCTTCTTTATAGCCTACGGATACGACTACTCCCTGCTCCTGCCGACCCTAAGTAGTAACACCCTGCGCCCTGTACGATCCCTAATTTAGTAGGGAGAGGCCATCGTACAGACGATTACGAATGCCTACTAATAGGCGAAAGCGAGCCTAGCTATAGCTTAACAGAATACGGAAGAGCAGGCTAATAAGGGACGACAGGCTGCACTAAGGTACGAGGCAGGGGATAAGGTCTGGCTAAACTAGTACAACATCTGTACAGATCGGCTAAGCAAGAAACTAGACTGGAAGAACCGGAAGTTTACAGTAGTTCGACTAGTAGGGACATACGCTATACAACTTAACACTCTCCTATAGATTGACCTAGTCTTCTACGTAGACCTTATACAGCCAGCATATACGGACCCCCTACCGCACTAGACGACAGACGACGCGTGCCCTCTAGCGATCCTTACTAAAGGCCAGGAAGAGTACGAGGTAGAAGGAATCTTTAAGAGCAGAAGGAAGCAGAAGAGGGTAGAGTACCTAGTAAAATAGAGAGGGTAGGCAGAGCCTACGTAGGAACTATACAAGGCCCTACAGGACACAACCGCGCTGGACAGGTAGGAGGAGAACTATCCCCCTGCCTAGTTACAGTAACACTACGCTGTATAGCGAGAAGGGGCACGATCTACCTTAGGTACAGGGCAGCTGCTAGCAACTTAGGTTGTCGAAGGATCGAAAATTAAGACGTAGGACCCTACTAGGTCCTACCGACACTACACTATATAGAAGGGGGTAGGAGGAAGAGGATAGCTAGGAGACAGGTAGGAATAAGAGTGGAAGTAGGAGGGGAACGAGAGCAACACTGTCTAAGAAACTTTTATATACTACCTTAAGGTAGCCTACTAGCTACTACCCCCAGGACCTAGGCAGCCAACTCTATACCTGAAATCTTAATTATCTCCCGGCCAGCAGGGGCTCTAGCATTAGAAGGAGTAGAAGGGTAGCTTAGCAACATCCTGCTGCTTATTAATGTAGTACCTAGGATGTTAGCTAGGACTATACAAAGGAGGAAGGCCGTACGAACTGGAAGCGGAGTTGCTAGTTAAGCTAAACATCCTACAGCTAAAGGTAGGAGTAGGAGTAGGAGGACAAGCCGGCAACTATAAAAGAGCTATAACAGCACTAGGCAGACGGATTGGTAGTGTTAGTAGTTGTTGTAGGTAGTAGTAGTAGTAGTTGTTGTTGTTGTTGTAGTAATAGTAGTAGTAGTAGTAGACGACTAGGCGGACAGGTAGCAGATAGGGGGAATAAAGGAGAAAGAGAAGAAGAGTAAGAGAGAAGGGGGAAAGGGTTTATATACAGAGTAGTAGCTGCCTGCTATATAGAGCAATAACGACTAGGGCAGCTACTACAACTATATAAGAGAGGACAAAGGTGGCAACTATAACCTAGTGCCTGGACGAGCGACGGTCCTCTAGACGACTAGACAGAGACAGGAACAGCTACCTAGAAACTAAACTCCGGACGATAACTAAGGTATAGGGACAGAGCTAGACGGCCCGCTGGCGCCAGACTGTACAGTTAGGACGCAGGGTGCACAGTGATCCGAGCGCGCAGATGAGGTTCAATACGGCTGTTTTGATAACTATATCTCGAACTGAGGAGGGAAAGGAATCTATGTGGTGGTGGTGGTCGGCTTTGATGGTGGTGGTGCCAAGGCCCGGCTCGGCCCGGACGGGCCGAGCCGAAATTCCAGGGTCCACCCCATTAATCTGTCCCACCTCTTTCTACCACCGCAACACTACCCCCCCCCCTCACCAGCGGTCGCCCTCGACCGCTTAGTCATCCTATCCATCCTAAAAACCTCCACTGTTTTTTTTTTTTTTTTTTTTTTTAATCCCCTCCGATGGTGATGTCACCTTTTCCTTCTCTCATCGCTTCTTGAATCTCTTACGTCATCAACATCTGAAGTCCTTCACTTGGTCGTTTATGTAATGGACGCGCCTGATCCGTGCTATCTGATCTAAGCCGTAGGTCACCTAAGCTGCGGCGTGGCTGGTCTGTGCGTCGTCGCGGAGGGTCTATATAGATCTTTCCGCGGCGCCATTTTTTTTTTCTTCCTCTTTTTCTCTTCCACCAAAGCCTTCACCTACTACGCAGGGCGGCGGCGGCGCTGCCGGCCGACGTGGTGGTCCCTAAAGCAATCACTTCCAGCACGATCGTTTTTATCGGGCTTCCGCGCCGGTGGAGCGGGACGTGTCTCCATTGCCGGCATTAGAGCCACGATGGCTTCGGCTTTTCTGGGTTCCGCGCGTAGAACTCTTTTAGCAGCTCCGCCGAAATTCCGCAGGTTTTCAAACCGGATACTATTTATAGTCTTCCGGCCACCCCTTCTACGAGATCCTCGCTTTGATGGACCCCCTTATCTTCTTCATGTCTATTACGTCCTTCTACCTCCTACTCTTCCTTATTACCTTCCATCTCGACTGGGTGGGGCTCGGCGAAGCCCTGCTCCGGAAGGCTGTCCTTAGGGTCTAGGCTTAGCAGATCTGAATGGAATTGGTAAAACGTCGTAGATCCGGAACGCCTTCGGCAGCTTGAGTCGATAGGTTACCGGCGACCTCTTTTCTATTATCTTGAACGGACCTACGTAGCGTAGGTTTGAGCTTCGCGTTCCCTTTTAGCCTTAGGTTCCGCGTGTTGAGCCATACCTTTTGGCCTTCCTCGAATTCTATCGGTAACCCTCTTTCTATTAGCTCGATTCACTATCTTCTTCTGAGCCGATTCTATCGCTTCTTTTCGCCACTTTGATCGCTTCTTCCATCTGAGATTGTAGCGCTTCTGCCGTTGTGGCAGCGACTCTCTTTGACGACGTAGCGGTAGAAAGCCCCTGCGAGTCTGCGTCGCTTAGCGGCTGAAAGCTTATTCTCGGAAGATAGCCGTGTGTTATCTCGAACGGCGCCAGCGACGTTGCTTCCGACTGTGTCGAGTTCGCGCAGAATTCAGCTATCGGCAACACCTCGGCCCATTTTTCTTGATAGTGGCTGCAGAAGGTTCGTAGGTATCGTTCTATCTTACGGTTAGCGACTTCAGACTGACCGTCGGTCTGCGGGTAAGCGGCTGTGCTGAGCTTTCCACGAATTCCGAGAGCTTGGTTGATAGCTTTCTATACGTCGGCGGTGAATTGAGGACCCCTATCCGTAGTGATAGTGTCCGGCAGCCTATAGTGCTTCCATACGTGCTTAATCAGCATTCTCGCTGTTTCTTTCTTCCGCATTGGTTCCTTCGTCTCTCGCTCGACAGGGGATAAAGTAGCGTTCTTTGCTCAATCGGTCTACTACGTTCAGCGTAGCGTTATATCCATCGGAATCCGGCAGGCCGGTTACGAAATCTATCGTAATGTGCTGCTACGGCTTCTCGGGGATCGGAAGCGGCTTCAGTAAGCCTGCCGGAAGGCCGTAACGTAGCTTCGCCGCTCTGCATACGTAGCAATTGGCGATAAATCGATAGATCCGTTCGTAGATCCGTAGAAACCAGTAGACCGTCCTTATAGCTTCCATCGTCTTCTTTGAGCCGGCGTAGCCAACGTCTATAGAGCTATGGACCAGCTGGATGACCTCCGTGATTAGTTCTTCTGGAACTATTATCTTCCCTAAGCCGGTCTTGCCGAGCTTCTGTTGTTGATTGAGCTGTTTCACCTTTTCGTAGAGAGTTTCTTCCTTAGGGGGCCGGTTCCACTGCGCAGACCCCTACCTCTTTCAACACCTCTGCGTCTACTATCCGCTCGGTCAACACCTTCTGGAACATATTCGGATCTTCTTTCGCTCGGCTGGTCTTCCCCTCTCTTCTCGTCAGCGCGTCGGCCTTTCCGTTTTGAGCCCCTAGTCGATAGGTGATCTTAAAATCGAACCCTAATAGGTAGGCGGCCTACCGTGCTTAACGTCGTAAGAGCTTCTGCGTCTTTATAAAGTAGGTCAGCGACTGGTGGTCCGTAAGGGACCTGGACTGTGCTCTTTCCAGCGAAAGGACCCCTGCCGTCACTGTGTCGGAAGCGTCCGTTTCTACGTAGATCGTCTTTTCCGGTCGGAAGTGCGCCAGAATCGGCGCCGAGGCCACTGCCTCTTTCAGCCGCACGAAAGCTTCCGTGCACTTCTTATTCTATAGGCCGGCGGCCTCTTTCTTTAGCGCCTCGTTTAGGGGTCTCGCTATCTTGCTAAAGTCCTTAATAAATCGTCGATAGTAGCTGCAGAATCCGAGAAAAGCTCTGATTTAGGTAGTGTTTCCGGACTTCGGCTGCTTCTATTCCATAGATAAGGATGTCGTCCAGGTAGATAGACACAAACCGTTTCCAGCATGTCTATAAAGGTGTATATCATAAAGCGTTGCTACACCG
>JACWNB010000157.1:0-11702 GCA_016165855.1 Pseudocercospora ulei
GAAGAACTAATTACAGAGGTCATCCAGCTAATCCATAAATCGAAGGACGTTAGTTACGCCGGTGCGAAGAGACGATGGAAGCCGTAAGGACGATCTACTGGTTTCCGCGAATCTACGAACGGATCCACCGATTTATCGCCAACTGCCAGTATGCAGAGCCGCGAAGCCGCGTTACGGTCTCCGGTGGTCTACTAAAGCCGCTTACGATCCCCGAGAAGCCGTAGCAACACATTACGATGGACTTCGTAAACCGGCTGCCGAATTCGGAGGATATAACGCTATCGCTTAATGTAGTGGATCGGCTGAGCAAAAGAGCGCCACTTTATCCCCTATAGAGCTAAAAGACGAAGGAACCACCCGCAGAGAAGAGACCGTACGGATGTTAATTCAATACGTATGGAAGCACTATGGCCTGCCGGGACACTATCACCACGGATAGGGGTCCTCAGTTCACCGCCGAAGTATGGAAGGCCATCAATCAGAAGCTTGGAATCTACGGAAAGCTTAGCACGGCCGCTTACCCGCAGGACCGACAGTCAGTCTGAAGTAGCTAACCGAGAGATAGAGCGATATCTGCGAACCTTCTGCAGCCGTTACCAAGAGGAATAGGTTAAGGTGTTGCCGATGGCCGAGTTCTGTGCTAAACTCGGCACCGTCTAAGGCCACCTTACTGGCGCCGTTCGAGATAAGCATGGCTATCTTCCGAGGATAAGCTTTCAGCGCCATGAGCGACGCCGATTCGCAGGGGCCTTCCACCGCTACGTCGTCAAAAGAGAGTCGCCGCCGCAGCGGCAGAAAGCGCTACGATCTCAGATGGAAGAAGCGATCAAAGTAGCGAAAGAAGCGATGGAGACGGCTTAGAAGAAGATGGTGAATCGAGCTAATAGAAAGCGGTCACCGATAGAATTCGAGGAAGGCCAAAAGGTATGGCTCAACACACGAAACCTGAGGCTAAAAGGAAACGCGAAGCTGAACCTACGCTATGTGGGTCCATTCAAGATAATAGAAAAGAGGTCGCCGGTGACCTATCGGCTCGAGCTGCCGAAGGCGTTCCGGATCTACGACGTTTTCCATTTAGATATGCTAAGCCTAGACCCTGAGGACGGCCCTTCCGGAGCAGGGGTTCGCCGAACCCCCACCAGTTGAGATCGACGGTAACGAAGAAGAGTGGGAGGTAGAAGACGTAATAGACGTAAAGAAGATAAGGGGGTCCATCAAAGCGAGGATCTCGTAGAAGGGGTGGCCGGAAGACTATAAATGGTATCCGGTCGAAAAACTGCGGAACTCGGCGGAGCTGCTAAGAGACTTCTGCGTGCGGAACCTGAAGAAGCCGAAGCCGGAATAGCTCTGAAGCCAAACGAAGAAAGCAGCGTCCGCTCCACCGGCGCGGAAGCCGATGAAAACGATCGCTGCTTAGATCGTAGAGGGACAGAGGGCTGCGCACGCAGTGGCGTGCCAGCGCCGCCGCCCCCCTGCGATGGAGTGCTGACTTCGGTAGAGAAAGAAAAGAAGAAGAAACGGAGCCGCGGACGGATCTATAGGACCTCCGAGACTTCTAACTAAAGAAGAGACACTCTACAGAGAGAGTGGACGGCTTAATTAGTAGCAGAAGCTCGGCAAAATAGGATTAGGGAAAATAATCGTTCTAGAAGAACTAATTACAGAGGTTGTCTAGCTAGTCTATAGCTCTAAGGATGTTAGTTACATAGGATCGAAGAAGATAATAGAAGCAATAAGGACGACCTACTAGTTCCTGCGAATCTTCGAGCAGATCCACTAGTTTATAACTAACTATTATATATACAGAGCAGCGAAACTATATATTACAGCCCTCTAGCTGGCCTGCTAAAGCTACTTCTAATCCCTAAGAAACTATAGCAGTATATTACAATAGACTTTCGTAAACGGCCTGCCGGATTTAGATAGATATAATGCTACGCTTAATATAGTAGATCGACTAAGTAAAGAGCGCTATTTTATCCCTGCCGAGCTAAGGATAAAGGAGCTACTATAGAAGAAACGGCGAGAATGTTAATCTAGTACGTATAGAAGCACTATAGGCTGCTGGACACTATTACTACAGATAGGGGTCCCTGAATTTAATACAGACGTATAGAAAGCTATTAACTAAGCCTTTAGAATTCGTAGAAAGCTTAGCACGGCTGTTATCCTTAGACCCAACAGCTAGTCTAAAGTAGCTAACTAAGAGATAGAGAAATATCTAACATTTTTCTGTAGCTATTATTAAACAGAATAGGTTAAGGTATGCCGATAGCCGAATTCTGCGCCAATTCTGCACAATTAGAAGCTATACTACTAGCGCCGTTCGAGATAACCTACGGCTATCTTCTAAGGAGGACAGCAGAAGCTCCTAGCAAAGCTCTATCTTAAGGTGTTAGCAGCAGAGTGCTTAGTAGACGAAGTATAGCAGCAATTTAGAGGCCGACTTTGGCTTAAGAGGTCCAGGTATCTAGCGTATTTCCCTTAGGAGCTTCGTACAGAGGTCCGTCGCTTTCTTAGGCGCCAATACCTTCTTAATGTCTGTAGTTGCTATGTTGATCTCGGCCTGTCCTTAGGGTAGATCGTGCCTCTTTTTGCCGTACAGCGCAGTGTTACTGTAACTGGGCAGGGAGATAGTTAGACGATAGAAGCTGTAAGGACAGTCTACTAGTTTCCGCAGATCTTCGAGCGGATCTACTAGTATATACTGCGTCTAGCGACGGAGGACCCAACTACCGTTAGCAGTATGTTAACCCTCCAACGACGAGCAACACCCGTCCTGCAGCGCGGCTAATCTGTGCGCCGCTATAGAGGGTCATATATAGGTGCGTCTGCAGCGCGCTATCTCTTCTTCTTTTTCTTCTTACTAAGGCCTTAAGCGTAGATCTTACTGTCTGGCGACCTTGCGAGTGTCGTTAGAGCTTCTAAGCTTAGCTCCTTCCTTTAGTTAAATAGGGTTATTATATTCTAGTTAGTAGAGAGGTAGAAGGTTAGAATCGGCTTTCAAGAATATATTAGTATAGTAATAGAGTTCTTTTAGTAATACCTCTAATAGGTCTACTTCTTCTTCTACTATAATCTTTTAGTAGTCTTTAATGTCCTTTATTAAAATAGTATAGATCTTGTTCTCTAGTAACTTTATAAGGGTAGTCAGGGCTTCTAAGCTTATTTTTCTAATAGTTGCTAGTGTCCTGTAGGGCCTCGTACAGTTCCTACGTAGGCTCTGCCTACTCTCTCTATTTACTAGATACTCTGCCCTCTTCCGCTTTCTTTTGGCTCTTAAGGATTCCTTCTACCTCGTATAGTTATAGCGATCTGCTCTTAGCAGTAGTAGAAGTAAATACAGAGACTGTATTATTCTTCTAACTACTATCTACCCCCTTAACAGCTTATACTACTCCCTTTACTAGAAGCCTTTATTAATATAGGAGCTCTTATTAGTGCAGCAGTTTATACTAACTAGTTTAGAAACCAACGAAAGGATATAGCTATCTAGTAGAACTAGTATTACTAATACGAATTTCGGCTTATAATAGACAAGATACAGAGAGCGTTATATATTATATACTATTAAAGACTACCTTAGCTAGTCAGACTATAGTAGCAACGTTCTAAATTATAGATATTAGAAGATTTAACATTATTATAGGGCAGAAAATAGATAAAGAACTAGAAAGCTATTATTAATATAGGTAAAGGCATACTTAGATTCAAAACCTAGCAAAAGCAGTGTTGCTACTACTATCGAATTAGTTACTGTCGTTGCTACAGAACTGAAAGCTGCAGTTATTAGCATAGTTCCGACTAACTGTTCCGATCCCCTAGATACTGTAAGAATAATAAGCTTAGAAGCCCTAAAGACTCTCGCGAAGTCGCTAGAGAATAAGATCTATACTAATTCGATAAAAGACATTAAAGATTACTAGAAGATAATAGTAGAAGAAGAAGTGGACCTACTTAAGGTATTACTAAAAGAACTCTATAGCTATACTAATATACTCTTAAAAGCTAACTCTAACCTCCTACTGCTCTATCGACTAGAATATAATAATAAATCTAGTTAAAAGAAGGAGCTACACTACTAAGAACTAAACTCCTAAGACGATTATCGCTAGCCGAGCTAGACTAAGTAGAGGTATTTGTTCGAGAAAACCTAGCAAAGAAGTTTATTATACTAAGCTCTACTAAGTATACGTTACTAATCCTGTTCTTAAGGAAACCTAAAAGATAGTCTCTAACTATATATAAACTGATGTGACGCGGTACACTTGAGCCAAAAGGGACTGGTTAAGTAACTCGGAAGTGACTTGACTAATGTGTACCAGATATATAAACCTTAGCAAGGCATAGTAATGACACGGGCCAACCCACCCCGTATCACTACCCCCTGCGCTACAGGCTTACGACCTCGTAAGCTGCGCTTACTTACAGGCTACGTATGCGATTTGCACAGCCCCCCTATGCCGCATACGCAATCAACCCCCCCCGGCAGGTCTGCACACAGCTAGCTGGACCTTTACCGGGTCTGCCTTATTCTGTACGGAGTAGTGGACAAACGGACATACGTCAACGCTGCTTCACTCTCCCGTTGAAAGATGCGCCCTCTGGGAATTGAACCCGGGCCTTTCATCGTACACTTTTAGCAGTTACTTCCGAGTTAAGTGACGTAACGCGGTACACTTGAGCCAAAAGGGACTGGTTAAGTAACTCGGAAGTGACTTGACTAATGTGTACCCAGATATATAAACCTTGGCAAGGTATAGTAATAACACGGGCCAAACCCACCCTGTATTAGAAAACTACTAAGGCCTTAATAAGGTTACTAAGAGAGATGTATATCCACTACTGCTAATCGACAAGACTATATAACGAGTAGCTAAGTCTAAGTAGGGTTAGAGTAGTTTAGTAAGCTAGACATTCGCTAAGCGTTCTACTAACTAAGGAACGAGGAAGGACAGACAGAAGATCTTACGACATTTCGCTATATATATAGGCAATTTCAAGTAGTTAGTAATGCCTTTTAGACTTACTAACGTACCTGCTATATAGCAACGCTCTATAAACTATACTTTTATAGACATACTAGAACAGTTCGTATCTATTTACTAAGACAATATTCTTATCTATACTAATAGAATAAGAGAGCAGTATATAGACTACATTAAGAGAGTACTAACTAGGCTCTATAAGGCTAGATTGAACACAGATACAAAGAAGAGCGAATTCTATTAGACTAAAGTTAAATATCTTAGTCTTATTATTAGAAGAGAAGATATTTAGATAGACCCTCAAAGGTTGCTACTGTCGTAGAGTAGAAGTAGCTAAAGTCTAGAAACACTACCTAAATTAGAGCTTTTCTTAGGTTCTATAGTACTATTAGCGATTTATTAAGGACTTTAGTAAGATAGTAAGACTCCTAAATAAAGTATAAAAGAAGGAGGCTGCTAGCCTATAGAACGAGAAGTGTATAGAAACTTTTAACTAACTAAAAGAAGCAGTAGCCTTAGCGCTAGTACTAGTGCACTTCTAACTAGAAAAGATAATCTACCTAGAGACAGATATATCTAATACAGTAACTATAGGAGTCTTTTCTTAATACAACAACGATAGTAAGACCCTGTATCTAGTAGCTTTCTTTAGCAAGTCTATAAACGAGGCTAAGCAGAACTACGCTATCTATAATAAATAACTATTAGCTATTATCTAGGCTTTAAGGAGTAGAAGCTAGAGCTTATAGCTAGTCTTCTCCTCTCTCTTATTAGTGTATTAGCCTTTCTATTCTAAGCTCTAGGTCGATAGGTAATCTTAAAGTCGAACCTAGATAGGTAGGCAGTCTACTAAGCTTTAGCAGTATAATAGCTACTGCATCTTTATTAAATATAGGTTAGTAAACTAATAGTCTATAAGGACCTAGATCGTACTCTTTCTAGCTATAAGCTCTAGCTTCTACTCCCTTAAAGCCTAGATAATAGATTAATAGTTATTTATTATAGATAGCGTAGTTCTGCTTAGCCTCGTTTATAGACTTGCTAAAGAAAGCTACTAGATACAGGGTCTTACTATCGTTGTTGTATTAAGAAAAGACTCCTATAGTTACTGTATTAGATATATCTGTCTCTAGGTAGATTATCTTTTCTAGTTAGAAGTGCACTAGTACTAGCGCTAAGGCTACTGCTTCTTTTAGTTAGTTAAAGTTTCTATACACTTCTCGTTCTATAGGCTAGCAGCCTCCTTCTTTTATACTTTATTTAGGAGTCTTACTATCCTTACTAAAGTCCTTAATAAATCGCTAATAGTAGCTATAGAACCTAAGAAAAGCTCTAATTTAGGTAGTGTTTCTAGACTTTAGCTACTTCTACTCTACGACAGTAGCAACCTTTGAGGGGTCTATCTAAATATCTTCTCTTCTAATAATAAGACTAAGATATTAACTTTAGTCTAATAGAATTCGCTCTTCTTTGTATCTGTGTTCAATCTAGCCTTATAGAGCCTAGTTAGTACTCTCTTAATGTAGTCTATATACTGCTCTCTTATTCTATTAGTATAGATAAGAATATTGTCTTAGTAAATAGATACGAACTGTTCTAGTATGTCTATAAAAGTATAGGTTTATAGAGCGTTGCTATATAGCAGGTACGTTAGTAAGTCTAAAAGGCATTACTAACTACTTGAAATTGCCTATATATATAGCGAATGTCGTAAGATCTTCTGTCTGTCCTTCCTCGTTCCTTAGTTAGTAGAACGCTTAGCGAATGTCTAGCTTACTAAACTACTCTAACCTACTTAGCTTTAGCTACTCGTTATATAGTCTTGTCGATTAGCAGTAGTGGGATATACATCTCTCTTAGTAACCTTATTAAGGCCTTAGTAGTTTATAATACAGGGTGGGTTGGCCCGTGTTATTACTATACCTTGCCAAGGTTTATATATCTGGGTACACATTAGTCAAGTCACTTCCGAGTTACTTAACCAGTCCCTTTTGGCTCAAGTGTACCGCGTTACGTCACTTAACTCGGAAGTAACTGCTAAAAGTGTACGATGAAAGGCCCGGGTTCAATTCCCAGAGGGCGCATCTTTCAACGGGAGAGTGGAAGCAGCGTTGACGTATGTCCGTTTGTCCACTACTCCGTACAGAATAAGGCAGACCCGGTAAAGGTCCAGCTAGCTGTGTGCAGACCTGCCGGGGGGGGGTTGATTGCGTATGCGGCATAGGGGGGCTGTGCAAATCGCATACGTAGCCTGTAAGTAAGCGCAGCTTACGAGGTCGTAAGCCTGTAGCGCAGGGGGTAGTGATACGGGGTGGGTTGGCCCGTGTCATTACTATGCCTTGCTAAGGTTTATATATCTGGTACACATTAGTCAAGTCACTTCCGAGTTACTTAACCAGTCCCTTTTGGCTCAAGTGTACCGCGTCACATCAGTTTATATATAGTTAGAGACTATCTTTTAGGTTTCCTTAAGAACAGGATTAGTAACGTATACTTAGTAGAGCTTAGTATAATAAACTTCTTTGCTAGGTTTTCTCGAACAAATACCTCTACTTAGTCTAGCTCGGCTAGCGATAATCGTCTTAGGAGTTTAGTTCTTAGTAGTGTAGCTCCTTCTTTTAACTAGATTTATTATTATATTCTAGTCGATAGAGCAGTAGGAGGTTAGAGTTAGCTTTTAAGAGTATATTAGTATAGCTATAGAGTTCTTTTAGTAATACCTTAAGTAGGTCCACTTCTTCTTCTACTATTATCTTCTAGTAATCTTTAATGTCTTTTATCGAATTAGTATAGATCTTATTCTCTAGCGACTTCGCGAGAGTCTTTAGGGCTTCTAAGCTTATTATTCTTACAGTATCTAGGGGATCGGAACAGTTAGTCGGAACTATGCTAATAACTGCAGCTTTCAGTTCTGTAGCAACGACAGTAACTAATTCGATAGTAGTAGCAACACTGCTTTGCTAGGTTTTGAATCTAAGTATGCCTTTACCTATATTAATAATAGCTTTCTAGTTCTTTATCTATTTCTGCCCTATAATAATGTTAAATCTTCTAATATCTATAATTTAGAACGTTGCTACTATAGTCTGACTAGCTAAGGTAGTCTTTAATAGTATATAATATATAACGCTCTCTGTATCTTGTCTATTATAAGCCGAAATTCGTATTAGTAATACTAGTTCTACTAGATAGCTATATCCTTTCGTTGGTTTCTAAACTAGTTAGTAGTAAACTGCTGCACTAATAAGAGCTCCTATATTAATAAAGGCTTCTAGTAAAAGGGAAGTAGTATAAGCTGTTAAGGGGGGTAGATAGTAGTTAGAAGAATAATAACAGTCTCTGTATTTACTTCTACTACTGCTAAGAGCAGATCGCTATAACTATACGAGGTAGAAGGAATCCTTAAGAGCCAAAGAAAGCGGAAGGGAAGAGGGCAGAGTATCTAGTAAAATAGAGAGAGTAGGCAGAGCCTACGTAGGAACTGTACGAGGCCCTACAGGACACTAGCAACTATTAGAAAAATAAGCTTAGAAGCCCTGACTACCCTTATAAAGTTACTAGAGAACAAGATCTATACTATTTTTAATAAAGGACATTAAAGACTACTAAAAGATTATAGTAGAAGAAGAAGTAGACCTATTAGAGGTATTACTAAAAGAACTCTATTACTATACTAATATATTCTTGAAAGCCGATTCTAACCTTCTACCTCTCTACTAACTAGAATATAATAACCCTATTTAACTAAAGGAAGGAGCTA
Organism: Pseudocercospora ulei; assembly: GCA_016165855.1. NCBI lineage: Eukaryota > Fungi > Ascomycota > Dothideomycetes > Mycosphaerellales > Mycosphaerellaceae > Pseudocercospora > Pseudocercospora ulei. The sequence continues at coordinate 8,749 of JACWNB010000157.1, forward strand.
AGCTTAGAAGCTCTAACGACACTCGCAAGGTCGCCAGACAGTAAGATCTACGCTTAAGGCCTTAGTAAGGAAGAAAAAGAAGAAGAGATAGCGCGCTGCAGACGCACCTATATAGGACCCTCTATAGCGGCGCACAGATTAGCCGCGCTGCAGGACGGGTGTGCTCGTCGTTGGAGGGTTAACATACTGCTAGACGGTAGTTGGGTCCTCCGTCGCTAGACGCAGTATATACTAGTAGATCCGCTCGAAGATCTGCGGAAACTAGTAGACTGTCCTTACAGCTTCTATCGTCTAACTATCTCCCTGCCCAGTTACAGTAACACTGCGCTGTACGGCAAAAAGAGGGCACGATCTACCCTAAGGACAGGCCGAGATCAACATAGCAAACTACAGACATTAAGAAGGTATTGGCGCCTAAGAAAGCGACGGACCTCTGTACGAAGCTCCTAAGGGAATACGCTAGATACCTGGACCTCTTTAAGCCAAAGTCGGCCTCTAAATTGCTGCTATACTTCGTCTACTAAGCACTCTGCTGCTAACACCTTAAGATAGAGCTTTGCTAGGAGCTTCTGCTGTCCTCCTTAGAAGATAGCCGTAGGTTATCTCGAACGGCGCTAGTAGTATAGCTTCTAATTGTGCAGAATTGGCGCAGAGATTCGGCTATCGGCAATACCTTAACCTATTCTGTTTAATAATAGCTACAGAAAAATGTTTAGATATTTCTCTATCTCTTAGTTAGCTACTTTAGACTAGCTGTTGGTCTAAGGATAAGCAGCCGTGCTAAGCTTTCTACGAATTCTAAAGGCTTAGTTAATAGCTTTCTATACGTCTGTAGTAAATTAAGGACCCCTATCTGTAGTAATAGTGTCCAGCAGCCTATAGTGCTTCTATACGTACTAGATTAACATTCTCGCCGTTTCTTCTATAGTAGCTCCTTTATCCTTAGCTCGGCAGGGGATAAAAATAGCGCTCTTTACTTAGTCGATCTACTATATTAAGCGTAGCATTATATCTATCTAAATCGGCAGGCCCGGTTACGAAATCTATTGTAATATACTGCTATAGTTTCTTAGGGATTAGAAGTAGCTTTAGCAGGCCAGCTAGAGGGCTGTAATATAGTTTCGCTGCTCTGTATATATAATAGTTAGTTATAAACTAGTGGATCTGCTCGAAGATTCGCAGGGAACTAGTAGGTCGTCCTTATTGCTTCTATTATCTTCTTCGATCCTATGTAAACTAACATCCTTAGAGCTATAGACTAGCTAGACAACCTCTGTAATTAGTTCTTCTAGAACGATTATTTTCCCTAAGCCTATTTTGCCGAGCTTCTGCTACTAATTAAGCCGTTCCACTCTCTTGTAGAGTGTCTCTTCTTTAGTTAGAAGTCTCGGAGGTCCATATAGATCCGTCCGCGGCTCCGTTTCTTCTTCTTTTCTTTCTCTACCGAAGTCAGCACTCCATCGCAGGGGGGCGGCGGCGCTGGCACGCCACGGCGTGCGCAGCCCTCTGTCCCTCTACGATCTAAGCAGCGATCGTTTTCAATCGGCTTCCGCGCCGGTGGAGCGGACGCTGCTTCTTCGTTTGGCTTCAGAGCTATTCCGGCTTTCGGCTTCTTCAGGTTCCGCACGCAGAAGTCTCTTAGCAGCTCCGCCGAGTTCCGCAGGTTTTCGACCGGATACCATTTATAGTCTTCCGGCCACCCCTTCTACGAGATCCTCGCTTTGATGGACCCCCTTATCTTCTTTACGTCTATTACGTCTTCTACCTCCCACTCTTCTTCGTTACCGTCGATCTTCAACTGGTGGGGGTTCGGCGAACCCCTGCTCCGGAAGGCCGTCCTCAGGGTCCAGGCTTAGCAGATCTAAATGGAAAACGTCGTAGATCCGGAACGCCTTCGGCAGCTCGAGCCGATAGGTCACCGGCGACCTCTTTTCTATTATCTTGAATGGACCCACATAGCGTAGGTTCAGCTTCGCGTTTCCTTTTAGCCTCAGGTTTCGTGTGTTGAGCCATACCTTTTGGCCTTCCTCGAATTCTATCGGTGACCGCTTTCTATTAGCTCGATTCACCATCTTCTTCTAAGCCGTCTCCATCGCTTCTTTCGCTACTTTGATCGCTTCTTCCATCTGAGATCGTAGCGCTTCTGCCGCTGCGGCGGCGACTCTTCTTTGACGACGTAGGGTGGAAGGCCCCTGCGAATCGGCGTCGCTCGGCGGCTGAAAGCTTATCCTCGGAAGATAGCCATGCGTTATCTCGAACGGCGCCAGTAAGGTGGCCTTAGACGGGTGCCGAGTTAGCACAGAACTCGGCCATCGGCAACACCTTAACCTATTCCTCTTGGTAACGGCTGCAGAAGGTTCGCAGATATCGCTCTATCTCTCGGTTAGCTACTTCAGACTGACTGTCGGTCTGCGGGTAAGCGGCCGTGCTAAGCTTTCCGTAGATTCCAAGCTTCTGATTGATGGCCTTCCATACGTCGGCGGTGAACTGAGGACCCCTATCCGTGGTGATAGTGTCCGGCAGGCCTAGTGCTTCCATACGTATTGAATTAACATCCGTACGGTCTCTTCTGCGGTGGTTCCTTCGTCTTTAGCTCTATAGGGGATAAAGTGGCGCTCTTTGCTCAGCCGATCCACTACATTAAGCGTAGCGTTATACATCCGAATTCGGCAGGCGGTTACGAAGTCCATCGTAATGTGTTGCTACGGCTTCTCGGGGATCGTAAGCGGCTTTAGTAGACCAGCCGGAAGACCGTAACGCGGCTTCGCGGCTCTGCATACGTGGCAGTTGGCGATAAATCGGTGGATCCGTTCGTAGATTCGCGGAAACCAGTAGATCGTCCTTACGGCTTCCATCGTCTTCTTCGCACCGGCGTAACTAACGTCCTTCGATTTATGGATTAGCTGGATGAACTCTGTAATTAGTTCTTCCGGAACTATTAGCTTCCCTGAGCC
>JACWNB010000158.1:0-11694 GCA_016165855.1 Pseudocercospora ulei
GACCCCTCCCGGCACGCCGTCTTCTCAAACTACCGTCTTAAAGCTTAGCTAAACTAAGGTCTCTAGGTTCGCTGTTAGCAGGAAGGAGTCGTAGGGCTAAGGGAGGATTAGATTAGTTCTAGGTAAAGGTTAGAAGAGTCGAAACAGGACGCTGGCTCGTACAGTTGTTAAGTAGGTTGCTGCGTGCTTTAATAATGTTTAAGAACAGGTTTCGGCGGCTGTCGAGTCGTTAACAGAGGGTAACAAGTTCGTAGAATAATAAAGATTTATGCTCTTAGTCCTCTAATTTAGTAAGAAGTTCTGTGCTTAGGCCAGCTACTAAAGCCGACTTTTGGGCTTCTGCGTCGTACTTGCAGTATCCTATTTCGTGTAAGAATTGTGCGTAGTAGTCGGAGAATAACTTGTTAGTTTGCTGAAGGGTTCGGATTAACTGTTAGGCCGTAGACTTGCGGTATAGGTTTCTAAAGGCCGAGTCGAGAGCGGTCAGCAAGTTAGTAACGTCTGGACACGTAACTTAGAGCGTCTTTAGGTTAAACTAGTGCGAGACTTGTTGTAGTGCCTTGCTAGCAAGGAGAGAGAACGCGTAAGAGACCTTTTGTTAATCGTTTAGGAAGTAGTCCGCGTTAGACGAGAGTTTAATTAACAATCGTAGTTGGAATTTATTGAACTTCTCCTTATCTCTATAGAATAGTTCCGGGTTAGCTACTCTCTTGCTAATAGATTCTCTAGTAATGTTTTGCGTCCTTAGGTTTAGAGCTTCCTGCAATTGTCCAAGTGTCTAGGCTTTCTTAAGAGTCAAATTAGCAATCTTTCGTTATTTCTCTTGTAATTGGTCCTTGCTATCTAATAGCATTGCTTCCAAACTATTAATGTGTTGAATAAGGTCCTTTACTTGTGCAACGCCTATACGGACAATGTTTGTTGCTATAAAGAAGACTCTAAAGCTAAGGTTTGGGTCGCTATTTATTAAGTTAATAATGCCTTCTGCAGACAGGTCGAGTTACGAGTATTCCTTAAAGGGAATCTCTTCTTGTAGTGTATAGAAGACTATATTGATAGTCTTGTGCTTAGGTAATAGCTCGTAATGTTAAGGGGGAGCTAAGAGGTCGAAAAGGTTAGTGTAAAAGTCGAAGTAAGTAGGAGGGCTAGAGGAAACAAAGTATAAAGGAAGGGATATAAAAGTTGATGTTAAAGGAGGAAGCTAAAGTCTAGGGTAAGGGATGTAAAAAACTAAGTATAGGAAGGAAGGGCTAAAGTCTAAAGTGTAAAAGCTGAATTAGATACACAAGACGAGCTATAAACAAGAAGAAGAGAAAGATTAGTAGGCGGCAGCTAGTTCTTATATCCTCCTGCCCTAGCTGGTTGTTTCCGTATTTGCTAGTAACTTTCTTCCTAACTCTGTTTCTTTGTTCTGCAAACAAATGTATTTCCTAGACCCACTTTTGTTAAAGGTTCCAGAACTGAGCTAGGGGCGTTTGCAGGGCCGGTTGCGTTGGCATTTACGCTCTTAGCATCTTCTTGCTCTAGCCTGTAGTTGTTGGGTTGTAGTCTGTAAATCTTAATAGTTCTCGTTAGGTCCTAGATGCTGTTGCTTTCCGTTTTACATCTATTGACCGTAACAGTTAAGGATCTTGTTATTTGTAAAGTAAACTAGATTCTTGTAGTTAGAGCTAACTTAGGTCAGGAAGGCAGCGCCTTTAAGTTTAGGACACTATTCTTCGAATAGTTTTACAATACTTAAGAGTTCTTTGTCGTAGATCTTGTAGTTACACTTAGCTAGAATTATTTCTTTAAAAGGCAGGTGTAAGGGCTTAAGAATCTTGATTCAGAAACTTAAGGTTAGGTATCTATCTAAAGGAACTAATAGGCAGTTCCTTCGTTGTCTGCTGCTGTACAATTTGTACCTATAAAGCTAAGCTAGCAATTTCCCTCTATATAGAGGTACAAGGTTTACACTCTGTACAGAGGGTCGGAAGTTTCCCTCTGTATAGTAGTGCAGAGTTTTCCCTCTATTTAGAGGGGCGACAATTCCCCTCTGTGTAGGGCTATAGGGTTCTCTCTCTGTACAGGAGTGGGGTCGTATCGGTGACTCTGTACAGAGGGTAGGGTCGTGCTAGCGCTGCTAAGTCGCAGTCCTTAGGGCGACAGCTGGCTTAGGTCCAGGACCTGTGCTGGACGGCGCCCCCTAACAGTAAGCTACAAGGAGCTATAGCTAGTTATATAGTTTTCGTTAGAGAAAGACGGCTCTAACAGCTCTATTAGAGGGGTCTGTCTCTACCCGGGTCTCTAGGCTAAAGTCGAAGTGTTAGAGGATAGGGTCTTTAGTAAACTGTTGCTATAAGAGGTTACTAGAGCTTTAACTAAGGCAATCTAAGGATAAGCTTCTAGTTTAGTAAGGAATGAAAAAGTAGGAGAGGCATTCTTCGTAGTTGTTCCTAAGTTTAAGTCTATAGTCGGTAAGCTAGGTTACGCCTCCTACAGAGGCTTCGCTACCTTAAACATTCGCAAGGGTTGTAGATGTTTCTGTTACAGCAGCAGAAAGGGGTAGGACTAAGTAATAGGGTAGACCCTTAGAATTTTGGCTCGGCCCTTCCGGACCGAGCCGGGCCTTGGCATACTACCCCTAAAGCCCTTACACACTACTATATAGATTCCTTTCCCCTCCTTGGTTCAAGGTATAGTTATTAAAACAGCCGTATTAAATTATATCTGCGCGCTCGGATTATTATATCTTAAACTTACTAACTATACTAACCCCGCGCTGCGCGAAAGGGCCCGTTAAACCACATCTAGCCACCCGAATAAACGTATGCGCATACAATAACCCAAACACATTAGCACTGTAAAAAGGCTATAGAAGGCTTCTCGACAGTAGAGGGCGGTGTTACCGGCTGCAGCAGAAAGAGAAAGGACTAACAGAGCGAGAGATAGGTGCGCTAGCACTCTGGACGATAGGGCGATTAGTAAAGGTCTTACAGAAGAAGAGATAGAAGAAGCGAAGGAGGGTATAGCAGGCTATAAGGAGCTATACGTATACACACTAGATAAACTCAAAGAGTACCTAACAGACTATAGGGCTAGGAAGATGTACGACACTATTACCTTTATCGAGAAGACGCCTTACAAGAAAATAGAAGAGAACAAGCAGCTAAGAGAAGAGATAGAGGCAGTAATAGCCGAGAAGTAATCGGCAGAGATTATTATCGAGGTGTTAGAGAACTAAGCGGCGATACGACTAGTGCAACTGAAAACGCTAAGGGCTTAGTTAGCTAACATAGCGGCAGCGACGTCGTCGGCACTACTGCTGCTACTACAATAAGACTAAGCAGAAAAACTGTCTTACCCGCTGCTGTAAGAGGCTCAAGAATCTTGGTTCAGAAACTTAAGGTCGGGTATCTACATAAAGGAACTGATAGGCAGTTCCTTCGACGTCTGTTCTGTACGATTTGTACCTACGAAGCCAAGCCAGCAATTTCCCCTTTGTGCCGGGGTGCAAGGTTCACCCTTCGTACAGAGGATCGGGAGTTACCTCCTCCGTACAGTAGTACTGGGTTTCCACTAACCCCCCCCCCCCCCCCTAATCCGAGGGGCGGTAGCTTCCCTTTAAGCAGGACCGTAGTGTTCTCCCTCCGTACGGAGGTGGGGTCCTGTCGGTTGCTCCGTACGGAGGGTGGGGTCGTACTGGCGCCGCTGAGTCGCAGTCCTTAGGGCGACGGTCGGCTTAGGTCGGGTTCAGGACCTGGGCCGGGCGGCGCCCCCTAACAATACCTCCCCCCTTTCCCTTTCTTATAGTGCTTCGTCCGCACAGCGGCGTGTCCAAACTACCCAGCTCCTGCTGTTCCTTTAGCAGGTTGTAGCTTCCTATTTCGTCCGGTCGTCCGAGTCGTCCTCCCTCGTTACTTCCCCTAGGTCGTAGTTGCCTCTTGCTATTTTACCTGTCTGCAGCAGCTGCCTTGCTTGCTATTCCTACTATAGTAGGCAGTTAGCCTAAGCCTTCTCCCTTCTCTTCCCTTCCCCTTTCTCTTTTCCCTATACAACGTCTACTATCTACTACCGTCTACTACTGTCTACTATCCGCTACTACTAGCTACTAACTACCAACTACTAACCAACTACTACTAGCTAACTACCACTAGCCACTATGTCTGCCCCGTCCGGTCCCCTCGTCGCTAATGGCCCTGCCCCTCCCCCTTGTCCGGCCGGGGTCCCCCCCCTACTTTGACTACGTACAGTAGGGCCCCCAACTTAACTAGCAGCTACTCTTCCGGTTCGTACGGATTCTTATCTTCCGTACGGTCTGATCTAACGTCTTAGGTGCTACACCCGCAAGCAGCAGGATGCAGCCGGGCTCCCCTTCTACCCCTTCTAGTGTAACCCCGCCCGGGTTATACCCGATCGGGTAGCTACAGCCCGGCTGTCGTACGTCAACGCCCTCCTTATTGCCACCTAGGGCCAGCCCTGTGCCCCTGCCCTAACTCCCCCGGCCCTTACTTAGCCTATACCGCCTTCTAGGTTTCTAGGCTAGGGTATGTGCCTCGTGTAAGTGGAAGGATGGCTCCCTCTACTGCCCCTTCCGCCGTCTAGGGGAGGCACGTAGGGGTAGGGGGGTGCCTCTGCTCCCTGGGGCTGGCCCTGGTGGGGGTGGGGGGGTGCCTCTGCTCCCTGGGGGTGGCCCTGGTAGGGGTGGGGGCCCGGCCGGGCCTAAGGTAGTGGAGATTTTAGACGATAAGTAGGGTAGTTTGGTTCCCCCCTAGGGAATGTAAGAATCTTCGGCCGGTTTTCTCTCTTGTCTTATTTCCGCTCCCCCCTCCTATTCGTCCCTTGGCTGTTCCTTTCTTCTAGCCCTTATCTCGTACGGCGTCGTACAGTGTCGTATCAGTGGGCTCCTATAGTGTCCTACGTCGTAGTGCTCGATCCTTTGACAACCCAGGTCTGCCTACGGCTACCCTGTCCTTAGGGTAGATCGTGCCTCTTTCCGCCGTACGGCGCGGGGTTATTGCAACTGGGTAGGGGGATGGTCCTCCTCCTATCTGTCCAGTGCGGTCGTGTCTTGCAGAGCCTCGTATAGTTCCTACGTAGGCTCTGCCTATTCTTTCTATTTTACTAAGTATTCTGCCTTCCTCCGCTTCCTCCGGCTCTTAAGGATCCCCTCTACCTTGTACTCTTCTTGGCCCTCGGTTATAATTGCGGGTAGGCGCCCGTCGTCAGTCGTCTAATGCAGCAAGGGGTCCGTGCTCGCCGGTCGTACGAGGTCTACATAGAAGACTGGGTAAATCCCTGGGGGAGTGTTTAGTCGTACGGCATATGTCCCTACTAGCCGGATTACCGTAAACTTCCTGTTTCTCTAATCCAACTTCTTGCTCGGCTGGTCTGTACGGATGTTTCGCTAGTTTAGCCAGACCTTATCCCCTGCCTTGTACCTTAGTGCAGCCTGTCGTCCCTTATTAGCCTGTTCTTCCGCGTTCTGCTAGGCTAGGGCTAGGCTTGCTTTTGCCTATTAGTAGGCGTTCGTAATCGTCCGTACGATGGCCTCTCCTTGCTGGATTGGGGATCGTATAGGGCGCAGGGTGTTGCTACTTGGGGTCGGTAGGAGCAGGGAATGGTCGTATCTATAGGTTATAAAGAAGGGGGACAGTCCTGTAGCATCGGCCGTACGGCTGTTAATAGCCAGCTCCGCTATTGGGAGAAGGCAGTTCCAGTTCGTCTAGTTATAGTCGACGTACGCTCGGAGGTACGCCTCTAAGGTTGAGTTAGCCCTCTCTGTCGCCCCGTCCGTCTGCGGGTGCTATACGGTAGACAGGCGACGCTCCACCCTTAGTAACTGGCAGATCCGTGCCCAGAGTTGGCTCGTAAACTCTGGGCACGGATCTGCCAGTTACTAAGGGTGGAGCGTCGCCTGTCTACCGTATAGCACCCGCAGACGGACGGGGCGACAGAGAGGGCTAACTCAACCTTAGAGGCGTACCTCCGAGCGTACGTCGACTATAACTAGACGAACTGGAACTGCCTTCTCCCAATAGCGGAGCTGGCTATTAACAGCCGTACGGCCGATGCTACAGGACTGTCCCCCTTCTTTATAACCTATAGATACGACCATTCCCTGCTCCTACCGACCCCAAGTAGCAAACACCCTGCGCCCTATACGATCCCCAATCCAGCAAGGAGAGGCCATCGTACGGACGATTACGAACGCCTACTAATAGGCAAAAGCAAGCCTAGCCCTAGCCTAGCAGAACGCGGAAGAACAGGCTAATAAGGGACGACAGGCTGCACTAAGGTACAAGGCAGGGGATAAGGTCTGGCTAAACTAGCGAAACATCCGTACAGACCAGCCGAGCAAGAAGTTGGATTAGAGAAACAGGAAGTTTACGGTAATCCGGCTAGTAGGGACATATGCCGTACGACTAAACACTCCCCCAGGGATTTACCCAGTCTTCTATGTAGACCTCGTACGACCGGCGAGCACGGAACCCCTTGCTGCATTAGACGACTGACGACGGGCGCCTACCCGCAATTATAACCGAGGGCCAAGAAGAGTACAAGGTAGAGGGGATCCTTAAGAGCCGGAGGAAGCGGAGGAAGGCAGAATACTTAGTAAAATAGAAAGAATAGGCAGAGCCTACGTAGGAACTATACGAGGCTCTGCATGACACGACCGCACTGGACAGATAGGAGGAGGACCATCCCCCTACCCAGTTGCAATAACCCCGCGCCGTACGGCGGAAAGAGGCACGATCTACCCTAAGGACAGGGTAGCCGTAGGCAGACCTGGGTTGTCAAAGGATCGAGCACTACGACGTAGGACACTATAGGAGCCCACTGATACGACACTGTACGACGCCGTACGAGATAAGGGCTAGAAGAAAGGAACAGCCAAGGGACGAATAGGAGGGGGGAGCGGAAATAAGACAAGAGAGAAAAACCGGCCGAAGATTCTTACATTCCCTAGGGGGGAACCAAACTACCCTACTTATCGTCTAAAATCTCCACTACCTTAGGCCCGGCCGGGCCCCCACCCCTACCAGGGCCACCCCCAGGGAGCAGAGGCACCCCCCCACCCCCACCAGGGCCAGCCCCAGGGAGCAGAGGCACCCCCCTACCCCTACGTGCCTCCCCTAGACGGCGGAAGGGGCAGTAGAGGGAGCCATCCTTCCACTTACACGAGGCACATACCCTAGCCTAGAAACCTAGAAGGCGGTATAGGCTAAGTAAGGGCCGGGGGGAGTTAGGGCAGGGGGCACAGGGCTGGCCCTAGGTGGCAATAAGGAGGGCGTTGACGTACGACAGCCGGGCTGTAGCTACCCGATCGGGTATAACCCGGGCGGGGTTACACTAGAAGGGGTAGAAGGGGAGCCCGGCTGCATCCTGCTGCTTGCGGGGGTGTAGCACCTAAGACGTTAGATCAGACCGTACGGAAGATAAGAATCCGTACGAACCGGAAGAGTAGCTGCTAGTTAAGTTGGGGGCCCTACTGTACGTAGTCAAAGTAGGGGGGGGACCCCGGCCGGACAAGGGGGAGGGGCAGGGCCATTAGCGACGAGGGGACCGGACGGGGCAGACATAGTGGCTAGTGGTAGTTAGCTAGTAGTAGTTGGTTAGTAGTTGGTAGTTAGTAGCTAGTAGTAGCGGATAGTAGACAGTAGTAGACGGTAGTAGATAGTAGACGTTGTATAGGGAAAAGAGAAAGGGGAAGGGAAGAGAAGGGAGAAGGCTTAGGCTAACTGCCTACTATAGTAGGAATAGCAAGCAAGGCAGCTGCTGCAGACAGGTAAAATAGCAAGAGGCAACTACGACCTAGGGGAAGTAACGAGGGAGGACGACTCGGACGACCGGACGAAATAGGAAGCTACAACCTGCTAAAGGAACAGCAGGAGCTGGGTAGTTTGGACACGCCGCTGTGCGGACGAAGCACTATAAGAAAGGGAAAGGGGGGAGGTATTGTTAGGGGGCGCCGCCCGGCCCAGGTCCTGAACCCGACCTAAGCCGACCGTCGCCCTAAGGACTGCGACTCAGCGGCGCCAGTACGACCCCACCCTCCGTACGGAGCAACCGACAGGACCCCACCTCCGTACGGAGGGAGAACACTACGGTCCTGCTTAAAGGGAAGCTACCGCCCCTCGGATTAGGGGGGGGGGGGGGGGTAGTGGAAACCCAGTACTACTGTACGGAGGAGGTAACTCCCGATCCTCTGTACGAAGGGTGAACCTTGCACCCCGGCACAAAGGGGAAATTGCTGGCTTGGCTTCGTAGGTACAAATCGTACAGAACAGACGTCGAAGGAACTGCCTATCAGTTCCTTTATGTAGATACCCGACCTTAAGTTTCTGAACCAAGATTCTTGAGCCTCTTACAGCAGCGGGTAAGACAGTTTCTGCTTAGTCTTATTGTAGTAGCAGCAGTAGTGCCGACGACGTCGCTGCCGCTATGTTAGCTAACTAAGCCCTTAGCGTTTTCAGTTGCACTAGTCGTATCGCCGCTTAGTTCTCTAACACCTCGATAATAATCTCTGCCGATTACTTCTCGGCTATTACTGCCTCTATCTCTTCTCTTAGCTGCTTGTTCTCTTCTATTTTCTTGTAAGGCGTCTTCTCGATAAAGGTAATAGTGTCGTACATCTTCCTAGCCCTATAGTCTGTTAGGTACTCTTTGAGTTTATCTAGTGTGTATACGTATAGCTCCTTATAGCCTGCTATACCCTCCTTCGCTTCTTCTATCTCTTCTTCTGTAAGACCTTTACTAATCGCCCTATCGTCCAGAGTGCTAGCGCACCTATCTCTCGCTCTGTTAGTCTTTCTCTTTCTGCTGCAGCCGGTAACACCGCCCTCTACTGTCGAGAAGCCTTCTATAGCCTTTTACAGTGCTAATGTGTTTGGGTTATTGTATGCGCATACGTTATTCGGGTGGCTAGATGTGGTTTAACGGGCCCTTTCGCGCAGCGCGGGGTTAGTATAGTTAGTAAGTTTAAGATATAATAATCCGAGCGCGCAGATATAATTTAATACGGCTGTTTTAATAACTATACCTTGAACCAAGGAGGGGAAAGGAATCTATATAGTAGTGTGTAAGGGCTTTAGGGGTAGTATGCCAAGGCCCGGCTCGGTCCGGAAGGGCCGAGCCAAAATTCTAAGGGTCTACCCTATTACTTAGTCCTACCCCTTTCTGCTGCTGTAACAGAAACATCTACAACCCTTGCGAATGTTTAAGGTAGCGAAGCCTCTGTAGGAGGCGTAACCTAGCTTACCGACTATAGACTTAAACTTAGGAACAACTACGAAGAATGCCTCTCCTACTTTTTCATTCCTTACTAAACTAGAAGCTTATCCTTAGATTGCCTTAGTTAAAGCTCTAGTAACCTCTTATAGCAACAGTTTACTAAAGACCCTATCCTCTAACACTTCGACTTTAGCCTAGAGACCCGGGTAGAGACAGACCCCTCTAATAGAGCTGTTAGAGCCGTCTTTCTCTAACGAAAACTATATAACTAGCTATAGCTCCTTGTAGCTTACTGTTAGGGGGCGCCGTCCAGCACAGGTCCTGGACCTAAGCCAGCTGTCGCCCTAAGGACTGCGACTTAGCAGCGCTAGCACGACCCCTACCCTCTGTACAGAGTCACCGATACGACCCCACTCCTGTACAGAGAGAGAACCCTATAGCCCTACACAGAGGGGAATTGTCGCCCCTCTAAATAGAGGGAAAACTCTGCACTACTATACAGAGGGAAACTTCCGACCCTCTGTACAGAGTGTAAACCTTGTACCTCTATATAGAGGGAAATTGCTAGCTTAGCTTTATAGGTACAAATTGTACAGCAGCAGACAACGAAGGAACTGCCTATTAGTTCCTTTAGATAGATACCTAACCTTAAGTTTCTGAATCAAGATTCTTAAGCCCTTACACCTGCCTTTTAAAGAAATAATTCTAGCTAAGTGTAACTACAAGATCTACGACAAAGAACTCTTAAGTATTGTAAAACTATTCGAAGAATAGTGTCCTAAACTTAAAGGCGCTGCCTTCCTGACCTAAGTTAGCTCTAACTACAAGAATCTAGTTTACTTTACAAATAACAAGATCCTTAACTGTTACGGTCAATAGATGTAAAACGGAAAGCAACAGCATCTAGGACCTAACGAGAACTATTAAGATTTACAGACTACAACCCAACAACTACAGGCTAGAGCAAGAAGATGCTAAGAGCGTAAATGCCAACGCAACCGGCCCTGCAAACGCCCCTAGCTCAGTTCTGGAACCTTTAACAAAAGTGGGTCTAGGAAATACATTTTGTTTGCAGAACAAAGAAACAGAGTTTAGGAAGAAAGTTACTAGCAAATACGGAAACAACCAGCTAGGGCAGGAGGATATAAGAACTAGCTGCCGCCTACTAATCTTTCTCTTCTTCTTGTTTATAGCTCGTCTTGTGTATCTAATTCAGCTTTTACACTTTAGACTTTAGCCCTTCCTTCCTATACTTAGTTTTTACATCCCTTACCCTAGACTTTAGCTTCCTCCTTTAACATCAACTTTTATATCCCTTCCTTTATACTTTGTTTCCTCTAGCCCTCCTACTTACTTCGACTTTTACACTAACCTTTTCGACCTCTTAGCTCCCCCCTTAACATTACGAGCTATTACCTAAGCACAAGACTATCAATATAGTCTTCTATACACTACAAGAAGAGATTCCCTTTAAGGAATACTCGTAACTCGACCTGTCTGCAGAAGGCATTATTAACTTAATAAATAGCGACCCAAACCTTAGCTTTAGAGTCTTCTTTATAGCAACAAACATTGTCCGTATAGGCGTTGCACAAGTAAAGGACCTTATTCAACACATTAATAGTTTGGAAGCAATGCTATTAGATAGCAAGGACCAATTACAAGAGAAATAACGAAAGATTGCTAATTTGACTCTTAAGAAAGCCTAGACACTTGGACAATTGCAGGAAGCTCTAAACCTAAGGACGCAAAACATTACTAGAGAAATCTATTAGCAAGAGAGTAGCTAACCCGGAACTATTCTATAGAGATAAGGAGAAGTTCAATAAATTCCAACTACGATTGTTAATTAAACTCTCGTCTAACGCGGACTACTTCCTAAACGATTAACAAAAGGTCTCTTACGCGTTCTCTCTCCTTGCTAGCAAGGCACTACAACAAGTCTCGCACTAGTTTAACCTAAAGACGCTCTAAGTTACGTGTCCAGACGTTACTAACTTGCTGACCGCTCTCGACTCGGCCTTTAGAAACCTATACCGCAAGTCTACGGCCTAACAGTTAATCCGAACCCTTCAGCAAAAACTAACAAGTTATTCTCCGACTACTACGCACAATTCTTACACGAAATAGGATACTGCAAGTACGACGCAGAAGCCCAAAAGTCGGCTTTAGTAGCTGGCCTAAGCACAGAACTTCTTACTAAATTAGAGGACTAAGAGCATAAATCTTTATTATTCTACGAACTTGTTACCCTCTGTTAACGACTCGACAGCCGCCGAAAACCTGTTCTTAAACATTATTAAAGCACGCAGCAACCTACTTAACAACTGTACGAGCCAGCGTCCTGTTTCGACTCTTCTAACCTTTACCTAGAACTAATCTAATCCTCCCTTAGCCCTACGACTCCTTCCTGCTAACAGCGAACCTAGAGACCTTAGTTAGCTAAGCTTTAAGACGGTAGTTTGAGAAGACGGCGTGCCG
>JACWNB010000016.1:1200000-1608258 GCA_016165855.1 Pseudocercospora ulei
AGGATAAAGGAACTACTGCGGAAGAGACAGCACAGATGTTGATTCAATACGTATAGAAGCACTATAGCCTGCCGGACACTATCACTACGGATAGGGGTCCTCAATTCACCGCCGACGTATAGAAAGCCATCAACTACGCTCTCGGAATTCGTAGAAAGCTCAGCACAGCCGCTTACCCGCAGACCGACGTTCAGTCTAAAGTGGCTAATCGCGAGATAGAGCGATATCTGCGAACCTTCTGCGGCTATTATTAAGAAAAGTGGGTTAAGATGCTGCCAATGGCCGAATTCTGCGCGAACTTAGCACGGTTAGAAGCAACGTTGCTGGCGCCGTTCGAGATAACGTACGGCTATCTTCCGAGGATAAGCTTTTAGCTACTAAGCGACGCCGGCTCGCCGGAGCTTTCTACCACCACTACGTCGTTAAAGAGAGTCGCCGCCGCAGCGGCGGAAGCGCTCCGATCTTAGATAGAAGAAGCGATCAAAGTGGCGAAAGACGCGATAGAATCGGCTTAGAAGAAGATAGTAACTCGAACTAATAGAAAGCGGTCGCCGACGGAATTCGAGGAAGGTTAAAAGGTCTGGCTCAACATGCAGAACCTAAGGCTGAAAGGGAACGCCAAGCTCAATCCGCGCTACGTAGGTCCTGATGTAACGCAGTACACTTAAGCCAAAAGGGACTGGTTAAGTAACTCGGAAGTGACTTGACCAATGTATACCAGATATATAAACCTTGGCAAGGCATAGTAATGACACAGGCCAACCCACCCCGTATTACTACCCCCTTCGCTACAGGCTTACGACCTCGTAAGCTGCGCTTACTTACAGGCTACGTATGCTATTGCACAGCCCCCCTATGCATGCAGCATACGCAATCAACCCCCCCGGCAGGTCTGCACACAGCCAGCTGGACCTTTACCGGGTCTGCCTTATTCTGTACGGAGTGGTAGACAAACGGACATACGCTAACGCTGCTTCCACTCTCCCGTTAAAAGATGCGCCCCCTAGGAATTGAACCCGGGCCTTTTATCGTACACTTTTAGCAGTTACTTCTAAGTTAAGTAATGTAACGCAGTACACTTAAGCCAAAAGGGACTGGTTAAGTAACTCGGAAGTGACTTGACCAATGTGTACCAGATATATAAATCTTGGCAAGGCATAGTAATAACACGGGCTAACCCACCCCGTATTAGGTCCGTTTACGATAGTGGAAAAGAAATCGCCAGTGACTTATCGGCTCTAGCTACCGAAATCGTTCCGGATCTACGATGTCTTTTATTCGGATCTGCTAAGCTTAGACCCTAAGAACAGTCTGCCGGAACAGGGGTTCGCCGAACCCCTGCCTATCGAGATAGACAGTAAGGAAGAAGAGTGGGAGGTAGAAGATGTAATAGACGTAAAGAAGATAAGGGGGTCCATTAAAGCGAGGATCTCGTAGAAGGGGTAGCCGGAAGACTACGAATAGTATCCGGTCGAGAACCTGCGGAACTCGGCGGAGCTGCTAAGAGAGTTTTACGTCCGGAATCCGACGAAGCCGAAGCCTAAGTGGCTCCGAAGTTGATAGTTCAGAAAGAAGAAAGCCGCGTCCGCTCCGTCGGCGCGGAGGCCGAAGAAAACGATCGTAGCGGTCGCCTTCGGGGAGGCCTTCGACTCGGCCACTACCTACTAGCGGATCGGCAGGCAGCTCGCCGACGCTGTAGCGTGCCAGCGCCGCCGACCCCGTAGTAGGTAAAGGCTTTAGTAGAAGAGAAAAAGAAGAAGAAGAAACGACGCTGCAGACGGATCTATATAGACCTCCGAGACGACGCACAGACCAGCTACGCCGCAGCTCAGATAACCCGTAGATTAGATCAGATAGCGTCGATTACATAAACGACAGGTGAAGGACTTCAGATGCCGACGATGTAAAAAATGGAAAAAGCGACGAAAAGAACGCCGGTTGTAATAGAAGATAGAAGACGCGACGTCGGCGTCGGAGGGGATTTTCGAGAAGGAAACGACGAATCAAAAAAAAAAAAAAAAAAAAAAGTGGAGATTTCCGGATGGATGGAGTGACTAAGCGGTCGAGGGCGACCGCTAGTAAGGGAGGGGGGTAGTGTTGCAGCGGTGGAAAGGGGTGGGACAGATTGATAGGGTGGACCCTGGATTTCGGCTCGGCCCTTCTGGGCCGAGCCGGGCCTTGGCACCACTACTACGAAAGACTACCACCACTACTACATAGATTCCTTTCCCTCCTTAGTTCGAGATATAGTTATCAAAAAGGCCGTATTGAATCATATCTGCGTGCTCGGATCAGCTGCCCCTCTAAACAGAGGGGAAACTCTTTACTACTATATAGAGGGAGAACTCCCAATCCTCTATATAGAGTGTAAACCTTGCACCTCTGCATAGAGGGAAATTGCTAGCTTAGCTTTGTAGGTACAAATTGTACAGCAGCAGACGACGAAGGAACTGCCTATTAGTTCCTTTATATAGATACCTAGCCTTAAGTTTCTAAACTAAGATTCTTAAGCCCTTACATTAGGAACTAATCTTACTGTCGGTAACTTCAGTAATATAACGACAATAGACAGCGACATCCCTATAGAACCTACGGCTATGCAGGGGCATATACACTGTGCATACGAGGAGCTGCTGGAACACAAGAGGCAGCTCGAGCAGCAAGTAATCTACTAGGCTGCGATAATTTCCTAACAGGAACAGGAGCTACTATAGCTTAGGGCGTCCGATCGCGATCCGACCCCTACGACGACGACGAACACAATAGCCTACACCCTAACCCCTGTTGCGGCGGTGGAAAGAGGTGGGACGGATTAATGGGGTGGACCCTGGATTTCGGCTCGGCCCTTCCAGACCGAGCCGGGCCTTGGCACCACCCTCTATCAAAGCCCACCACCGCCACTATATAGATTCCTTTCCCTCCTCAGTTCGAGATATAGTCATCAAAAAGGCCGTATTGAATCATATCTGCGTGCCCGGATCATTATATCTCGAACTCACTCTCTACACTACACCCGCGCTGCGCGAAAAGGCCCGTTAAACTATCCGGAAACCCGAATAACGCACGCGCACCCAACAACACACTAACAACAACCCCCCCCAAGGCGCCGTAAGAAGATAGAAGGCTTCTCGACGGTAGAGAGCGGCGTAACAGGCCGCAGCAGAAGCAGAAGAGGAAAGACTAACCGAGCGAGTAGGCGCTCTAGTGTCATTAACGATAAGATCGTTATTAGAGGTTTTACAGCGGAAGAGACCGCAGAGATTAAGGAACGAATAAGTGAATACAAGAAGATCCACGACTGCACGATTAAGGAACTGGAGAACTACGTAAACGAGAATGGAATAGGGAAGGTCTACGACGGTATAGACCTTATTGGGACACTGTTCTACAGAACGCTGGAAGAGAACAGACAACTAAGAGAAGAAACTGAAGCGGTAAGGGCCGAAAAGGAATCGGCGGAGACTATCATCGACGTGTTAGAACACTAAGCGTCGAATCGACTGGCGCAACTAAAGGAGCTGAAGGATCAGCTAGCTAATATAGAAGCAGCGAAATCGTCGTCGCCGCCGCGGCGAGAAACCCACGCTAAGATCGCTTTACCAGCGGCCTATAGTCAAGGTAGCACGTTAATAACGTTACTACCGGATCCACCGGTTTTCGGTAGCGGAGACTCTAAAGCGTAGGAGGCGTTTAAGAAGAAGATCAAGAATAAGATAAGCCGCGATTACGCATCGAGCAGCGAAGAGGATAGATTGGCGTACCTAGAATCGCGACTGGAAGGTAAAGCTTTTTCGTTAGTAGCGGACCTGGAAGAGGTAACCGCCGAAGAAGCGATCAAAGCGTTAGATCAACGCTTCGGAGACCTATTCCGAAAGAAGACAGCCCGTAAGCAGCTGGATAAGATCAACCAGAACCGGCAGGCGTTTAAGGAATTCTATAGTTTGTTCAGAAAACATACGATCAGGGCCCGAGTAGCGGAAGATAAGCAGCTCTACCTATTAAGGCAGAAGCTGAGTCCTGAGCTGGCCGCCGCCATAGCGTCTGTAGAAGACGAAGGCCTTAAGAGCTTCGTGCACCAAGCGAGAGTCACCGCAAGAAACTTGAGCGCTTACGCGAAATCACGCGAATCGAACTAGAAGCCGCTAATAACGCAGACCACACGACCCCCTGCGCCTTTCCGGAGAGCGCTACAGCAGCTACCTTATCAGTCACAACGCTCGTCGTTCGTCCCTACCTGTTTCGCGTATAGCAAGCCTGGCTACATCGCTACGAGATGCCAAGCATCGGATAAGCAGAAGCAGGACTATCGTGCTATAAGGCAGCCGCAGCCGCAGCAGCAGCAACCACCGAGGAAGACTATACAAGCTATAGAGCCGGCTCCGAACGATACTAACAGTAACGGTAGGGTGCAGTTAAGGATTATAGGAAAAGACCAGCTAGACGGATAGGCCCCCTATCCAGCATTAACAATAGGGCACCGAATCGAAGCGAATCGCTACGAGAAGAAAGCATCAACAGCTGCAGCGATCTGCTCTCGGCGGCGGTGGAAGTGAACACGGAAACAGCCATTATCCTTCTAATTACTGTCTACCCCCTTAACGGATCGAGCAAACCGCTTTAGCTAAAAGCTTTTATCGACACCGGAGCTCTTATCGGCGCGGCGATCCACTACCGACTGGTCCAGAAGCTGA
Source organism: Pseudocercospora ulei (assembly GCA_016165855.1). NCBI lineage: Eukaryota > Fungi > Ascomycota > Dothideomycetes > Mycosphaerellales > Mycosphaerellaceae > Pseudocercospora > Pseudocercospora ulei. The sequence continues at coordinate 1,204,692 of JACWNB010000016.1, forward strand.
CGAATGGATACGGTTATCCAGTGGAACTGGCGTCGCCGACGCGAATTTCGGCATATAACGGACAAGACACGGAAAGCGTTACACACTACGTGCTATTAAGGACTACGCTAGCTGGTCGAACTACGGAAGCGACGTTCTGGATTATGGATATCGGAAGGTTTGACATCATTATAGGGCAGAAATAGATAAAGAACCAGAAAGCCATCGTTGACGTAGATAAAGGAACGATCAGGTTCAAAACCCCGGGTGGCGGAGCAGGGACCATCGGAAAGGTCGCCACTGTAGCCGCCAAGCCGAAAGCCACGGAGCCCGCGAAAGAGGATCCGTCCGATCGTTCCGAACCCCCGGTTACTGTCGGAATAATAAGTTCAGAAGCCATAACGACCCTCGCGAAGTCGCCGGACAATAAGATCTACGCTATCTCGATAAAAGACATCGAAGACTACAGGAAGATAATAGCGGAAGAAGAAGTGGATCCGCTAGAGGTGCTACCGAAAGAGCTCTACGGTTACGCTAACGTATTCTTAAAAGCCGACTCCAACCTCCTGCCGCTCCATCGACCGGAATATAACAACAAGATCCGACTGAAAGAGGGAGCTACGCTTCTAAGAACCGAGCCCCTAAGACGACTGTCACCGGCTGAACTGGACTAAGTGGAGGTGTTTGTTCGCGAAAACCTGGCGAAGAAGTTTATTACGCCGAGTTCTGCCGAATATACGTTACCGATTCTTTTCGTAAGGAAACTAGGGGGTGGTCTGCGACTCTGCGTAGACTATCGAGGCCTTAACGAGGTTACCAAGAGAGACGTCTATCCACTGCCGCTAATAGATAAGACTATACAGCGCGTAGCGAAGGCTAAGTGGTTTAGCAAGCTAGACATCTGCCAAGCGTTCTATCAATTAAGGAACGAGGAAGGGTAAACGGAAGATCTTACGACGTTCGCGACACGTATAGGCAATTTCAAGTGGCTGGTAATGCCTTTCGGACTTACCAACGCGCCGGCAGTGTAGCAACGCTTTATAAACCACACCTTTATAGACATGTTGGAACGGTTCGTGTCTATTTACCTGGACGACATCCTTATCTACACGGATAGGACGAAAGAACAGCACACGGACCACATCAAGAAGGTGCTGACCAGGCTCTGCGAGGTTGGATTAAACGCGGACACAAAGAAGAGCGAGTTCTATTAAACGGAAGTCAAGTATCTCGGTCTTATCGTCGGAAGAAACAGAATTCGTATAGACCCCTCGAAGGTCGCCGCCGTTGCGGAATGGAAGCAGCCGAAATCCGGAAACACTACGCAAATTAGAGCGTTTCTCGGCTTCTGCAGCTACTATCGACGGTTTATTAAAGACTTTAGCAAGATAGCCAGACCCCTGAACGAAGCGTTAAAGAAAGAGACCGCCGGCCTATAGAACGAGAAGTGCACGGAAGCCTTTAACCGGCTAAAAGAAGCAGTGGCCTCGGCGCCGGTTCTGGCGCACTTCCGACCGGAAAAGACTATCTACGTAGAAACGGACGCTTCTGACACAGTAACCGCAGGGGTCCTTTCTCAATATAGTGACGACGAAACCCTCCATCTAGTGGCTTTCTTTAGCAAGTCTATAACGGAAGCTAAGCGGAACTACGCGATCTACGATAAGGAGCTGTTAGCGATCATTCAGGCTTTCGAGGAGTGGAAGCCGGAGCTTATAGCTGGAAAGAGCACGGTCCAGGTTCTTACGGACCACCAGTCGCTGACCTACTTTATAAAGACGCAGAAGCTCTTACGACGTCAAGCACGGTAGGCCGCCTACCTATTAGGGTTCGACTTCAAGATTACCTATCGACTAGGGGCTTAAAACGGAAAGGCTAACGCGCTAACGAGAAGAGAAGGGAAGACGAGCCGCGCGAAGGAAGATCCGAACATGTTTCAGAAGGTGTTGACCGAGCGGATAGTAGACGCAGAGGTGTTAAAAGAGGTAGGGGTCTGCGCAGTAGAACCGGCCCCTAAGGAAGAGACTCTCTACGAGAAGGTCAAGCAGCTCAATCAGAAGCAGAAGCTCGGCAAAACCGGTTCAGGGAAGCTGATGGTGCCAGAAGAACTAATTACAGAGGTTATCTAGCTGGTCTACGGCTCCGTAGACGTTGGTTACGCAGGATCAAAGAAAACGATAGAAGCTATAAGGACGACATACTGGTTTCCGCGGATCTACGAACAGATCCACCGATTTATCGCTAACTGCCACGTGTGCCGATCGGCGAAGCCGCGTTACAGCCTTCCAGCAGGCTTACTGAAGCCACTGCCGATCCCTAAGAAACCGTAGCAACACATTACGATGGACTTCGTAACCGGCCTGCCGGAATCCGATAGATACGACGCCACACTAAACGTAGTAGACCGATTGAGCAAAGAACGGCACTTCATCCCCTGCCAAGCAAGAGACGAAGGAACCACTGCGGAAGAGACTGCACGGATGTTAATTCAACACGTGTAGAAGCACTATAGCCTGCTGGACACTATCACTACGGATAGGGGTCCTCAATTTACTGCCGACGTATAGAAAGCTATCAACCGAGCTCTCGGAATTAGTGGAAAGGTCAGCACAGCTGCTCACCCGCAGACCGACGGTCAATCAGAAGTGGCCAATCGCGAGATAGAGCGATATCTGCGAACCTTCTGCGGCCACTATTAAGAAGAATGGGTTAAGGTGTTGCCGATGGCCGAGTTCTGCGCTAACTCGGCACTGTCTAAGGCCACCTCGCTAGCGCCGTTCGAGATAACGCATAGCTATCTTCCGAGGATAAGCTTTCAGCTACCGAACGAACCCAGCTCCGCGGAACCATCTACCACTGCTACGTCGTCAAAGAGAGTCGCCGCCGCGGCGGCAGAAGCGCTAAGATCTCAGATAGAAGAAGCGATCAAAGTGGCGAAAGAAGCGATAGAGACGGCTTAGAAGAAGATAGTAACTCGAACTAATAGAAGCCGGTCGCTGATAGAATTCGAAGAAGGTTAAAAGGTCTGGCTCAACACGCGAAACCTAAGGCTAAAAGGAAACGCGAAGCTCAACCTACGCCACGTAGGTCCGTTTAAGATAATAGAAAAGAGGTCGCCGGTAACCTATCGGCTCCAGCTTCCGAAATCGTTCCGGATCCACGATGTCTTCCATTCCGATCTGCTGAGCCTGGACCCTAAGGACGGCCTTCCGGAACAGGGGTTCGCCGAACCCCCACCAGTTAAGATAGACGGTAAAGAAGAAGAGTAGGAGGTAGAAGACGTAATAGACGTAAAGAAGACGAGGGGGTCCATCAAAGCGAGGATCTCGTAGAAGGGGTAGCCAGAAGATTATAAGTGGTATCCGATCGAGAATCTCCGGAATTCGGCGGAGCTGCTAAGAGACTTTTACGCGCGGAACCCGAAGAAGCCAAAACCGGCGTAGCTCTGATGTCGACAATTCCGGAAGAGAGAAGAAAGCCACGTCCGCTCTACCGGCGCGGAAGCCGATAAAGGCGATCGTAATAGAATTTATAGCTCCAGGCGGCCGGTCGGCGACGGCGTAGAGGATCTGGTAGAAAAGAAGAAGAAGAAGAAAAACGACGCTGCAGAAAGATCTATATAGACCTCCGCGCCGGAGCATAGACCAACTACGCCGCAGCTTAGATAACCTACGACTTAGATCAGATAGCACAGATCAGGCGCACCGATTACATAAACGACCAAGTAAAGGACTTCAGATGTTGATAACGTAAGAGATTCAAGAAGCGATAGAAGAAGGAAGAGGTAACATTACCGTCAGAGGGGATTTTCGAGGAAGAGACGACGAATCAAAAAAAAAAAAAAAAGGAATGGAGAAAGGTTTTCGGATGGATAGGGTGACTAAGCGGTCGAGGGCGACTGCTGGTGAGGGAGGGGGGTAGTGTTGCGGCGGTAGAAAGAGGTAGGACGGATTAATAGGGTAGACCCTGGATTTCGGCTCGGCCCTTCCGGACCGAGCCGGGCCTTGGCACCACCCTCCATCAAAGCCCACCACCGCCACTACATAGATTCCTTTCCCTCCTCAGTTCGAGATATAGTCATCAAAAAGGCCGTATTGAATCATATCTGCGTGCCCGGATCAACCCCTAAGAGCAAACTCCCCGACGTTACTACGTACAATAGTAAGGCTCTAGCCGAGTACCACTCCTAGGCTGCCCAGATACGCTCTAAGCTTCTAGTCGACTTAGGAGCATACCCGACTAAGCTAGACAAGGTAGTTTACCTCTTTAGGAGGTTAAAGGGCAGGGCGGCAGCACGGATTCTACTGTACTACGAGACGGCTATTGCTAACCTAGCAATAGCTATAACGACGATGCTCTAGGCAGCTCTTAACAAGAGCTACAAGGACCTAGACTGCGAGAGCCGAGCACTCCTATAGGTTAACACAATAAAGCAAGGACGCAAGACTGTACGAGAATTCCTTACAGAATACGACCAGACTCTAGCAGAGGCAGGAGGTCTCTAATAGGAGGATAGGATAAAAATTACCTCTTTAGAGGTAGGCCTCTCTAAAAAGATTATAACAGGACTAGTAGGCGTAATGCGACTAGCTATATACGAGGAATTCTGCGATATCCTTAGGATAGTCGACGACTAGCAGCGCAGGCTTAGACGGATAAGCTGCACTTACGAGATAAGACAACCTCTCTAGCGGCAGACGGACGCTATAGACTAGAAACTAACGACGACGAGGGTAGCAGCAGCCGTTACCGTACGGCTAAGGGCTGCTACTAAAAGGGCGCAATAGGTAGATATAGCTACCCTTAACAAGAGGCGAGCAGAAGGGAGCTGCTACAGGTATAGCAAGATAGGCTACACTATACGGAATTGCAGGCTTTTGCCAATAGAGAGACCTAGGGGACGGCCGACCACTGCAAGGGTGGCAACTACGGCACTATAACAAGAGGATTAGGAGTCCTACTCGGACGACGACGAGTTGGGAAAAGAGTAGCCTCTAAGCGAAGGCTCTGCTAGAGGCATATACGAGATAGATTGCTAAATCAAAACACTACTTAGCTATCTTTTAAGAGCAACTACATAACGACTACACTGTTTATCGTACAGCCAACGTTGAACAGGTCCGCAACAGCGCAGACATTAATTAACACAGGATGTTTAGTGTACAGAGTAATTAGCGAAGACTTTGTACAGAGACACTGGATTAAGACGACCCCTACTGTACCTATATGCATATTGGGCATTACCGGGCAAGGACCGGACATTACCTATATAGTAAAAGTAACGATAGAGATACAGGGACACTATAAGCAGGACTTATACCTCTATATCGTACAGGACAAGTTAGGGTATAACCTAATACTAGGGAAGCTATAGATAGAGCGCTAGAAGGGCAAGCTAGATATCGGACGAGGACGTCTGTACCTAGCAGTAACGAAGCAGAGGCTCCGAGACTAAGGGAGGGTCCAGCAAGGCGGCAACGCCGAGGCCGAAACCAACAAGGCAACGAAGCAGAGGCCCTAAGACCAAGGGAAGGCTCTGCAGGGTAACAATGCTAAGGCTGAAATCAATACAGCGATAGCGGACATTAAGAAGGCATTAGCACCTAAGAAAGTAACGGACCCCTATACGAAGCTCCTAAGGGAATACGCAGGATACCTAGACCTCTTCGAGCTAAAGTCGGCCTTAAAACTGCTACTACACCGAGGAGAAGGGATTAACTACAACATCTAGCTAGAGCCCTGTCTAGATAGGAGTATGCCGGAGGTACTGTACGGACCGCTATATAGAATGTCCTCTAGAGAACTCCTAGTACTGCACAAGACACTGGACGACCTGCTTGCTAAAGGGTTCATTTAGGCAAGTACCTCGTCTACAGGAGCCCTAGTACTGTTTGTCTACAAGGAGGGAAAGGCCAGCTTACATTTCTGCGTAGACTATAGAGGCATCAACGCGATTACTAAGAAGGACTAGTACCCCTTACTCCTTATTAAGGAGACTCTCGGACGGATCAGCAAGGCAAAGTAGTTTACTAAGCTTAACGTAGTCTCGGCCTTCTACAAGATACGGATTAAGGAAGCTTGCGAATAGATAACTGCCTTCTATACGAGATATAGTCTTTTTAAGTAGCTTGTTACTCCCTTTAGCCTTGCCAACGCACTGGCAACCTTCTAAAGTGATCTAACTGCAGTAGACTCTAGGTCAATACCCGTCTTTGATAACTATATCCAAGGCTAGAGAGGGAAGAATCTACGTACAAGCGGAGGTAGAGGTATTTGAGTGTGCGCCAAGCCTGGCCCTGCCAAGCCTAGCTGCCAGCTGTCCACATCCACATCCGTATTACTACCGCCCTCCCCAACCAGCGATTGCCCTTAATCGCAATCAGCTAATCAATCGCAATTAGCCCATTAATCGCAATTAGCTAAACCAGGTCGCGTCGTGCCAAACCAGGTCGCAGAGGTCGTCAGGGTCGCAAATTCAGCTTCGCGATTGGCCAATCAGGGCGCTCCAAAACAGGTCGCTTTTAAGGTCGCTTTTGAGCTTCAATTTCTGTGCGTTTTGAGTCTTAATCTCGTGCCTTTTTGCTGTTGCTTTCGGCCTTAATTGGTGCCTTGTTTGGTGCCTTGCCAAGGCTGCAGAATTCTCAGAGGTCGCGGCTGCAGAGGTTGTCGGGGCTGCGGAGGTTGCGGAGGTCGTCGAGGTTACAGAGTCTCGGAGGTTGCCTTGCAAACACATGTCGCTTCTCGAGCCGTCGCTTCTCGAGCCGTCGCTTCTTATTCTCGACAGTCGCTTCTCGACGGTCGCTTCTTAGACGGTCGCTCGCTTCTTAGACGCTCGCCTCGCTTCTCGAGCCGTCGCTCGCTTCTTAAGCTGTCGCTCGCTTCTTAAGCTGTCGCTCGCTTCTTAGACCGTCGCTTCTTAAACAGTCGCAGAGATTGTCGGGGTCGATATGCCGCTTCTCGATAGTCGCTAAGGTTGTTGGGGCCGCGGAGGTCGCGGAGGTCGTTAAGGCCGCGGAGGTCGTAGAGGTCGCGGAGCTCGCAGAGGTCGCAGAGGTCGCAGCCTACATATGTCGCTTCTCGACGGTCGCTCGCTTCTCGACAGTCGCTCGCTTCTCGGACTGTCGCTCGCTTCTCGACGGTTGCTCCTTGTCGGTTGCTTCTTAGACGGTCGCTTCTTAGACCGTCGCTCGCTTCTCAGACCGTCGCTCGCTTCTTAGACAGTCGCTCGCCTTTGCCTGTGCTTTGCCTGTGCTCTGTAGCTAGGTGCTCGTGCCTGGGTGCTCGTGCCTAGGTGCTCTTGCTCGGTGCTCTTGCTCGGCATCGGTGCTCTTGCTCGGCCTTGGTGCTCTTGCTTGGCCTTAGTGCTCTGCAGCTGGTGCTCTGCAGCTGGTGCTCTGTAGCTAGTGCTCTGCAGCTGATGCTCTGCAGCTGGTGCTCTGCAGCTGGTGCTCTGCAGCTGGTGCTCTGCAGCTGGCTGCACCTGTATTGCCTGCAGCCGTGCCTTGTGCTCTGCCTTGTGTTGTACCTACTGCTCTTGCCTTGTGCTCTGCCTAGGGGCTCTGCCTAGTGCTCTGCCTGGAGCTCGTACCTAGGTGCTTGTACCTAGGTGCTCGTGCCTTGTGCTCTGCCTGCTTGGTGCTCTTGCTTAGTGCTCTGCAGGTGCTCTCGTACTGAACGTGTCGCTTGTCTTGTCGCTAAACCAATTGCTGTATGTCTCGATTGCTAAATGTTCCGATAGGCCTTGCCTAAATAGAATAGTCTGTTAAAGACCCGAAAAAAAACGAATGTTGTCGCCCTAGGTCCTGCTAGGTGCGCTCTCGTCGTCGTCGCTCCCGTCTTGTCGCTCCCGTCGTCGTCGCTCCTACATCGTCCTTCTCGACCTTCTCGTCCTTCTCGACCTTCTCGACCTTCTCGTCGCTCTTATTCTCGTCGCTCTCGTCGTCCAAATCTCTCCCAAAACTTCAGAACTTGCGCGATCTGCTCGCAGGGGCACTTCTCTTCCTAAAACTCTTCTTCTCAATGTCCTCTGTAATGGACCTCTCTCTTTAAAACTCTTCTTCTCGATCGGGGGAGGGGGGGGGGGGGTAGAGTAGTATGCATATGTACAATTAAGTAACCGGATAAAATTCGACGGCCTCCTTTGTACGTATACAGTATACACTCTAGGTTGTCGGTTACACGTATGTTATTCGAGTACCCGGATGTAATTCAACAGGCTCTTTCGCGTAGTGCAGGTGTTGTTAAAGTAAGCCTTGGATATAATGATCTGACTGCAGTAGACGCTAGGTCAATACCCGTCTTTAATAACTATATCCAAGGCTGGAGAGGGAAGAATCTACGTACAAGCGGAGGTAGAGGTATTTAAGTGTGCGCTAAGCCTGGCCCTGCCAAGCCTAGCTGCCAGCTGTCCACATCCACATCCGTATTAGGGTCTACCTTATTCTGTAGAGAGTGGTGGACAAACGGACATACGTTAACGCTGCTTCCACTCTCCTGTTAAAAGATGCGCCCCCTGGGAATTGAACCCGGGCCTTTTATCGTACACTTTTAGCAGTTACTTCCGAGTTAAGTAATGTAACGCAGTACACTTGAGCCAAAAGGGACTGGTCAAGTAACTCGGAAGTGACTTAACCAATGTGTACCAGATATATGAACCTTGGCAAGGCATAGTAATGACACGGGCCAACCCACCCCGTATCAGTCTCCTCTTGTTCTTCTCGATGTAACAGTGGCGACGACAGCCTCGACGCCTCCTTGTTAGCTAATTATACCTTTAGCGTCTTTAGTTACGCTTGTCAATTCGCCGCTTAGTTCTCTAATACGTCTATAATAGTCTCTACCGATTCCTTCTTAGCTATTACCGATTCTATCTCCTCTCTTAGCTGCCTGTTTTCTTCTATGTTTTTGTAAAACTTCTTTTCGATAAAGGTAATAATGTCGAACACCCTCCTAGCTCTATGTTCTGCTAGATATCCTTCGATTTTATCCGGCGTACGGGCATACAGCTCTTTGTAGCCGGCTATGCCGCTCCTCGTTTTATCTATTTCTTCTTCTATAAGGCCCTTAGTAGCTATTCTATCGTCGAGGATGCTGGTGCGCCTATCCCTTGCTCTGTCGGTCTTTCTCTTTCTGCTGCGGCCTGTAACGCTGCTGTCTACCGTTAAGAAGCTCTCTACAGTCTTCTTATAGTACTAGTGTTTTGGTTTGTAGTGTGCGCGTGCGTTATTCGGGTAGCCGGATAGTTTAACAGACCCTTTTGCGCAGCGCAGGGTTGGTATAGTAAGTAAGTTCGAGATATAACAATCCGAGCACGCAGATATAATTTAATACGGCTGTTTTGATAACTATATCTCGAACTAAGGAAGGAAAGGAATCTATGTAGCAGTGGGTAAGGGCTTTAGGGGTAGTGTGCCAAGGCCCGGCTTAGTCCGGAAGGGCTGAGCCGAAATTCTAAGGGTCTACCCTATTACTTAGTCCCACCTCTTTCTGCTACTGCAACACTGTTAATACTCTCTCCTTCTTCTAGCGATGCAGTTTGTAGCAGTGCCCTATTGTTTATACTAGGTAGAGGGCCTATCCGTCTAGCTAGTCTTTTCCTAAGATTCTTAATAGCACTCTACTGTCTATGCTATCGGTGTCGTTTGGCGCCGGCTCTATAGCTTAGATAGTCTTCCTCGGCAGCGGCGGCTTCGTAGCGCGGTATTCCTGCTTCTGCTAAGTCGTCGCTTAGTATCTAGTAGCGATATAGCTAGGCTTTCTGTACGCGTAGCAGGTAGGGACGAAAGGCGAACGCGCAGAATAAGATAGCTGCTAGGGGCCTCGTCGGAAAGGAGCAGAAGGTCGCGTTGTCTGCACTAGCGACGACTTCTAGTTCGGTTCGCGTATTGCTGATTTTCTGTACGCGTTCAAGTTTTTAGTAGTAACTCTCGCCTAGTGCACGAAGCTTTTAAGATCTTCGTCTTCTACCGAAGCTATAGCTCCGGCCAGTTTAGGGTTCAACTTCTGCCTTAGTAAGTGTAACTGTTCGTCTTTAGACACTTTAGCTCTAATAGCATATTTTCTAAATAGTCTGTAGAATTCCTTAAACGTTAGCCGGTTTTGGTTAATCTTGTCTAGTTGCTTACAGGCCGTCTTCTTTCGGAAAGGGTCTCCGAAGCGTTAGTCTAGGGCTTTAATAGCTTCGTCGGCAGTTACATCTTCTAGGTCCGCTACTAGCGAGAACGCTTTACCTTCTAGTTGCACTTCTAGATAGGCTAGTTTGTCTTCTTTGCTGCTTCTGGCATAATCGCGACTTATCTTGTTCCTTATCTTCTTCTTAAAGGCTTCCTAGGCCTTAGGGTCTCTGCTTCTAAAGGCTGGTAGATTAGGTAGTAACGTTATCGGAGTGCTACCTTAACTGTAGGCAGCAGGTAAGGCAGTTTCTGCTTGGCCTTCTCGTAGTAGCGGCAGTGCCGACGACGTCGCTGCCTCTATATTAGCTAACTGAGCCCTTAGCGTTTTCAGTTACGCTAGTCGTATCGCTGCTTAGTTCTCTTATACCTTAATAATAGTCTCTGCCGATTCCTTTTTAGCTATTACCGTTTCTATCTCCTCTCTTAGCTACTTGTTCTCTTCTATTTTCTTATAGAACGTCTTCTCGATAAAGGTAATAGTGTCGTATACCTTTCCGGACCCGTGTTCTGCTAGGTGTTCCTTAAGTTCGTCGGCTGTGTAGGCGTACAGCTCCTTATAGTCGGCTATGCCCTTTTTTGCCTTATACGTCTCTTCTTCTGTAAGACCTTTAGTGGCCGTCCTCTCGTTAAGGATGCTAGCGCGCCTATCCCTCGCTCTGTCAGTCTTTCTCTTTCCGCTATAGCTGGTAACGCTGCCCTCTACTGTCGAGAAACCTTCTATAGCCTTCTTACAGTGCTAATGTGTTCGGTTTAAGTTGTAGTATGCGCATACGTTATTTGGGTAGCCGGATGTAGTTTAACAGTCCCTTTCGCGCAGCGCAGGGTTAGTGTAGTTAGTAAGTTTAAGATACAATAATCCGAGTGCGTAGATATAATTCAATAAGGCTGCTTTAATAACTATATCTCGAACTAAGGAGGGAAAGGAATCTATACGGCAGTGGGTAAGGGCTTTAGGGGTGGGCACGCCAAGGCCCGGCTCGGTCCGGAAGGGCCGAGCCGAAATTCTAAGGGTCCACCCTATTACTTAGTCCTACCCCTTTCTGCTGCTGTAACAATTAAGGACTTTAGCAAGATAGCAAGACTACTAAACGAGGCATCAAAGAAGGAGGCAGCTAGCCTCTAGAATAAGAAGTGCACAGAGGCTTTTAACTAATTAAAGGCTGCCGTAGCCTCGGCACTAGTGCTAGCGCACTTCCGGCTGGAAAAGACAATCTATTTAGAAACGGACGCTTCCGACACAGTTACAGCAGGGGTCCTTTCTTAGTACGATAACGACGGCGAGACCCTTTATCTAGTAGCTTTCTTTAGCAAATCTATAAACGAAGCCGAGCAGAACTACGCTATTTACGACAAGGAACTGTTAGCTATTATCTAGGCTTTTAAGGAGTAGAAGCCGGAGCTTATAGCTAGAAAGAGCACAGTCTAGGTCCTTACGGACTATTAGTTACTAACCTATTTTATAAAAATGCAGAAGTTCTTACGCCGCCAAGCCCGATAGGCCGCCTACTTATCTGGATTTGATTTTAAGATTACCTATTAACTAGGAGCTTAAAACAGAAAACCTAACGCACTAACGAGAAGAGAAGGAAAGACTAGCTGTGCGAAAGAAGACCTAAATATGTTCTAGACAGTGCTAACTGTCACGGTCAACAGCTGGAAGAGCAAGGACAACAGTACCAAAGTCTTATTAAGCACTACTATAGTTTACAGGCTATATCTTAACAACCAAAGGTCCAACTAAGACAATTCTTGCTGCGTTAGAAGCGCTACAATCGGTTCTACAGGAACGGAAAATCCGGTTGGGAAAGACACTAGAACTACAGCTAGCAGACAGTGGAAACCCCTTAACAGTCTTAAGGTCCTATCTAGCTCTACTACCCCTAACAGCCTACAACCCAACACTTACTAATCTAACTAAGAAGCTTCTAGGCGCACGGGAAGCGACTCGAACCGCTCTTTAGCATGTTCTGTTTTAGTTCTGGAACCTTAAAAAAAAGAAGGTTTTAGAAGTAACTTAGTTAGCAGAACAAATGAGAGAAGTTTAATAAGAAACTTCTTAGGAAATCTAGCAGCAAAGGGGCAAACAACCAGCTAGGGCAGAAGGACATAAGAAGCAGCTGCCGCCCCCTTATCTCTCTGTTTTCCTTCTTTATAGCTTGTCTTATACAATTAACTTAGAACAACCTTCTAACTCCCAATATACAACTACTCTTTAGACTTTAGTTCTTTAGCTCCTCCTCTTAACTTTAGTTCTTACAACAACCTACATACACCTTAGCCTCTTCTCTGACATTACAAGCTATTAACCAACCTAAGACTATTAATTAACATAGTCTTCTATACACTACCTTAAGAGATTCCCTTTAAGGAATACTCTAAACTAGATCTTTCTGCACAAGGCACTTCTAATTTAATAAACAGTAACCCTACCCTTACCCTACGAGTCCTCTTTACAGCAGCAAACATTGTTTGCACAGGAACAGAGCAAATAAAAGACCTTAGCAACTACATTAATAGTCTGGAGGCAATGCTGTCTAAAGGCAAGGAACAGCTGCAAGAGATGGAATAAAAGATAGCTACTCTTACACTTAAGAAGGCACAAACACAAGGACAACTACAAGAGGCCCTAAACCTAAGGACACCTACTGCTACTAGAGAATCCACTAGCAAGAAAGTAGCTAATCCAGAAACATTCTATAAGGATAAGGAAAAGTTTAATAAATTTCGCCTACGACTATCTATTAAACTCTCAGCTAATACGGACCATTTCCCTAATAAAAATTAGAAGGTCTCCTACGCATTCTTCCTCCTAGCAGGCAAGGCACTCTAGCAATTCTTACACTAGTTCAACCTACAGACACTCCAAGTTACTTGTCTAGATATTAAGGCCTTACTTACCTCTCTTAACTTAGCCTTTGGAAACCTATATCGCAAGTCTACAGCTTAACAATTTATTAGAACACTTAAGCAAACTAACAAGCCTTTTGCAGACTACTACGCACAGTTCTTACGAGAGATTGGACACTGTAAATACGACATAGAGGCTCAGAAGTCAGCTCTGGTTGCTAGGTTAAGTACAGAACTCCTTACGAAACTTAAGGATTAGGAACATAAAGCCCTATCCTTCTAGGAACTTGTTACCCTCTGCTAACGCCTCGACAGCCGTAGGAATTTGTTTGTAGACATTATCAAGGCTAGGAGCAACAACCGCAGCAGTCTACGCCCTGTTTCGACTCCTACAAACGTTAACCCAAATATAGGAACTTACAGGCCAACCTTACGCCTTTCCCCTTAACTAGTTGTTACCTAAGGAGACCCTATAGACTTAAGCTTAGCTAAGCTCTAAGACGGCCGCCTTACGTAGGACGAGAAGGAACGACACCGCCGCCTACGCCTCTGTATATACTGTAGTAAACTAAACTACATTGCTGTAAACTGTCCAACACTGGCTATAAGACGTACTAAGATAGGCACACCTCTTGGTTTCTCTGCAGCAGCTCCTACGCTACAAGACAACAACAAGGACTAGGGAAACGCCTAAGCCTGTTAACAAGACGCCTAATAGGCAGGCACTTAGATCGACATTATGCAATCTCTTCTTCTGCTATACAATTCTATACTAAGACAGAGGATAAACTTACTTGTCCTCCCTTAGTTGTTATAGCAGAGATCTACACAAAGAAGAACACAGCACACTTAGTACTTACGATAACCGACTGCGGCGCGACTAGTAAAAGCTTTATTAACCCTTAACTTGCTAACTCTTTAGGAATTACTACTTAGAACTTAAAGCACCCTAGACCTTTAAGAATGTTTGACGGCAGTAAGGCCTCCTTAGGAGGCGTAACTTAGATCGCCTATATTAAGCTTAACCTTAGAAACTACTAGGAACACCTCTCTTGCTTTGTTACCCCTCTGCTAAACCAGAAGCTTATTCTTAGACTGCCTTAGTTAAAGCTCTATAACCTACAGATAAACTGGAATACTGGAACCCTTTGCCTAAACTTAGAACACTGCCAAACCTATTGCTACCCTTCTACTTAGCCTACTCCTGTATATAGCAATTATAATTTAATCTTCTAAGTATCTGCAGCTGCTTTCTACATAGCTGCAAAGGAGAAAGGAGCTCAAATCTTTGCTGCGTTAATAGAGGACATTAAGAAGGCTCTTGCTAAGTATAATAACAGGAGAGAAGCTACTAACCTAGAGACAAAAGTACCAGAAGAATACTACGACTTTCTCAGTGTCTAGTTAGTTAAAGAAGCTAACAAGCTGCCTCCTTACCGCCCCTACGACTACAAGATTGAGCTAGAAGAGGGCAAGACACCCCCCTTTAGCCCCCTTTTCTAGATGTCTCGCGAAGAACTCTAAGTCCTGCAAAAGTTCCTATAGCAGAACCTTTAGAAAGGCTTTATTAGATCTAGTCGCTCTCCTGCAGCCAGCCCTGTTATGTTTGTTAAGAAACCTAGTAGAGGGCTACGCTTCTGCGTCGACTACCGCAACCTCAATACTATTTCCAAGAAGAATCGCTATCTAATCCCTCTAATACAGGAAACTCTAGAACGCCTTTCGAAGGCAAAATGGTTTACTAAGCTTAACGTAATTGCAGCATTTAACAAGATTCGAATAGCAGAAGGACAAGAATAGATAACTGCATTTAGGACTCGATATAGCTTGTTTAAATCCTTAGTTATGCCCTTTAGCATATACAATGCACCTAGCACCTTCTAGGAATACATAAATAACACCCTAAGAGAATACTTAGATCAGTTTGTTACGGCTTACATTGACGACATCTTAGTGTACAGCAAGACACTAAAAGAACACCAGGGACACGTCTGCAAGGTACTGGCCAAACTCGAAGAAGCAGGCTTATATCTGGACATTAACAAGTGCGAATTCTACAAACAAGAAGTCCCCTTCCTTAGACTTATAATTTCAGACAAAGGCATCCGTATAGATCTAGCAAAGATCTAAGCAATTCTTAACTGGAAGGTTCTAAAGACAGTTAAGGAAGTACAAGGCTTCCTTAGGTTTGCTAATTTCTATCGCCGCTTTATTTAAGGCTTCAGCTTAATTGTAAAGCCTCTAACAGCTCTAACAAGGAAAGAAGCCAAGTTTGAATAGACTGAAGCATGCCAACAAGCCTTCGACCTCCTACGACAAAGGTTTACCAAGGATCCCTCAATTCAAGAGCTGACGCCCTTACTAGGATGCCTGGAATCCATCCAGTGGACAGAGGAGAAGGTTAAGCAATTTGTAACTAAACTATCCTAAAGGCCTACAACCTAAGTGAAGACTTAAAGACCTACTTACAGGAAGGCAACCAATCAATTGCTGCCTCTTTTGCCCTGTGTCTTGCACCTGCTTTCCTGGAAGATAACGATTTAGAAAGCACAACAGACAATACTAAAGACTCTGAAACTAAAGGCTCTGTTACCTCTAACACTGACTTAGAAGATAAAGAAGTAGCTAAAGAAGCAAACCACCCTAGAGGACTGCTCCTAATAATTAGAGAGGCTTACGAATTAGACCAGCAAGCTTAAGAGTTGATCCAAGCCCTTAAGATAGGCCAACGCACCTTCCCTGGCTTTTCCCTCTTAGAATGTATACTTAGGGATAGACTGGTCTACTTTCGCTCTCGCCTTTTTATTCCTAAAGGGGTAGACAACTTAATACGACCCTATATCCTTAGGACAGTTTACAACTTAGCAACAGGAGGCTACCTAGGACGCTTAAAGCTTTACAAGCTTACCTTACGCTACTACTGGTGGCTATCAATATAGAAGTATGTACGCAGGTATAGAAACAACTGTTCTATCTGTAAAGCAGCCAAACATAATCGTCAACCTCTACAAGGCTTACTAAAACCTCTCCCGGCTCCTAAACACCCTTGGAAACACATTACGATAGACTTTGTTACCTGTCTCCCTTAAGGAACTACTTAGGCAGGTGTTAAGACAAAGAATGTCTTTATAGTTGTAGATCGATACTCTAAAGACCGCTTTATAGTACCCTGCTAGAGCATAACTTCCAAGGAAACCGCTAGGCTCTTTTACGAATACGTCTGGCGCTACATAGGCCTCCCTAACAGCATTACCTCTAACAGAGGCTCTTAGTTTATTGCTAAATTCTAGAAACGCCTATACAAGCTTCTGAACATTAACTACTATATTTTGACCTCTTACTACCTAGAAACAGATAGACAGACAGAGATTGCTAATGCCCTGTTCGAACAGACGCTGCGTTGCTTTATTGACTACTACTAGAAGGATTAGCCAAAACACATTCCTACAGTAGAATTCTTAGCTCGCAACTGGGAATTAGAGACAACTAGACACTCCCCCTTCTATACTACTAGAGGCTACTACCCTAGAACAGGAATGGAACCTCAAGACCTACCACTACGACCTAACAACCTAGATAAAGTTAATGCAGACGACTAGGCAACACACCTTTCCCAGATCTATTAAGAAGTCTAAGAAGAAATAACTTAGGCTTAGACTGTCTACGAAGACTAAGCTAATTGAAAAAGACAGCTAGCTCCTAGCTATTAAGTAGGAGACAGAGTGTACCTGGACTCTAAGAACATTGTTACAGGAAGACCTTCTCGCAAACTCGACTAGAAAAAACTAGGCCCCTTTCCTATTATAGAGAAGATCAGCTCGCACGCATACTGTCTCTAACTACCTAAAGAATAGGAAATCTACAACGTCTTTCATCCTATTAGGCTAAGGCCTAAGGAAGGAGACCCCTTCCTAATTCAAGTACAAGATTAGGAACGAACTTACATCCTCCCTACAGCAGATAATAATAAAGATAAGGAAGAAGAGTACTACGTACGCAACATTACAGACTGTCAAGTTGTAGATAGACAAACTAAGTACAAGGTCCAATAGCAAAGCTATAAAGACTGGGACACTACTTAGGAACCCCTTAGAAACATTATCTTTAACAAGGACAAGATTGAAGCCTTCTACCAACAAGACCTCTTAGACTCTTAAAGACATTACCTTAAAGACAGGTACAACTAAGAAGAACTAGATACTGCATACCAATAGAATATTGACTGTAACATTAGACCTGCTCCTAGGAATAAACAGGCTTACCCTCGGTATCTGGAACTACTTAGGCTTCGTAGGAACTTAGCTATATTAAGGGGGGCTACTGTTACGGTCAACAGCTAGAAGAGCAAGGACAACAGTACTAAAGTCTTATTAAGTACCACTATAGTTTACAGGCTATATCTTAACAACCAAAGGTCTAACTAAGACAATTCTTGCTGCATTAGAAGCGCTACAATCGGCTCTATAGGAACGAGCAATCCGGTTGGGAAAGACACTGGAACTACAGCTAGCAGACAGTAGAAACCCCTTAATAGTCCCAAGGTCCTATCTAGCTCCACTACCCCTAACAGCCTACAACCCAACACTTACTAGTCTAACTAAGAAGCTTCTAGGCGTACAGGAAGCGACTCGATCCGCTCTTTAGCATGTTCTGTTTTAGTTCTGGAACCTTTAGGAAAAGAAGGTTTTGGAAGTAACTCGGTTAGCAGAACAAAGGAGAGAAGTTTAATAAGAAACTTCTTAGGAAATCCAGCAGCAAAGGGGCAAACAACCAGCTAGGGCAGAAGGACATAAGAAGCAGCTACCGCTCCCTTATCTCTCTGTTTTCCTTCTTTATAGCTTGTCTTGTACAATTAACTTAGAACAACCTTCTAACTCCCAATATACAACTACTCTTTAGACTTCAGTTCTTTAGCTCCTCCTCTTAACTTTAGTTCTTACAACAACCTACACACACCTCAGCCTCTTCTCTAACACTAACCGAACGGATAGTAGACGCCGAAGTGCTAAAAGAAGTAGGGGTCTGTACTATAGAACCAACCCTAACACCTAAAGAAGAGACGCTTTACGAAAAAGTAGAATAACTTAACTATTAACAGAAACTTAGCAAAACTGGTTTAGGGAAGATAATAGTTCTAGAAAAGCTAGTTACAGAGGTTATTTAGTGATCTAACTGCAGTAGACTCTAGGTCAATACCCGTCTTTGATAACTATATCCAAGGCTGGAGAGGGAAGAATCTACGTACAAGCGGAGGTGGAGGTATTTGAGTGTGCGCCAAGCCTGGCCCTGCCAGCTGTCCACATCCACATCTGTATTACTACCGCCCTCCCTAACTAGCGATTGCCCTTAATCGCAATCAATCCATTAATCGCAATCAGCCAATTAGGTCGCACCAATCTAGGTCGCAAATTCAGTCGCAGAGGTCGCTTTGAAGGTCGCTTTTAAGCTTCAATTTCCGTGCTTTTTGAGCCTCAATCTCGTGCCTTTTTGTTATCGCTTTCGGCCAATTAAGTCGCTCTAAAACAGGTCGCTTCTGAGGTCGCTTTTGAGCTTCAATTTCTGTGCGTTTTGAGCCTTAATCTCGTGTCTTTTTGAGTCTTAATCTCGTGCCTTTTGACGTCGCTTTGGTGCCTTGTTTGCTGCCTTGTTTGCTGCAGAGGTCGCAGAGTTCTCGGAGGTCAGCTCGCAGAGGTCGTCTTGCAAACACGTGTCGCTTCTCGAGCCGTTGCTTCTCGACGGTCGCTTCTCGAGCTGTCGCTCGCTTCTTAAGCTGTCGCTCGCTTCTTAAGCTGTCGCTCGCTTCTTAGACGGTCGCTCGCTTCTCGACGGTCGCTCCTTAGACGGTCGCTTCTTAGACGGTCGCTTCTTAAGCCGTCGCTTCTCGTTCTCGACAGTCGCTTCTCGACGGTCGTTCGCTTCTCGGACGGTCGCTCGCTTCTCGACAGTTGCTCGCTTCTTAAGCCGTCGCTCGCTTCTCGAACTGTCGCTTCTTAAACGGTCGCAGAGGTCGCGGAGCTCGCTAAGGTCGCAGAGCTTAGGGTTGCGGAGGTCGCGGAGGTTGTCTTGCAAACACGTGTCGCTTCTAAACTGTCGCTCCTCGAACGGTTGCTTCTCGACAGTCGCTCGCTTCTTAGACGGTCGCTTCTTAAGCCGTCGCTTCTCGACGGTCGCTTCTCGAGCCGTCGCTTTTCGACGGTTGCAGAGGTCTCAGAGGTCGCAGAGGTCGTAGAGGCCGCGGAGTTATCGGGGTCGCTTGCAAACACGTGTCGCTTCTTAGACGGTCGCTCGCTTCTTAAGCCGTCGCTCGCTTCTCGAACCGTCGCTTTTCGAGCCGTCGCTTTTCGACAGTCGCTTCTCGACAGTCGCTTCTCGACGGTCGCTCGCTTCTTAGACGGTCGCTTCTTAAGCCGTCGCTTCGCCTGTGCTTTGCCTGTGCTTTGTCTAGTGCTCTGCCTGGGTGCTCGTGCCTGGGTGCTCGTGCCTGGGTGCTCGTGCCTAGTGCTCGGCCTGGTACTCGTGCCTGGGTGCTCGTGCCTTGTGTTCTTGTGTTGTCCGCAGCTGCGAGCTAGGTACTGAGCCGGGTACTAAGCTTGGGGCTCGCTGGTGCTTGGGGCTTGCTGGTGCTTGTGTTGCCGATTGCTGAACTGTCTCGATAGGCCTTGTCCGAATAGAATGGTCTGTTAAAGACCTGAAAAAACAAATGTCGTCGCCCTAGGTCCTGCTAGGTGCGCTCCCGTCGTCGTCGCTCTCCTTGTCCCTACATCGTCGTCGTCGCTCTCCTTGTCGCTCCCGTCGTCGTCGCTCTCCTTGTCCCTACATCGTCGTCGTCGCTCTCCTTGTCCCTACATCGTCGTCGTCGCTCTCGTCGCTCCCGTCGCTCTCGCTCTTCTTTAAAACTCTCTCTTCTCCTCGATAGGGGCACTTCTCTTCCCTAAAACTCTTCTTCTCGATGTCCTCTGTAATAGACCTCTCTGTCCAAAACTCTTCTTCTCGATAGGGGCACTTCTCTTCCCTAAAACTCTCTCTTCTTCTCGATCAGGGGAGGGGGGGTAGAGTAGTATGCACATGCACAATTAAGTAACCGGATGTAATTCGACGGCCTCCTTTGTACATATACAGTACATACTCTGGGTTAGTTGTACGTACGTTAATCGAGTACCCGGATGTAATTCAACGGGCTCTTTCGCGTAGTGCAGGTTAGGTGTTGGGTTTAAGCCTTAGATATAATGATCTGACTGCAGTAGACTCTAGGTCAATACCCGTCTTTGATAACTATATCTAAGGCTAGAGAGGGAAGAATCTACGTACAAGCGGAGGTGGAGGTATTTGAGTGTGCGCCAAGCCTGGCCCTGCCAGCTGTCCACATCCACATCTGTATTATTTAGCTAGTCTATAGTTCCAAGGATGTCGGCTACGCTAGCACGAGGAAGACGATAGACACTATTAGAATCGTCTACTAGTTTCCGCGAATTTACGAGCGAATCTACCGGTTTATTGCCAACTGCTACGCGTGCCGAGCTGCGAAGCTACGCTACGGCCTTCCGGCCGGTCTACTAAAGCCGCTGCCGATCCCTGAGAAACCGTAGCAGTATATTACGATAGATTTCGTAACCGGCCTACCGGATTCCGATAGATGCAATGCTACACTTAACGTAGTAGATTAGTTAGGTAAAGAACGCTACTTTATCTCCTACTAAGCGAAGGATAAGGGCACTACTACGGAAGAGACTGCAAGGATGCTGATTTAGTATATATAGAAGCATTATAGCCTGCCGGACACTATCACTACGGATAGGGGTCCTCAATTTACTGCCAACGTATAGAAGGCTATTAACTAGGTTCTCGGAATCCGCAGAAAGCTTAGTACAGCCGCTTATCTACAGACGGACAGTTAATTAGAGGTGGCCAGCCGCGAGATAGAAAAATATCTACGAATCTTCTATAGCTATTATTAAGAAGACTAGACTAAGGTGTTACCAATAGCCGAATTCTGCGCTGACGCGGCACTATCTAAAGCTACCTCGCTGGCGCCGTTTAAGATAACTTACAGCTATCTTCTAAGGATAAGTTTTTAGCCGCCGACTGGATCCGGCCCTTTAGAACCTTCTGTTACTACCTTGTTAACAAGGGTCGCCGCCGCTACGGCGGAAACGCTTAAGGCTTAGATAGAAGAAGCAGTCCGAATAGCAAAAGAGGCAATAGAATTGGCTTAAACAAAGATAGTGACTAGAGCTAATAGAAAGCAGTTACTAATAGAATTCGAGGAAGGCCAAAAGGTATAGCTTAACATACAGAACCTTAGGCTAAAAGGCAACGCCAAGCTTAACCTGCGGCACGTAGGTCCGTTTACGATAGTAGAAAAGAGATCACTAGTAACCTATCGGCTCCAGCTGCCGAGATCGTTCTGGATCTACGACGTCTTCTATTTAGATCTGCTAAGCCTAGACCCTAAAGATAGCCTTCTAGGCTAGGGGTTTATTAAACCCCTACTAATCGAGATAGACAGTAAAGAAGAAGAGTAGGAGGTAGAAGATATAATAGATATAAAGAAGATAAGGGGGTCTATTAAAGCGAGGATCTTATAGAAGGGGTAGCCGGAAGACTATAAATAGTATCTAATCGAGAATCTCCGGAATTTGGCAGAGCTGCTAGAAGAGTTCTATATCTGGAATCCGGGGAAGCCGAGGCCTAGATAGCTCTGGAAGCGATAAGAAAATATAGCTCTAGAAGCGACGAGAAGATATAGTTCTAGAAATAAAGAAACGATAGCTCCGGAAACGCTAGAAAAGAAGAAAAGCTGCGTCCGCTCTATCTGTGCGCGAACCGAAGAAACGATCGCAGCTGCGCGACAGTCGCTGACGACGCCTATAAAAGCGAAAGGCTCGGCCGATCGATTTTATAGACGGAGTCAGCAGCGGCCCCCTTTTGCAGTAATGCTTAAGCCTTAATAGAAAGGAATCAGAAGGTCGCGTCCGGACCTCTATAGAGCTATAGCACCGATCAGATAGCTGTTGGCTTAGATCAGATAGCTCGGATTACATAGCAAGAGTTATATAGCGCGAGTTAGATAGACGCTAAGTAAAGCACTTTAGAAGACGACGTTAGCTAAACAGACGAAGTGGATATAAGGAAGAAGCAGATAAGAAAAGGACGAGGTTTTTGAGATAAAGAAAAGAAGAAGTAACGTCGATTTTAAGACGAATTTTCGCAGAAAGAGCCGCAAGCGGACGAAAAAAAAAGAAGATAAGAAAGTAGAAGAAAAAGACAAAGAAAAAGACGACAAAAAAGAAGAAGAAAAAGAGGCGGAAGCAGAAGAATAGATAGAAGAATAAGAAGGCCTAATTGGCCAGAATGAGATAGAATAGAGGAGATAAGTAAGCGGTCGAGGGCAACCGCTGGTAAGGGAGCGGGGTAGTGTTGTAGCAACGGAAAGTAGTAGGACGAAGTAATAGGGTAGACCCTTGGAATTTCGGCTCGGCCCTTCCTAATTGATCCAGGCACGCAGATATGATTCAATACGGCCTTTTTGATAACTATATCTCGAACTGAAGAGGGAAAGGAATCTATGTGGTGGTGGTGGTGGGCTTTGATGGTGGTGGTGCCAAGGCCCGGCTCGGCCCGTCCGGGCCGAGCCGAAATTCCAGGGTCCACCCTATCAATCTTTCCCACCTCTTTCTACCACCGCAACACTACCCCCCTCCCTCACCAGCGGTCGCCCTCGACCGCTTAGTCACCTCATCCATCCGAAAATGTCCACTTTTTTTTTTTTTTTTTTTTTTTTTTTTTTGATTCGCCGCCTCTTTTTTCTCGAAAACTCCTTTCAACGTCGACGTTACCTCTTCCGTCTTTCATCAAAAACAATGTCCTCTTCGTCTCTTTCTCAACTTCTTACGTTATCTGCATCCGAAGTCCTTTACTTGACGTTTATGTGATCGACGCTATCTGATCTGTGCTATCTGATCTGAGCCGTAGGTCATCTGAGCTGCGGCGTAGGTGGTCTGTGCGCTGCTTCGGAGGTCCATATAGATCCGTCTACGGCTCCGTTTCTTCTTCTTTTCTTTCTCCACCGGAGTTAGCACTCCATCGCAGGGGGGGGGGGGGGGGGGGGGGGGGGCGGCGGCGCTAGCACGCCACGGCGTGCGCAGCCCACTGTCCCTCTACGATCTGAGCAGCGATCGTTTTTATCGGCTTCCGCGCCAGTGGAGCGGACGCTGCTTTCTTCGTTTGGCTTTAGAGCCATTCCGGCTTCGGCTTCTTCGGGTTCCGCACGTAGAAGTCTCTTAGCAGCTCCGCCGAATTTCGCAGGTTTTCGACCGGATACCATTTATAGTCTTCCGGCCACCCCTTCTACGAGATCCTCGCTTCGATAGACCCCCTTATCTTCTTCACGTCCACTACATCTTCTACCTCCCACTCTTCTTCATCAACGCCTATCTTAACTAGTGGGGGTTTAGCGAACCCCTGTTCCGGAAGGCCGTCCTTAGGGTCCAGGCTTAGCAGATCTGAATGGAAAACATCGTAGATCCGGAACGCCTTTAGCAGCTCGAGTCGATAGGTTACCGGCGACCTCTTTTCTATTATCTTGAACGGACCTACGTAACGTAGGTTGAGCTTCGCGTTCCCTTTCAGCCTCAGGTTCCGCGTGTTAAGCTATACCTTTTGGCCTTCCTCGAATTCCGTCGGTGACCGCTTTCTATTAGCTCGAGTTACTATCTTCTTCTGAGCCGATTCTATCGCTTCTTTCGCCACTTTAATAGCTTCTTCCATCTGAGATCGTAGCGCTTCTGCCGCCGCAGCGGCGACTCTCTTCGACGACGTAGCGGGGGTGATTGAAAGCTCCGGCGAGCCGGCGTCGCTTGGCGGCTGGAAGCTCATCCTCGGAAGATAGCTATGCGTTATCTCGAACGGCGCCAGCGAGGTTGCTTCGGACGGTAACGAGTTAGCGCAGAATTCGGCCATCGGCAACACCTTAACCCAATCTTCTTAATGATGGCTGCAGAAGGTTCGTAGATATCGCTCCATCTCTCGGTTAGCCACTTCAGACTGACCGTCGGTCTGTAGATAAGCGGCTGTGCTGAGCTTTCCACGAATTCCGAGAGCTTGGTTAATGGATTTCTATACGTCGGCAGTGAATTAAGGACCCCTATCCGTAGTAATAGTGTCCGGTAGGCTATAGTGCTTCCACACGTGTTGGATTAACATCCGTGCTGTCTCTTCCGCAGTGGTTCCTTCATCTCTCGCTCGGCAGGGGATAAAGTGGCGTTCTTTGCTCAATCGGTCTACTACGTTCAGCATAGCGTCGTATCCATCGGATTCCGGCAGGCCGGTTACGAAGTCCATCGTAATATGTTGCTATGGTTTCTCGGGGATCGGAAGTGGCTTCAGCAGACCGGCCGGAAGACCGTA
Source organism: Pseudocercospora ulei (assembly GCA_016165855.1). Lineage (NCBI taxonomy): Eukaryota > Fungi > Ascomycota > Dothideomycetes > Mycosphaerellales > Mycosphaerellaceae > Pseudocercospora > Pseudocercospora ulei. The sequence continues at coordinate 1,229,096 of JACWNB010000016.1, forward strand.
ACGTAGCTTCGCGGCTCTGCACGCGTGGCAGTTGGCGATAAACCGGTAAATCCGCTTATAGATCCGCAGAAACCAGTAGGTCGTTCTTATTGCCTGCATCGTTTTCTTCGCGCCTGCATGGCCCACATCCACGGAGCTATGGACCAGCTGGATGACTTCTGTAATTAGTTCTTCCGGAACTATTATCTTCCCTAAACCGGTTTTGCCGAGCTTCTGTTGTTAATTAAGCCGTTCCACCTTCTCGTAGAGCGTCTCTTCCTTAGGGGTCAGTTCCACCGCGCAGACCCCTACCTCTTTTAACACCTCTGCGTCTACTATTCGCTCGGTTAACACCTTCTGGAACAGGTTAGGGTCTTCTTTCGCGCGGCTGGTTTTTCCTTCTCTTCTCGTTAGCGCATCAGCCTTTCCATTTTGAGCCCCGGGTCGATAAGTGATCTTGAAGTCGAATCCTGATAAGTAGGCCGCCTACCGTGCCTAACGTCGTAAGAGCTTCTGCGTCTTCATAAAGTAGGCCAGCGACTGGTGGTCCGTAAGAACCTGGATCGGCCCTTTTCCAGCTATGAGTTCCGGTTTCCACTCTTTAAAGGCCTAAACGATAGCCAGCAGCTCCTTATCGTAGATGGCGTAATTCCGCTTAGCTTCGCTTATTAACTTGCTAAAGAAGGCGACTAGATAGAGGGTTTCGTCGTCACTATATTGAGAAAGGACTCCGGCTGTTACTGTGTCGGAAGCGTCCGTTTCTACGTAGATCGTCTTTTCTGGCCGGAAGTGTGCTAGAACTGGCGCAGAGGCCACTGCTTCTTTTAGCCGCACGAAAGCTTCTGTGCACTTCTCATTCTATAGGCCGGCGGCCTCTTTCTTCAGCGCCTCGTTTAGGGGTCTCGCTATCTTGCTGAAGTCCTTGATAAACCGTCGATAGTAGCTGCAGAAGCCGAGAAACGCTCTGATTTGCGTAGTGTTTCCGGATTTCGGCTGCTTCCACTCCGCGACGGCGGCGACCTTTAAGGGGTCTATACGAATTCCATCTCTTCCGACGATAAGACCGAGATATTTGACCTCGGTTTGATAGAACTCGCTCTTCTTCGTGTCCGCGTTCAATCCCACCTCGCGGAGCCTCTTTAACACTCTCTCGATGTGGTCCGTGTGTTGCTCTCTCGTTCTATCGGTGTAGATAAGGATGTCGTCTAAGTAGATAGACACGAACCGTTCCAGCATGTCCATAAAAGTGTGGTTTATAAAGCGTTGCTACACTGCCGGCGCGTTGGTGAGTCCAAACGGCATTACTAGCCACTTGAAATTGCCTATACGCGTCGCGAACGTCGTAAGGTCTTCCGTCTGCCCTTCTTTATTCCTTAGTCGATAGAACGCTTGGCGGATGTCCAGCTTGCTGAACCACTTAGCCTTCGCTACGCGCTGTATAGTCTCATCTATCAGCGGTAGGGGGTATACGTCTCTCTTGGTGACCTCATTGAGGCCTCGATAGTCCACACAGAGTCGCAGACCACCCCCCGGTTTCCTTACGAAAAGAATCGGTAACGCGTATTCCGCGGAGCTCGGCGTAATGAACTTCTTCGCCAGGTTTTCGCGAACAAACACCTCTACCTAGTCCAGTTCGGCCGGTAACAGTCTCCTTAGGGGCTCAGTTCTTGGCAAGGTGGCCCCCTCTTTCAGCCTGATCTTATTATCGTATTCCGGCCGGTGGAGCGGCAGGAGGTTGGAGTCTGCTTTTAAGAAGACGTTAGCGTAACTATGGAGCTCCTTTGGCAACACCTCCAGCGGATCTACCTCTTCTTCCGCTATTATCTTCCGATAGTCTTTAATGTCCTTCATCGAGATGGCGTAGATCTCATTGTCCGTTGATTTCGCGAGGGTCGTCAGGGCCTCGGAGCTCACTATTCCGACGGTGACTGGGGGTTCGGAACGATCGGACGGAGCCTCTTTGGTGGACTCCGTAGCTTCCGGCTCGACGGCGATGGCGTTGCCTAGGGTTTTGAACCCTATTATGCCTCTGTCTACATCGATGACGGCTTTCTGGTTCTTTATCCATTTCTGCCCTATAATAATGTCAAATCTTCCGATATCCATAATTCGGAACGTCGCCTCCGTAGTGCGACCAGCCAAAGTGGTCCTTAATGGCACATAGTGCGTAACACTCTCTGTGTCTTGTCTGTTGTACGCCGAAATCCTCGTCGGCGACGCCAGTTCCACTGGATAACCGTATCTATTTATCAGCTTCTGAACTAGCCTGTAGTGGATCGCCGCACCGATAAGAGCTCCAGTATCGATGAAAGCTCTTAGCTGAAGTGGTCGGCTCGATCCGTTAAGGGGGTGGACAGTGATTGGAAGGATAATAGCTGTTTCCGTGTTTACCTCCACCGCAGCCGATAGCGGATCGCTGCAACTATTGATACTCTCTTTCGTCGACGCGGTTCGCGTTGATGCCCTGTTGTCCTCGCTGGATAGGGGGCCTATCCTTCCAGCTGGTCTTTTCCTATAATTCTCAACTGCACTCCGCCGTCTATGCTGTCCGTGTCGTTCGGAACCGGTTCGATGGCTTGAATAGTCTTCTTTAACGGCGTTGGCGGCTGCTGCTTTATAGCGCGATACTCCTGCTTCTGCTGGGCCGTTGCTTGACATCTCGTAGTGATGTAGCCAGGTTTTCTATACGCGTAGCAGGTGGGGACGAACGACGAGCGCTGTGACTGATACCATGGCTGCTGGGGTGCTCTCCGGAAAGGCGCAGGGGCTCGCGTCGGCTGCGCCGGCGGCGACTGCTTCTGAATCGATTCGCGCGCTTTCGCGTAAGCATTCAAGTTTCTCGCGGTGACCCTCGCTCTGTGCACGAAGCTCTTAAGGTCTTCATCTTCTACAGACGCTATAGCGGCGGCCAGTTTAGGGCTCAGCTTCTGCCTTAATAGGTAGAGCTGCTTATCTTCCGCCACTCGGGCCCTGATCGCATATTTTCTGAACAAATCGATAGGCAGGGGTTCGGCGAACCCCTGTTCTGGCAGGCCGTTCTTAGGGTCCAAGCTTAGCAGATCCGAATGGAAAACGTCGTAGATCCGGAACGATTTCGGTAGCTGGAGCCGATAGGTCACCGGCGACCTCTTTTCTATTATCTTAAACGGACCTACGTAGCGCGGATTAAGCTTGGCGTTCCCTTTTAGCCTTAGGTTGCGCGTGTTAAGCCAGACCTTTTGACCTTCCTCGAATTCCGTCGGTAACCGCTTCTTATTAGCTCGAGTTACTATCTTCTTCTAAGCTGATTCCATCGCTTCTTTTGCTACTTTGATCGCTTCTTCTATTTGAGCCTTAAGTGCTTTAGCCGCAGCGGCGGCGACTCTCTTTGACAACGTAGCGGTAGATAGCTCCGGCAAGCCGGCGTCGCTCGGCGGATGGAAGCTTAGCCTCAGAAGATAACCGTAGGTTATCTCGAACGGCGCCAGTAACGTAGCTTCTGACTGTGCCGAATTGGCGCAGAATTCAGCTATCGGCAACACCTCTACCCACTTTTCTTAATAATAGCTGCAGAAGGTTCGCAGATATTGCTCTATCTTGCGATTAGCTACTTTAGACTAACTGTCGGTCTGCAGGTAAGCGGCTGTGCTGAGCTTTCTACTAATTCCGAGAGCTTGATTAATAGCCTTCTACACGTCGGCGGTAAATTGAGGACCCCTATCCGTAGTAATAGTGTCCAGCAGGCTATAGTGCTTCTACACGTGTCTAATTAGCATCCGCGCGGTCTCTTCCGCAGTCGTTCCTTCGTCTCTGGCTCGACAGGGGATAAAGTGGCGCTCTTTGCTTAGCCGATCCACTACGTTAAGCGTAGCGTTATATCCGTCGGAGTCCAGCAGGCCAGTTACGAAATCCATCGTAATGTGCTGCTATAGTTTCTCGGGGATCAGAAGTGGCTTTAGCAGACCGGCCGGAAGACCGTAACGTAGCTTCGCTGCTCGGCATACGTAGCAATTGGCGATAAATCAGTGGATCCGTTCGTAGATCCGCGGAAACTAGTAGATCGTCCTTATAGCTTCTATCGTCTTCTTTGAGCTGGCGTAACCAACGTCCTTCGAGCTATAGACCAGCTGGATAACCTCTGTAATCAGTTCTTCCGGAACTATTAGCTTTCCTAAGCCGGTTTTGCCTAGCTTCTGCTGCTAATTAAGCTGCTCCACCTTCTCGTAGAGCGTCTCTTCCTTAGGGGCCGGTTCCACTGCGCAGACCCCTACCTCTTTTAACACCTCTGCGTCTACTATCCGCTCGGTTAACACCTTCTGAAACATGTTCGGATCTTCTTTCGCGCAGCTGGTCTTTCCTTCTCTTCGCGTTAGCGCGTCAGCCTTTCCGTTTTGAGCCCCTAGTCGATAGGTAATCTTAAAGTCGAACCCTAATAAGTAGGCGGCCTACTGTGCTTAACGCTGTAAGAGCTTCTACGTCTTTATAAAGTAGGTTAGCGACTGGTGGTCTGTAAGGACCTGGACCGTGCTCTTTCTAGCTATAAGCTCAGGTTTCCACTCCTCGAAAGCCTAAATAATCGCTAGCAGCTCTTTAGCGTAGATCGCATAGTTCCTCTTAGCTTCCGTTATAGATTTGCTAAAGAAAGCCACCGGATGGAGCATTTCGTCGTCGTCAGCGTATTAAGAAAGGACCCCTGCCGTCACTGTATCGGAAGCGTCCGTTTCTACGTAGATTATCTTTTCCGGTCGGAAGTGTGCCAGAACTGGCGCCGAGGCTACTGCTTCTTTCAGCCGGTTAAAGGCTTCGTGCACCTCTTATTCTATAGGCCGGCGGCCTCTTTCTTTAGCGCCTCGCTCAGGGGTCTCGCTATCTTGCTAAAGTCCTTAATAAACCGTCGATAGTAGCTGCAGAAGCTGAGAAACGCTCTGATTTGCGTAGTATTCCCAGACTTCGGCTGCTTCTATTTAGCGACGGCGGCGACCTTTAAGGGGTCCATCCGAATTCCATCTCTTCCGACGATAAGACCGAGATATTTAACCTCGGTTTGATAGAACTCGCTCTTCTTCCGCCACTCTGGCCCTAATAGCATGTTTTCTAAATAGCCTGTAGAATTCTTCAAACGTCTGCCGGTTCTGATTGATCTTGTCCAGTTGCTTACAGGCTGTCTTCTTTCGGAATGGGTCTCCGAAGCGCTGGTCTAGTGCTCTGATTGCTTCCTCGGCGGTTACCTCTTCTAGGTCCGCTACTAGCGAAAAAGCTTTACCTTCTAATCGCGATTCCAGGTACGCCAATCTATCTCCGGCACTGTTTCCAGCGTAGTCGCGGTCTATCTTATTCTTTATCTTCTTCTTAAACGCTTCCTAGTCTTTAGGGTCTCCGCCTCTAAACGCCGGTAGATCCGGTAGTAACGTTATCAACGTGACGCCTTGACTGTAGGCTGCTAGTAAGGCGGTCTCTGCGTAGGTTTCTCGCCGCGGTAGCGGCGACTTTGCTGCTTCTATATTAGCTATCTGATTCTTTAGCACCTTTAGCTACGCTAGTCGATTCGCCGCCTGGTTTTCCAGCACATCTATAATGGTCTCGGCCGATTCTTTCTCTGCTCTTACCGTCTCTACTTCCTCTCTTAGCTGTCTGTTCTCTTCTAGCGTTTTGTGGAACAGCGTCTTAATAAGGTCTATTCCGTCGTAGACCTTCCCTATTCTATTCTTATTTACATAGTCTTCCAGTTCCTCGAGCGTACAGTCGTGGATCTTCCTATATTCGGCCATTCGTTCCTTAACCTCGGCAGTCTCTTCCGCCGTAAAACCGCTAATAATGATCTTATTATTAATGACACTGGAGCGCCTACTCGCTCTGTCAGTCTTTCTCTTTCCGCGGCGGCCTGTTACGCCGCTCTCTACCGCTAAGAAGCCTTCTATCTTCTTACAGTGCCTTTGGGGGTTGTTGTTGTTGGTGCGCGTGCGTTATTCGGGTTTCCGGATAGTTCGACAGGCCCTTTCGCGCAGCGCGGGGTTGTAGAGAGTGAGTTCGAGATATAATAATCCGGGCACGCAGATATGATTTAATACGGCCTTTTTGATAACTATATCTCGAACTGAGGAGGGAAAGGAATCTATGTAGTGGTGGTGGTGGTCTTTCGTAGTGGTGGTGCCAAGGCCCGGCTCGGCCCTTCCGGGCCGAGCCAAAATCCAGGGTCCACCCTATTAATCTGTCCTACCTCTTTCTACCGCTGCAACACTACCCCCCTCCCTTACCAGCGGTCGCCCTCGACCGCTTAGTCACCCTATCCATCCGAAAATCGCCGCTTTTTTTTTTTTTTTTTTTTTTTTTTTAATTCGTCGTCTCTTTCTCGAAAATCCCCTCCGACGGTAATGTCGCTTCTTCCTTCTTCCGTCGCTTCTCGAATTTCTTACGTTATCGGCATTTGAGGTCCTTCACTTGGCGTTTATCTGATCGGTGCGCCTGATCCGTGCTATCTGATCTAAGTCGTGGGTTATCTGAGGTGCGGCGTCGCTGGTCTGTGCTCCGGCGCGGAAGGTCTATATAGATCCTTCCGCGGCTCCATTTCTTCTTCTTTTTCTTTCTCTACCAAAGCTTTTACCTACTACGCGGTCGGCGGCGCTGGCACGCCTCAGCGTGCGCGAGCTACCGGCCGACGCGGTAGTAGGTGAAGCAATCACTTCCCGAAGCAACCTTACAATCGTTTTTATCGGCTTCCGCGCTGGTAGAGCGGACGTGGCTTTCTTCGTTTTCTTCCGGAAGGATCGGCTTTAGAGCTATTCCGGCTTCGGCTTTTCCAGGTTCTGCGCGTAGAACTCCCTTAGCAGCTCCGCCGAGTTTCGCAGATTTTCGACTGGATACTATTCGTAGTCTTCCGGCCACCCCTTCTACGAGATCCTTGCTTTAATGGACCCCCTCGTCTTCTTTACATCTATTACGTCTTCTACCTCCTATTCTTCCTTATCGTCTATCTCGATTGGCGGGGGTTTAGCGAACCCCTGTTCCGGTAGGCCGTCTTTAGGGTCTAAGCTTAACAGGTCCGAATGGAAGACATCGTAGATCCGGAACGATTTTGGTAGCTAGAGTCGATAGGTCACCGGCGACCTCTTTTCCACTATCGTAAACGGACCTACGTAGCGGGGGTTAAGCTTAACATTCCCTTTCAGCCTTAGGTTCCGCGTATTAAGCTATACCTTTTGGCCTTCCTCGAATTCTATCGGTAACCGCTTCTTATTAGCTCGAGTTACTATCTTCTTCTAAGCCGAATCTATCGCGTCTTTCGCTACCTTAATCGCTTCCTCTATCTAAGAACGTAGCGCTTCTGCCGCCGCGGCGGCAACTCTCTTTAACGACGTAGCGGTGGATAGTTCCGCAGGGCTGGGTTCGTCTGGCGGCTGGAAACTTATCCTCGGAAGATAACCGTGCGTTACCTCGAACGGCGCCAGTAAGGTGGCTTCCGACTGTGTTGAGTTCGCGCAGAATTCAGCTATCGGCAACACCTCGACCCACTTTTCTTAGTGATAGCCGCAGAAGGTTCGCAGATATCGTTCTATCTCGCGATTAGCCACTTTAGACTAACCGTTAGTTTAAGGGTGAGCGGCGGTGCTGAGCTTTCTACGAATTCCGAGAGCTTGGTTAATAGCTTTCTATACGTCGGCAGTGAATTAAGGACCCCTATCCGTAGTAATAGTGTCCGGCAGGCTATAGTGCTTCTACATATGTTAAATCAACATCTGTACGATTTCTTCTGCAGTGGTTCCTTCGTCTCTCGCTCGGTAGGGGATGAAGTGTCGTTCTTTGCTTAGCCTATCCACTACGTTAAGGGTAGCATTGTATCTATCGGAATCCGGCAGGCCGGTTACGAAATCCATTATAATGTGCTGCTATAGTTTCTCGGGGATCGGCAGCGGTTTCAGCAGACCCGCCGGAAGACCGTAACGTAGCTTCGCGGCTCGGCATACGTAACAGTTGCTGATAAACCGGTGGATCCGCTCGTAGATTCGTAGAAACCAGTATATCGTCCTTATAGCTTCTATCGTTTTCTTTAATCCTGCGTAACCAACGTCCTTAGAGCTATAGACCAATTGGATAACCTCCGTAACCAGTTCTTCCGGAACTATTAGCTTCCCTAAACCGGTTCTGCCAAGTTTCTGTTGCTGGTTAAGCTGCTCCACCTTTTCGTAGAGAGTCTTTTCTTTAACTAGCGGCTCTATTGGTTCCGGTTCGGTCTGCGGTTCCGCCGCGTAGATCCCCGCTTCCCTTAACACCTCGGCGTCTACTATCCGTTCGGTTAGCACCTTCTGAAACATGTTCGGATCTTCCTTCGCGCAGCTCGTCTTCCCTTCTCTTCGCGTTAGCGCGTTAGCTTTTCCGTTTTGAGCCCCTAGTCGATAGGTAATCTTGAAATCGAACCCTAATAAGTAGGCGGCCTACCGAGCTTGACGACGTAAGAGCTTCTGCGTCTTTATAAAGTAGGTTAGCGACTGGTAGTCCGTAAGGACCTGGACCGTGCTCTTTCTAGCTATAAGCTCCAGTTTCTACTCCTCGAAAGCCTAAATAATCGCTAGCAGCTCCTTATTGTAGATGGCGTAGTTCCGCTTAGCTTCCGTTATGGACTTGCTAAAGAAGGCCACTAGGTAAAGGGTCTTATCGTCTCCGTATTAAGAAAGGACCCCTGCTGTTGCGGCGGTGGAAAGGGGTGGGACTAAGTAATGGGGTGGACCCTTGGAATTTCGGCTCGGCCCGTCCGGGCCGAGCCGGGCCTTGGCACCACCACCACTACGGAAGCCCACCACCACCACCACATAGATTCCTTTCCCTCCTCAGTTCGAGATATAGTTATCAAAAAGGCCGTATTGAATTATATCTGCGTGCCCGGATTATTATATCTCGAACTCACTCTCTACAACCCCGCGCTGCGCGAAAGGGCCCGTTGAACTATCCGGAAACCCGAATAACGCACGCGCAACCACCAACAACAACCCCCCCCCCAAGGCACTGTAAGAAGATGGAAGGCTTCTTAGCGGTAGAGAGCGGCGTAACAGGCCGCCGCGGAAAGAGAAAGACTGACAGAGCGAGTAGACGCTCCAGCGTAGTTAATAATAAGATCATTATTAGAGGTTTTACAGCAGAAGAGACCGCTAAGATCAAGGAACGAATAAGCGAATATAGGAAGATCTACAACTGTACGATCGAGGAACTGGAAGATTACGTAAACGAGAATAGGATAGGAAAGGTCTACGACGGTATAGACCTTATTAAGACGCTGTTCTACAGAACACTGGAAGAAAACAGACAGCTAAGAGAGGAAGTAGAGACAGTAAGGGCCGAGAAGGAATCGGCAGAGACCATTATCGACATGTTAGAAAACCAGGCGGCGAATCGACTGGCGCAGCTGAAGGCGCTGAAGGATCAACTGGCTGATACGGAAGCTGCGATGTCGTCGGCGCCGCTACTGCGTCGAGAAGAACAAGCAGAGACCGCCTTACCGGCGGTCTATAGTTAAGGTAGCACCTTAATAACATTATTGCCGGACCCGCCGGCGTTTAGAGGCGGAGATCCTAAAGACTGGGAAGCGTTTAAGAAGAAGATAAAGAATAAGATAGACCGCGACTACACCGGAAACAGCGCCGGAGACAGATTGGCGTACCTAGAATCGCGATTAGAAAGTAAAGCTTTTTCGCTAGTAGCGGACCTGGAAGAGGCGACTGCTAAGGAAGCGATCAAAGCGTTAGATTAACGCTTCGGAGACCCTTTCCGAAAGAAGACAGCCTGTAAGCAACTAGACAAGATTAACTAGAACCGGCAGACGTTCGAGGAGTTCTACGGTTTGTTCAGAAAATATGCGATTAGGGCCTAAGTGGCGGAAGACGAGCAGCTCTACCTACTAAGGCAGAAGCTGAACCCCGAATTGGCTGCTGCTATAGCGTCTGTGGAAGACGAAGACCTTAAGAGCTTCGTGCACAGAGCGAGAGTCACCGCGAGAAACTTAAGCGCTTACGCGCAATTACGCGAATCGATTCAGAAGCCGTCGCCGCAGACTACACAACCCCCTGCGCCTTTCCGGAGAGCACCACAGCAGCCACCTTATCAGCTACAGCGTTCGTCGTTCGCCCCTACCTGTTTCGCGTGTAGCAAGCCTGGCTACATCGCTACGAGATGCCAAGCATCGGATAAGCAGAAGCAGGAGTATCGTGTTATAAAGCAGCCGCCGCAGCCACCAAGAAAGACTATACAAGCTATGGAGCCGGCTTAGAACGAAACTGACAGCGTAGACGGTAGGGTGCAGTTAAGAATTATAGGAAAAGACCAGCTAGACGGATAGGCCCCCTATCCAGCATTAACAATAGGGCACCGAATCGAAGCGAATCGCTACGAGAAGAAAGCATCAACAGCTGCAGCGATCCGCTCTCGGCGGCGGTGGAAGTGAACACGGAAACAGCTATTATCCTTCCAATTACCGTCTACCCCCTTAACGGATCGAGTAAACCCCTCTAGCTGAAAGCTTTTATCGACACCGGAGCTCTTATTAGCACAGCGATCTACCACCGATTAGTTCAGAAACTAAAGAAGGGATACGGCTATCCAGTGGAACTAGCGTCGCCGACGAAGATTTCGGCATATAACGGACAAGACACGGAAAACGTTACGCACTACGTGCCGTTAAGGACTACGCTAGCTGGTCGCACTACAGAAGCGACGTTCCGAATTATAGATATCGGAAGGTTTAACATTATTATAGGGCAGAAATGGATAAAGAACCAGAAAGCCATTATCGACGTAGATAAAGGAACGATTAGATTCAAAACCCCGGGTAGCGGAGCAGGGACTATCGGAAAGGTCGCCGCTGCCGCTAAGCCGAAAGCTACGGAGTCTGCGAAAGAGGCTCCGTCCGATCGTTCCGAACCCCCGGTTACCGTCGGAATAATAAGCTTAGAAGCTATAACGACCCTCGCGAAGTCGCTAGACAACGAGATTTACGCTATCTTAATAAAAGACATCGAAGACTACAGGAAGATAATAGCGGAAGAAGAAGTGGATCTACTAGAGGTACTGCTAAACGAGCTCCACGGTTACGCTAACGTGTTCTTAAAAGCCGACTCTAACCTCCTGCCGCTCTATCGACCAGAATATAACAACAAGATCCGACTGAAAGAGGGGGCTACGCTGCCAAGAACCGAGCCCCTAAGACGACTGTCGCTGGCGGAACTGGACTAGGTAGAGGTGTTCGTTCGCGAAAACCTGGCGAAGAAGTTTATTACGCCGAGCTCCGCCGAATACGCGTTACCGATTCTTTTCGTAAGGAAACTAGGGGGTGGTCTGCGACTCTGCGTAGACTATCGAGGCCTTAACGAGGTCACTAAGCGAGACGTATATCTACTGCCGTTAATCGACGAAACTATACAGCGCGTAGCAAAGGCTAAGTGGTTCAGCAAGCTGGACATCCGCTAAGCGTTCTATCGACTAAGAAACGAAGAAGGGCAAACAGAAGACCTTACGATGTTCGCGACGCGTATAGGCAATTTCAAGTAGTTAGTAATGCCTTTCGGACTTACTAACGCGCCGGCAGTGTAGCAACGCTTTATAAACCACACTTTTATAGACATGCTAGAGCGGTTCGTGTCTATCTATTTGGACGACATTCTTATCTATACGGACGGAACGAGAGATCAGCATACGGACTACATCAAGAAGGTGCTAACTAGGCTCCGCGAGGTCGGATTGAATGCGGACACGAAGAAGAGCGAGTTCTATTAGACCGAAGTCAAATATCTCGGTCTTATCGTAGGAAGAGATAGAATTCGGATGGACCCCTTAAAGGTCGCCGCCGTCGCGGAATAGAAGCAACCGAAATCCGGAAACACTACGCAGATCAGGGCGTTTCTCGGATTCTGCAGCTACTATCGACGGTTTATTAAAGACTTTAGCAAGATAGCGAGACCCCTAAACGAGGCGCTAAAGAAAGAGGCCGCCGGCCTATAGAATAAGAGGTGCACGGAAGCCTTTAACCGGCTAAAAGAAGCAGTAGCCTCGGCGCCGGTTCTGGCGCACTTCCGGCCGGAAAAGACGATCTACGTAGAAACGGACGCTTCCGATACAGTAACGGCAGGGGTCCTTTCTTAATACGGAGACGATAAAACCCTTTATCTAGTGGCTTTCTTTAGCAAGTCTATAACGGAGGCCGAACGGAATTACGCTATCTACGATAAGGAGCTGCTGGCGATTATTCAGGCTTTCGAGGAGTGGAAACCGGAGCTTATAGCTAGAAAGAGCACAGTTCAGGTCCTTACAGACCACTAGTCGCTAACCTACTTTATAAAGATGCAGAAGCTCTTACGTCGCCAAGCTCGGTAGGCCGCCTACTTATTAGGGTTCGATTTCAAGATTACCTATCGACTAGGGGCTCAAAACGGAAAAGCTAACGCGCTAACGCAAAGAGAGGGGAAGACGAGCTGCGTAAAGGAAGACCCGAACATGTTTCAGAAGGTGCTGACCGAACGGATAGTAGACGCCGAGGTGTTAAGGGAAGCGGGGATCTACGCGACGGAACCGCAGACCGAACCGGAACCAATAGAGCTGCCGATCGAAGAAAAGACTCTCTACGAAAAGGTGGAGCAGCTTAACTAGCAACAGAAACTCGGCAGAACCGGTTCAGGGAAGCTGATAGTTCCGGAAGAACTGGTTACGGAGGTCATCCAATTGGTCTATAGCTCTAAGGACGTTGGTTACGTAGGATTAAAGAAAACGATAGAAGCTATAAGGACGATATACTGGTTTCTACGAATCTACGAGCGGATCCACCGGTTTATTAGCAACTGTTACGTATGCCGAGCTGCGAAGCTACATTACGGTCTTCCGGCCGGTCTACTGAAGCCACTTCCGATCCCCGAGAAGCTGTAGCAACACATTACGATAGACTTCGTAACCGGCCTGCCGGACTCCGATAGATATAACGCTACGCTAAACGTAGTGGACCGACTAAGCAAAGAGCGCTATTTCATCCCCTGCCGAGCTAAGGATAAAGGAACTACTATAGAAGAGACCGCACGGATGTTGATTAGATACGTATAGAAGCACTATAGCCTGCCGGACACTATCACTACGGATAGGGGTCCTTAATTTACTGCCGACGTATAGAAAGCCATCAACTACGCTCTCGGAATTCGTAGAAAGCTTAGCACAGCCGCTTACCCGCAAACCGACAGTCAGTCTAAAGTGGCTAATCGCGAGATAGAGCGATATCTACGAACCTTCTGCAGCTATTATTAAGAAAAGTAGGTTGAGATGCTGCCAATAGCCGAATTCTGCACGAACTTAGCATAGTTAGAAGCAACGTCGCTAGCGCCGTTCGAGATAACGCACGGCTATCTTCCGAGGATAAGCTTTCAGCCACTAAGCGACGCCGGCTCGCTAGAGCTTTCTACCACCACTACGTCGTTAAAGAGAGTCGCTGCCGCAGCGGCGGAAGCGCTCCGATCTTAGATAGAAGAAGCGATCAAAGTAGCGAAAGACGCGATAGAATCGGCTTAGGAGAAGATAGTAACTCAGGCTAATAAGAAGCAGTCACCGATAGAATTTGAAGAAGGCTAAAAGGTGTGGCTTAATACGAAGAACCTGAGGCTGAAAGGCAACGCCAAGCTCAATCCGCGCTACGTAGGTCCGTTTACGATAGTGGAAAAGAAATCGCTAGTGACTTATCGGCTCCAGCTACCGAAATCGTTCCGGATCTACAATGTCTTTTATTCGGATCTGCTAAGCTTGGACCCTGAGAACGGTCTGCTAGAACAGGGGTTCGCCGAACCCCTGCCTATCGAGATGGACGGTAAGGAAGAAGAGTAGGAGGTAGAAGATATAATAGAAGTAAAGAAGATAAGGGGGTCTATTAAAGCGAGGATCTCGTAGAAGGGGTAGCCGGAAGACTACGAATAGTATCCGGTCGAGAACTTGCGGAACTCGGCAGAGCTGCTAAGAGAGTTTTACGTCCGGAATCCGACGAGGCCAAAGCCTAAGTAGCTCCGAAGTTAATAGTTTAGAAAGAAGAAAGCTGCGTCCGCTCTATCAGCGCAGAGGCCTGATCCGGGCACGCAGATATGATTCAATACGGCCTTTTTGATAACTATATCTCGAACTGAGGAGGGAAAGGAACCTATGTGGTGGTAGTAGTAGGCTTTGATGGAGGGTGGTGTGCCAAGGCCCAGCTTAGCCTGGACGGGCCGAGCCGAAATACAGGGTCCACCCTATCAATCTGTCCTACCCCTTTCCACCGCCGCAACACTACCCCCCTCCCTTACCAGCGGTCGCCCTCGACCGCTTAGTTACCCCATCTATCCGAAAATCTCCACTTTTTTTTTTTTTTCGTCTCCTTCTCGAAAAATCCCCTCCGACGCCGACGTCGCGTCTTCCATCTTCTATTACAACTGGCGTTCTTTTCGTCGCTTTTTCCATTTTTTACATCGTTAGCATCTGAAGTCCTTTACTTAACGTTTATGTAATCCGTTCGCCTGATCCGTGCTATCTGATCGGAACCGTAGGTTATCTGAGCTGCGGCGTAGCTGGTCTGTACGTCGTCTCAGAGGTCTATATAGATCCGTCCGCAGCGTCGTTTCTTCTTCTTCTTTTTCTCTTCTACTAAAGCCTTTACATACCGCAGGGGCGGCAGCGCTGGCACGCTACGGCGTCGGCGGGCTTCCTGCCGCACTGCCGATAGGTAGTGGCTGCGTCGAAGACCTCCCCGAAGGCGACCGACACGATCGTCTTTATCGGCTTCTGCGCCGGTAGAGCGGACGTAGCTTTCTTCGTTTTCTTCCGGAAGGATCGGCTTTAGAGCCATTCCGGCTTCGGCTTCTTCGGGTTCCGCGCATAAAAATCTCTTAGCAGCTCCGCCGAGTTCCGCAGGTTCTCGACTGGATACTATTCGTAGTCTTCCGGCTACCCCTTCTACGAGATCCTTGCTTTGATAGACCCCCTCGTCTTCTTTACGTCTGTTACGTCTTCTACCTCCTATTCTTCCTTATCGTCCATCTCGATTGGCAGGGGTTCGGCGAACCCCTGTTCCGGAAGGCCGTCCTTAGGGTCCAGGCTTAGCAGATCCGAATAGAAGACATCGTAGATCCGGAACGATCTCGGCAGCTGGAGCCGATAGGTTACTGGCGACCTCTTTTCTATTATCTTGAACGGACCTACGTAGCGTAGGTTAAGCTTCGCGTTTCCTTTTAGCCTTAGGTTTCGCGTGTTAAGCTATACCTTTTGACCTTCTTCGAATTCTATTAGCGACCGGCTTCTATTAGTTCGAGTTACTATCTTCTTCTAAGCCGATTCCATCGCGTCTTTTGCCACTCTAATTGCTTCTTCTATCTGAGATCGGAGCGCTTCCGCCGCCGCGGCGGCGACTCTCTTTAACGACGTGGCAGTGGTAGATGGTTCCGCAGAGCTGGGTTCGTTCGGCAGCTAAAAGCTTATCCTTAGAAGATAGCTGTACGTTATCTTAAACAGCGCCAGCGAGGTAGCTTTAGACAGTGCCGAGTTGGCGCAGAACTCAGCTATCGGCAGCATCTCGACCCACTTTTCTTAGTGATAGCTGCAGAAGGTTCGTAGATATCGCTCTATCTCTCGGTTAGTCACTTCAGACTAACCGTTAATTTAAGGGTAAGCGGCGGTGCTGAGCTTTCTACGAATTCCGAGAGCTTGGTTAATGGCTTTCTATACGTCGGCGGTGAATTAAGGACCCCTATCCGTAGTAATAGTGTCCGGCAGGCTATAGTGCTTCTATACGTGTTGGATCAACATCCGTGCAGTCTCTTCCGTAGTGGTTCCTTCGTCTCTCGCTCGGCAGGGGATAAAGTGCCGCTCTTTGCTTAGCCGGTCCACTACATTAAGCGTAGCGTCGTAGCCGTCTGAATTTGGCAGGCCGGTTACGAAATCTATCGTAATGTGCTGCTATAGCTTCTCGGGGATCGGAAGTGGCTTTAGCAGACCGGCCGGAAGACTATAACGCGGCTTCGCGGCCCGGCACGCGTAGCAATTGGCGATAAATCGGTAGATCCGTTCGTAGATCCGCGGAAACCAGTAGATCGTTCTTACTGCCTGCATCGTTTTCTTCGCTCCGGCGTGGCCAACGTCTATAGAGCCGTAGATCAGCTGGATAACCTCTGTAATTAGTTCTTCCGGAACTATCAGCTTCCCTAAACCGGTTTTGCCGAGCTTCTGTTGTTGATTAAGCCGTTCCACCTTCTCGTAGAGCGTCTCTTCCTTAGGGGCCGGTTCTACTGCGCAGACCCCTACCTCTTTCAACACCTCTACGTCTACTATCTGCTCGGTCAACACCTTCTGGAACATGTTCGGGTCTTCTTTCGCGCGGCTAGTCTTTCCATCTCTTCTCGTCAGCGCGTCGGCCTTTCCGTTTTAAGCCCCTAGTCGATAGGTAATCTTAAAATCGAACCCTAATAGGTAGGCGGCCTACTGTGCTTAACGTCGTAAGAGCTTCTGCGTCTTTATAAAGTAGGTCAGCGACTGGTGGTCCGTAAGGACCTGGACCGTGCTCTTTCCAGCTATAAGCTCCGGTTTCCACTCCTCGAAAGCCTGAATAATCGCTAGCAGCTCCTTATCGTAGATAGCGTAGTTCCGCTTAGCTTCGCTTATTGACTTGCTAAATAAAGCGACTGGATAGAGGGTTTTGTCGTTACTATATTGAGAAAGGACCCCTGCCGTTACTGTGTCGGAAGCGTCCGTTTCCATATAGATCGTCTTTTCCGGTCGGAAGTGCACTAGAACCGGCGCCGAGGCCACTGCCTCTTTTAGTTATACGAAAGCTTCCGTGCACTTCTTATTCTATAGGCCTGCGGCCTCTTTCTTTAGCGCCTCGTTCAGGGGTCTCGCTATCTTGCTGAAGTCCTTAATAAACTGTCGGTAGTAGCTGCAGAATCCGAGAAACGCTCTGATCTGCGTAGTGTTTCCGGATTTCGGCTGCTTCTATTCTGCGACGGCGGCGACCTTCGAGGGGTCTATACGAATTCCGTTTCTTCCGACGATAAGACCAAGATACTTGACCTCCGTTTAATAGAACTCGCTCTTCTTCGTGTCCGCGTTCAATCCGACCTCGCAGAGCCTAGTTAGCACCTTCTTGATGTAGTCCGTGTGCTGTTCTCTCGTTCCTTTAGTGTAGATAAGGATGTCGTCCAAGTAAATAGACACGAACCGTTCTAGTATGTCTATAAAGATGTGGTTTATAAAGCGTTGCTACACTGCCGGCGCGTTGGTAAGTCCGAAAGGCATTACCAACTACTTAAAATTGCCTATACGCGTCGCGAACGTCGTAAGATCTTCTGTTTGTCCTTCCTCGTTTCTTAATCGATAGAACGCTTAGCGGATGTCCAGCTTGCTGAACTACTTAGCCTTTGCTACGCGCTAGATAGTCTCGTCGATCAGCGGCAGCGGGTATACGTCTCTCTTGGTAACCTCGTTAAGGCCGCGATAGTCTACGCAGAGTCGCAGACTACCCCCTGGTTTCCTTACGAAAAGAATCGGTAACGCGTATTCGGCCGAACTCGGTGTAATAAACTTCTTCGCCAGATTTTCGCGAACAAACACCTCTACTTAGTCCAATTTTGCCGGCGACAGTCGTCTGAGGGGCTCGGTTCTTAGCAGCGTAGCCCCCTCTTTCAATCGGATCTTGTTGTTATATTCCGGTCGATAGAGCGGCAGGAGGTTGGAGTCGGCTTTTAAGAAGACGTTAGCGTAACTATAGAGTTCTTTTGGTAGCACCTCCAGCGGATCCACTTCTTCTTCTGCTATTATCTTCCTGTAGTCTTCGATGTCTTTTATCGAGATTGATCCGGGCACGTAGATATAATTCAATACGGCCTTTTTGATAACTATCTCTCGAACTAAGGAGGGAAAGGAATCTATGTAGTGGTGGTGGTGGGCCTCTGTAGTAGTGGTAGTGCCAAGGCCCGGCTCGGCCTAGAAGGGCCGAGCCAAAATCTAGGGTCCACCCTATTAATCTGTCCCACCCCTTTCCACCGCCGTAACACCACTCCCCTCCCTTACTAGCGGTCGCCCTCGACCGCTTAGTTACCCTATCCATCCGAAAATCTCCGCTTTTTTTTTTTTTGATTTATTATCTTCTTCGCGAAAATCCCCTCCAACGCTGACGTTACTTCTTCCGTCTTCTATCGAAAACAACGTTCTCTTTATCGTTTCTTTAATTTCTCGCGTCGTCGGCATCTGAAGTCCTTCACTTAGCGTTTATGTGATCGGCGCCATCTGATCTGATCTACAGGTTATCTAAGCTGCGGCGTAGCTGGTCTGTGCGTCGTCTTGGGGGTCTATAAAGATCCGTCCGCAGCTCCATCTCTTCTTCTTCTTCTTTCTCTACCAAAGCCTTTACCTACTACGCCGTAGCGTAAAGCAATCACTTCCCGAAACAACACGATCGTTTTTATCGGCTTCTGCGCTGGTGGAGCGGACGTGGCTTTCTTCGTTTTCTTCCTAAAGGATCGGCTTTAGAGCCATTCTGGCTTCGGCTTTTCCGGGTTCTGCGCATAGAACTCTCTTAGCAGCTCCGCCGAGTTCCGAAGGTTTTCGACCGGATACTATTTATAGTCTTCCGGCCACCCCTTCTACGAGATCCTCGCTTTGATAGACCCCCTCGTCTTCTTTACGTCTATTACGTCTTCTACCTCCTATTCTTCCTTATCGTCCATCTCGATTAGCAGGGGTTCGGCAAACCCCTGTTCCGGAAGGCCGTCCTTAGGGTCTAGGCTTAGCAGATCCGAATAGAAGACATCGTAGATCTGGAACGATTTCGGCAGCTGGAGCCGATAGGTTACCGGCGACCTCTTTTCTATTATCTTGAACGGACCTACGTAGCGCGGGTTAAGCTTCGCGTTTCCTTTTAGCCTTAGGTTTCGCATATTAAGCTATACCTTTTGACCTTCTTCGAATTCTATTGGCGACCGGCTTCTATTAGTTCGAGTTATTATCTTCTTCTAAGCCGATTCCATCGCATCTTTTGCCACTCTAATCGCTTCTTCTATCTAAGATCGGAGCGCTTCCGCCGCCGCGGTGGCGACTCTCTTTGACGATGTAGCAGTGGTAGATAGTTCCGCAGAGCTGGGTTCGTTCGGCGGCTAAAAGCTTATCCTCGGAAGATAGCCGTACGTTATCTTAAACGGCGCTAGCGAGGTGGCTTTAGACGGTGCCGAGTTGGCGCAGAACTCAGCTATTAGCAGCATCTCGACCCACTTTTCTTAGTAATAGCTGCAGAAGGTTCGTAGATATCGCTCTATCTCTCGGTTAGTCACTTTAGACTGACCGTTAGTTTAAGGGTAAGCGGCGGTGCTGAGCTTTCTACGAATTCCGAGAGCTTAGTTGATAGCTTTCTATACATCGGCAGTGAATTGAGGACCCCTATCCGTAGTAATAGTGTCCGGCAGGCTATAGTGCTTCTATACGTATTGGATCAACATCCGTGCGGTCTCTTCCGTAGTGGTTCCTTCGTCTCTCGCTCGGCAGGGGATAAAGTGCCGCTCTTTGCTTAGCTGGTCCACTACATTAAGCGTAGCGTCGTAGCTGTCTGAATTCGGCAGGCCGGTTACGAAATCCATCGTAATGTGCTGCTACGGCTTCTCGGGGATCGGAAGTGGCTTTAGCAGACCGGCCGGAAGACTATAACGCGGCTTCGCGGCCCGGCACGCGTAGCAATTGGCGATAAATCGGTGGATCCGTTCGTAGATCCGCGGAAACCAGTAGATCGTTCTTACTGCCTGCATCGTTTTCTTCGCTCCGGCGTAGCCAACGTCTATAGAGCCGTAGATTAGCTGGATAACCTCTGTAATTAGTTCTTCCGGAACTATCAGCTTCCCTGAACCGGTTTTGCCGAGCTTCTGTTGTTGATTAAGCTGTTCCACCTTCTTGTAGAGCGTCTCTTCCTTAGGGGCCGGTTCTACTGCGCAGACCCCTACCTCTTTCAACACCTCTGCGTCTACTATCCGCTTGGTTAACACCTTCTGGAACATGTTCGGATCTTCTTTCGCGCGGCTGGTCTTTCCATCTCTTCTCGTCAGCGCGTCGGCCTTTCCGTTTTGAGCCCCTAGTCGATAGGTAATCTTAAAATCGAACCCTAATAGGTAGGCGGCCTACCGTGCTTAACGTCGTAAGAGCTTCTGCGTCTTTATAAAGTAGGTTAGCGATTGGTGGTCCGTAAGGACCTGGACCGTGCTCTTTCTAGCTATAAGCTCCGGTTTCCACTCCTCGAAAGCCTAAATAATCGCTAGCAGCTCCTTATTGTAGATAGCGTAGTTCCGTTCGGCTTCCGTTATAGATTTGCTAAAGAAGGCCACTAGGTAAAGGGTCTCGCTATCGTCAGCGTATAAAGAAAGGACCCCTGCCGTTACTGTGTCGGAAGCGTCCGTTTCTACGTAGATCGTCTTTTCCGGTCGGAAGTGCGCCAGAACCGGCGCCGAGGCCACTGCCTCTTTTAGCCGTACGAAAGCTTCCGTACACTTCTTATTCTATAGGCCTGCGGCCTCTTTCTTTAGCGCCTCGTTCAGGGGTCTCGCTATCTTGCTAAAGTCCTTAATAAACTGTCAGTAGTAGCTGCAGAATCCGAGAAACGCTCTAATCTGCGTAGTGTTTCCGGATTTCGGCTGCTTCCATTCCGCGACGGCGGCGACCTTCGAGGGGTCTATACGAATTCCGTTTCTTCCAACGATAAGGCCGAGATATTTGACTTCAGTCTGATAGAACTCGCTCTTTTTCGTGTCTGCGTTTAATCCGACCTCGCGGAGCCTAGTTAGCGCCTTCTTAATGTAGTCTGTATGCTGTTCTCTCGTTCCTTCGGTATAGATAAGGATGTCGTCTAAGTAGATAGACACGAACCGTTCCAGTATGTCTATAAAGGTGTGGTTTATAAAGCGTTGCTACACTGCCGGCGCGTTGGTAAGTCCGAAGGGCATTACCAACTACTTGAAATTGCCTATACGCGTCGCGAACGTCGTAAGGTCTTCTGTCTGCCCTTCTTTATTCCTTAGTCGATAGAACGCTTGGCGGATGTCCAGCTTGCTAAACCACTTAGCCTTAGCTACTCGTTGTATAGTCTCGTCGATTAGCGGCAGCGGGTATACGTCTCTCTTGGTAACCTCGTTAAGGCCTCAATAGTCTACGCAGAGTCGCAGACCACCCCCTGGTTTCCTTACGAAAAGAATCGGTAACGCGTATTCGGCCGAACTCGGTGTAATAAACTTCTTCGCCAGATTTTCGCGAACAAACACCTCTACTTAGTCCAATTCTGCCAGCGACAGTCGTCTAAGGGGCTCGGTTCTTAGCAGTGTAGCCCCCTCTTTCAATCGGATCTTGTTGTTATATTCCGGTCGATAGAGCGGCAGGAGGTTAGAGTCGGCTTTTAAGAAGACGTTAGCGTAACTATAAAGTTCTTTTGGTAGCACCTCTAGCGGATCCACTTCTTCTTCCGCCATTATCTTCCTGTAGTCTTCGATGTCTTTTATCGAGATAGCGTAGATCTTATTATCCGGCGACTTCGCAAGGGTCGTTATAGCTTCTGAACTTATTATTCCGACAGTAACTAGGGGTTCGGAACGATCGGACGGAGCCTCTTTGACCGTCGTAACGTTCGGTTTAGCGTCGGCTGCTATAACCGATTCGGTGACTGATTTGACGGCGGCTAAGCCGCTAGTCGATTTTCTGAATCTAAGTGTGCCTTCTCCTACGTTAATAATCGCTCCCTAGTTCTTCATCCATTTCTGCCCTATAATAATGTTAAACCTTCCGATATCTATAATTCGGAACGTCGCTTCTGTAGTGCGACCAGCCAAGGTGGTCCTTAATGGCACATAGTGCGTAACGCTTTCTGTGTCTTGTCCGTTATACGCCGAAATCTTCGTTAGCGACGCCAGTTCCACCGGATAGCTGTATCCATTTATTAGCTTCCGGACTAGTCGGTAGTGGATCGCTGCGCCGATAAGAGCTCCGGTGTCGATAAAAGCTTTTAGCGGGAGGGGTTTGCTCGATCTGTCAAGGGGGTAGACAGTAATTGGAAGGATAATAGCTGTTTCCGTGTTCACTTCCACCGCCGCCGAGAGCGGATCGCTGCAGCTATTGATGCTCTCTTTCGTCAACGTAGTTCGCGTTGATGCCCTGTTGTCTATGCTAGATAGGGGACTTATCCGTCTAGCTGGTCTTTTCCTATAATTCTTAGCTGCACCCTACCGTCTACGCTGTCAGCGTCGTTCGGAGCTGGCTCGATGGCTTAAATAGTCTTTCTCGGCGGCTGCGGCTGCTGCTGCGGCTGCTTCATAACACGATACTCCTGCTTCTGCTTATCCGATGCTTGGCATCTCGTAGCGATGTAGCTAGGCTTTCCGTACGCGAAACAGGTAGGGGCGAACGACGAACGCTGCGAATTAAATGGCTGCTGGGGGCGTTGTCGGAAGGGTGCGGGGGCTCTCGTCGGCTGCGCCGACGGCTTCTAAATCAGTTTACGTGTCGTCGGTTTTCTGTACGCGTTCAAGTTTCTAGCGGTAACTCTCGCTTAATGCACGAAGCTCTTAAGGTCTTCGTCTTCTACAGACGCTATAGCGGCGGCTAGCTTAGGGCTTAGCTTCTGTCTTAGTAAGTGTAGCTGCTTATCTTCCGCTACCCTCGCTCTAATAGCATATTTTCTAAACAATCCGTAGAACTCCTCGAACGTCTGCCGATTCTAATTGATCTTGTCCAGCTGCTTACGGGCCGTCTTCTTTCGGAATGGGTCTCCGAAGCGTTGATCTAACGCTTTAATCGCTTCCTTAGCGGTCGCCTCTTCCAGGTCCGCTACTAGCGAGAACGCTTCGCCTTCCAGTCGCACCTCTAAATAGGCCAGTCTGTCTTCTTCGCTGCTTGCTGCGTAATCGCGGCTTATCTTGTTCTTGATCTTCTTCTTAAATGCCTCCTACGCTTTAGGGTCTCTGCTACCGAAAGCAGGTAGGTCCGGCAGTGGCGTTATCGTAGTGCTACCTTGACTATAGGCTGCTGGTAAGGCGGTCTCCGCGTAGGTTTCTCGCCGCAGTAGCGGCGACGACTTCGCTGCTTCTATATTAGCTAGTTGATCCTTTAGCGCCTTCAGCTGCGCCAGTCGATTCGACACTTAGTGTTCTAACACGTCGACGATAGTCTCTGCCGATTCCTTCTCGGCCCTTACCGTCTCTACTTCCTCTCTTAGCTGTCTGTTTTCTTCTAGTGTTCTGTAGAACAGCGTCTTAATAAGGTCTATACTGTTATAGACCTTTCCTATCCCATTCTCGTTTACGTAATCTTCCAGTTCCTCGATCGTACAGTCGTGGATCTTCTTGTATTCCCTTATTTGTTCTTTAATCTTAGCGGTCTCTTCCGCTGTAAAACCTCTAATAACGATCTTATTATCAACTACACTAGAGCGTCTACTCGCTCTGTTAGTCTTTCCTTTCCTACTTCTGCTGCGGCCTGTAACGCCGCTCTCTACCGCTAAGAAGCCTTCTATCTTCTTACAGTGCCTTAGGGGGTTGTTGTTGGTGTGTTGGTGGGTGCGCGTGCGTTATTCGGGTTTCCGGATGGTTCAACGGGCGCTTTCGCGCAGCGCAGGATGTGTAGAGAGTGAGTTCGAGAGATAATAATCCAGGCACGCAGATATGATTCAATACGGCCTTTTTGATAACTATCTCTCGAACTGAGGAGGGAAAGGAATCTATGTAGTGGTGGTAGTGGGCCTCTGTAGTGGTGGTGGTGCCAAGGCCCGGCTCGGCCCAGAAGGGCCGAGCCGAAATCTAGGGTCCACCCTATCAATCTGTCCTACCCCTTTCCACCGCCGCAACACTACCCCCCTCCCTTACCAGCGGTCGCCCTCGACCGCTTAGTCACTCTATCTATCTGGAAATCTCCACTTTTTTTTTTTTATTTCCTTCTCGAAAACCCCTCCGACGCCGACGTCGCGTCTTCTATCTTCCATTACAACCGGCGTTCTTTTCGTCGCTTTTTTTCATTTTTTACATCGTTAGCATCTGAAGTCCTTTATTTGACGTTTATGTGATCCGTTCGCAGCGTCGTTTCTTCTTCTTCTTTTTCTCTTCTACCAAAGCCTTTACACACCGCAGGGGCGGCGGCGCCGGCACGCCACGGCGTCGGCAGGCTTCCTGCCGCACTGCCAATAGGTGGTGGCCGCGTCGATAACCTCCCCGAAGGCGACCGACACGATCGTCTTTATCGGCTTCTGCGCCGGTGGAGCGGACGTGGCTTTCTTCGTTTTCTTCCGGAAGGATCGGCTTCAGAGCTATTCCGGCTTCGGCTTCTTCGGGTTCCGCGCGTAAAAATCTCTTAGCAGCTCTGCCGAGTTCCGCAGGTTCTCGACCGGATACTATTCGTAGTCTTCCGGCCACCCCTTCTATAAGATCCTTGCTTTGATGGACCCCCTTATCTTCTTTACGTCCATTACGTCTTCAACCTCCCACTCTTCCTTATCACCGTCCATCTTAACTAGTGGGGGTTCGGCGAAGCCCTGTTCCGGCAGGCCGTTCTCAGGGTCCAGGCTTAGCAGATCCGAATGGAAAACGTCGTAGATCCGGAACGATTTCGGTAGCTGGAGCCGATAAGTTACCGGCGACCTCTTTTCCACTATCGTAAACGGGCCTACGTAGCGCGGATTGAGCTTGGCGTTCCCTTTTAGCCTTAGATTCTGCGTATTAAGCCAGACCTTTTGACCTTCTTCGAATTCTATTAGCGACCGGCTTCTATTAGTTCGAGTTACTATCTTCTTCTGAGCCGTCTCCATCGCTTCTTTCGCCATTTTGATCGCTTCTTCTATCTGAGATCTTAGCGCTTCTGCCGCCGCGGCGGCGACTCTCTTCGATAACGTGGCAGTGGATGGTTCTACGGAGCTGGGTTCGTTTGGCAGCTAAAAGCTCATCCTCGGAAGACAGCCGTGCGTTATCTCGAACGGCGCCAGCGACGTTGCTTCTAACTGTGCTAAATTGGCGCAGAATTCGGCTATTGGCAGTACTTCTACCTACTTTTCTTGATGGTGGCCGCAGAAAATCTGTAGATATTTCTCTATCTTACGGTTGGCCACTTCTGATTGACCGTCGGTCTGCGGGTAAGCGGCTGTGCTGAGCTTTCCGCTAATTCCGAGAGCTTGATTAATAGCCTTCTACACGTCGGCGGTGAATTAAGGACCCCTATCCGTAGTGATAGTGTCCGGCAGGCTATAGTGCTTCTATATGTGTCTAATCAACATCCGTGCGGTCTCTTCTGCAATAGTTCCTTTATCCTTAGCTCGGCAGGGGATAAAATGGCGCTCTTTGCTTAGTCGGTCCACTACGTTCAGCATAGCGTGATATCTATCGGAGTCCAGCAGGCCGGTTACGAAGTCTATCGTAATGTGTTGCTACGGTTTCTCGGGGATCGGAAGCGGCTTTAGCAGACCCGCTGGAAGACTGTAACGCAGTTTCGCAGCCCGGCATACGTAGCAATTGGCGATAAATCGGTGGATCCGTTCGTAGATCCTCGGAAACCAGTAGATCGTCCTTACGGCTTCCATCGTCTTCTTCGAGCCGGCGTAGCTAACGTCCTTCGATCTATGGACCAGCTGGACGACTTTAGTAATCAGTTCTTCCGGAACTATCAGCTTCCCTAAGCCTGTTCTGCCGAGCTTCTGCTGTTGATTAAGCCGTTCTACCTTCTCGTAGAGCGTCTCTTCCTTAGGGGCCGGTTCCATTAGTTCTAGTTCGGTCTGCAGTTCCGCCGCGTAGATCCCCGCTTCCTTTAACACCTTAGCGTCTACTATCCGTTCGGTCAGCACCTTCTAAAACATGTTCGGATCTTCTTTCGCGCGGCTGGTCTTTCCATCTCTTCTCGTCAGCGCGTCGGCCTTTCCGTTTTGAGCCCCTAGTCGATAGGTGATCTTAAAATCGAACCCTAATAGGTAGGCGGCCTACCGTGCTTAACGTCGTAAGAGCTTCTGCGTCTTTATAAAGTAGGTCAGCGATTGGTGGTCCGTAAGGACCTGGACCGTGCTCTTTCTAGCTATAAGCTCCGGTTTCCACTCCTCGAGCGCCTGTATAATGGCTAGCAGTTCTTTATCGTAGATAGCGTAGTTCCGCTCGGCTTCCGTTATAGATTTGCTGAAGAAGGCCACCGGGTAGAGGGTCTTATCGTCTCCGTATTAAGAAAGGACCCCTGCCGTTACTGTGTCGGAAGCGTCCGTTTCTACATAGATCGTCTTTTCCGGTCGGAAGTGCGCCAGAACCGGCGCCGAGGCCACCGCCTCTTTTAGCTGTACGAAAGCTTCCGTGCACTTCTTATTCTATAGGCCTGCGGCCTCTTTCTTTAGCGCCTCGTTCAGGGGTCTCGCTATCTTGCTGAAGTCCTTTATAAACCGTCGGTAGTAGCTGCAGAATCTGAGAAACGCTCTGATCTGCGTAGTGTTTCCGGATTTCGGCTGCTTCCATTCCGCGACAGCGGCGACCTTCGAGGGGTCTATACGAATTCCGTTTCTTCCGACGATAAGACCGAGATACTTAACCTCCGTTTAATAGAACTCGCTCTTCTTCGTGTCCGCGTTCAATCCGACCTCTCGGAGCCTAGTCAGCACCTTCTTGATGTGGTCCGTGTGCTGTTCTCTCGTTCCTTCGGTGTAGATAAGGATGTCGTCCAAGTAAATGGACACGAACCGTTCCAGCATGTCTATAAAGGTGTGGTTTATAAAGCGTTGCTATACTGCCGGCGCGTTGGTAAGTCCGAAAGGCATTACCAACTACTTGAAATTGCCTATACGCGTCGCGAACGTCGTAAGATCTTCTGTTTGTCCTTCCTCGTTTCTTAATCGATAGAACGCTTGGCGGATGTCCAGCTTGCTAAACTACTTAGCCTTTGCTACGCGCTGGATGGTCTCGTCGATTAGCGGCAGCGGGTATACGTCTCTCTTAGTAACCTTATTAAGGCCTCTATAGTCTACGCAAAGTCGCAGACCACCCCCTAGTTTCCTTACGAAAAGAATCGGTAACGTATATTCGGCAGAACTCGGCGTAATAAACTTCTTCGCCAGGTTTTCGCGAACAAACACCTCTACTTGGTCCAGTTCGGCCGGTGACAGTCGTCTTAGGGGCTCGGTTCTTGGAAGCGTAGCTCCCTCTTTTAGTCGGATCTTGTTGTTATATTCCGGTCGATAGAGCGGCAGGAGGTTAGAGTCGGCTTTTAAGAACACGTCAGCGTAACCGTAGAGCTCTTTTGGCAACACCTCTAGTAGGTCCGCTTCTTCTTCCGCCATTACCTTCTAGTAGTCTTCGATGTCTTTTATTAAGATAGCGTAGATCTTATTATCCGGCGACTTCGCGAGGGTCGTTATAGCTTCTAAACTTATTATTCCGACAGTGACTAGGGGTTCGGAACGATCGGACGGAGCCTCTTTGACTGTTGTTACGTTCGGTTTAGCGTCGGCCGCTATAACCGATTCGGTGACTGATTTGACGGCGGCTAAGCCGCTGGTCGATTTTCTGAATCCGAGTGTGCCCTCTCCTACGTCAATAATCGCTCCCTGGTTCTTTATCTATTTCTGCCCTATAATGATGTCAAACCTTCCGATATCTATGATTCGGAACGTCGCTTCCGTAGTGCGACCAGCCAAGGTGGTCCTTAATGGCACATAGTGCGTAACGCTTTCCGTGTCTTGTCCGTTATACGCTGAAATCTTTGTCGGCGACGCTAGTTCCACTGGATAGCTGTATCTATTTATCAGCTTCCGGACCAGTCGGTAGTGGATCGCTGCGCCGATAAGAGCTCCGGTGTCGATAAAAGCTTTCAGCTAGAGGGGTTTGCTCGATCCGTTAAGGGGGTGGACAGTAATTAGAAGGATAATAGCTGTTTCCGTGTTCACTTCCACTGCCGCCGAGAGCGGATCGCTGCAGCTGTTGATGCTTTCTTCTCGTGGCGATTCGCTTCGATTCGGTGCCCTATTGTCAATGCTGGATAGGGGGCCTATCTGTCCAGCTGGTCTTTTCCTATAATTCTTAGCTGCACCTTACCGTCTACGCTCTCGGTGTCGTTCGGAGCCGCCTCTATAGCTTGTATAGTCTTTCTCGGTGGCTGCGGCTGCTGCGGCTGCCTTATAACGCGATACTCCTGCTTCTGTTAGGCCGTTGCTTGGCATCTCGTAGCGATATGGCCGGGTTTTCCGCACGCGAAACAGGTGGGGACGAACGCCGATCGTAGTGAGTATGGCGACTGCTGGGGGGTCCGTCGAAAGGGCGCGGGGGCTCTCGTCGGCCGCGCCGACGGCAACGGCTTCTGAATTAGCTTACGTGTCGTCGGTTTTCCGTACGCGTTCAAGTTTCTAGCGGTGACTCTCGCCTAGTGTACGAAGCTCTTAAGGTCTTCGTCTTCTACTGACGCTATAGCCGCAGCGAGCTCAGGGCTTAGTTTCTGTCTTAGTAGGTGCAGCTGCTTATCTTCTGCTACTCTCGCTCTAATAGCATATTTTCTGAACAAACCGTAGAATTCCTTAAACGTCTGCCGGTTCTGGTTGATCTTATCTAGCTGCTTACAGGCCGTCTTCTTCCGGAACGGGTCTCCGAAGCGTTGATCTAACGCTTTGATCGCTTCCTTAGCGGTCGCCTCTTCCAGGTCCGCCACTAGCGAAAAAGCTTCGCCTTCTAGTCGCGCCTCTAAATAGGCCAGTCTGTCTTCTTCTCTGCTTGCTGCGTAATCGCGGCTTATCTTGTTCTTGATCTTCTTCTTAAATGCCTCCTACGCTTTAGGGTCTCCGCTACCGAAAGCAGGTAGGTCCGGCAGTAGCGTTATCGTAGTGCTACCTTGACTATAGGCCGCTGGTAAGGCGGTCTCTGCTTGTTCTTCTCGACGCGGTAGCGGCGACTTTGCTGCTTCTATATTAGCTATCTGATTCTTCAGTACCTTTAGCTGCGCCAGTCGATTCGACGCTTAGTGTTCCAACACGTCGACGATAGTCTCTGCCGATTCCTTCTCGGCCCTTACCGTCTCTACTTCCTCTCTTAGCTGTCTGTTTTCTTCCAGTGTTCTGTAGAACAGCGTCTCGATAAGGTCTATACCGTCGTAGACCTTTCCTATCCCATTTTTATTTACGTAGTCTTCTAGTTCCTCGATTATACAGTCGTGGATCTTCTTGTATTCCTTTATTCGTTCCTTAATCTCGGCGGCCTCTTCCGCTGTAAAACCTCTAATAACGATCTTATTATCAACTACACTGGAGCGCCTGCTCGCTCGGTTAGTCTTTCCTCTTCTGCTTCTGCTGCGGCCTGTAACGCCGCTCTCTACCGTCGAGAAGCCTTCCATCTTCTTACAGTGCCTTGGGGGGGTTGTTGGTAGTGGTGCGCGTACGTTATTCGGGTTTCCGGATAGTTTAACGGGCCCTTTCGCGCAGCGCGGGGTTGTGGAGAGTGAGTTCGAGATATAATAATCCGGGCACGCAGATATGATTTAATACGGCCTTTTTGATGACTATATCTCGAACTGAGGAGGGAAAGGAACCTATGTAGTGGTGGTGGTGGGCTTTGATGGAGGGTGGTGTGCCAAGGCCCGGCTCGGCCCGGACGGGCCGAGCCGAAATCCAGGGTCCACTCCATCAATCTGTCCCACCTCTTTCCACTGCCGCAACATGTGCCAAACCCCGGCTTAGTCTAGAAGGGCTAAGCCGAAATTCTAGGATCTACCTTATTAGTCCGTCCTACCCCTTTCCACCGCCTTTCTACTGTCGTAACAGCTGCTTCTTATGTCCCTCTGCCCTAGCTAGCTGTTTGCCCTTTCGCTACTAGCTTTCCTAAGAAGTTTCTTAATAAACTTTCTTTCTTTATGCTATAAGCAAATTTATTTCCTAACTCTGTGTTTCCTAAAGGTTCTAGAACTAGATTAGAAGCGTCTACAGGGCAGATCGAGTCGCTTCTTACGCGCCTAGAATTATCTTGGTTAGGCCAGTAATTGTTGAACTGTTAAAGGTGTTAGAGCTAGGTAGGCTCTAGGGGTTGTTAGGGCTTCTCTACTATCTGTTAGCTGTAGTTCTAGTGCCTTTTACAACCTAACTGTTTGTCCTTATAGAACTGATTGTAGCGCTTCCAATGCAGAAAGAATCGTCTTAGTTAGACCTTTAGTTGTTAATATATAGCCTGTAAATTATAGTAGTTCTTAATAGGTCCTTAATGCTGTTGTTCTCCCTCTTCTATCTGTTAACTGTAACATTCTCTTCTTCTTCTTTATAGCTCGTCTTATGTATTTAATCTGGAACATCCTTCTAACTTTAGCTCTTACAACTACTACTTTAGACTTTAGTTTCTCTAAACTCAGTTTTTGCATCCACTACTACAGACTACAGCCCCTCCTCTGAGACTATACGCTGCTACAAACTAGTCCTGTAACAATATTATAAGAATAATCAATGTATATAAGGATTTAATTTATACAGGAGGATGATATTGCTATAGCAAAGATGTTATATAAACGAAGCAAGTCTTAGCGAAATTTTACTGTAGTTTACAAGGCAACGTACACCAATCTATTGCGGCACTTTTGGTCCACTAAACTCATAGATACCATTCCGACTCAACACCGTACCAAGTTTCGGCACAACCTCGGCCTGGAATGGTTCAAAGGGTATGCTCTCTCCATCAATCGCCACCAGCCCATCCGTTTGACCAGCAGCTCCACCCAGCCATTGACCAATTCTGGCGCTCAACTTGCGTCCAGCTTCAGCCGGTGCTCTCCGAGGAATAATGCGAAAGGCCCGGATCTTGCTGTAAGCCACCTGGGGAAAATTGATGAGAGTGCCGTTCTCTACCGTGACCAGCATCTTGATGCAGGCTGTACGGGTGATATCGCCAGGGATGTTGATGAGGTCTAGCCTGCCGTCTGAAGGCAATGCTGCTGCGAAAAAGGGCGCATCAGAAGACATGTAGCACATATTCCCAGC
This sequence comes from Pseudocercospora ulei, assembly GCA_016165855.1. Taxonomy (NCBI): domain Eukaryota; kingdom Fungi; phylum Ascomycota; class Dothideomycetes; order Mycosphaerellales; family Mycosphaerellaceae; genus Pseudocercospora; species Pseudocercospora ulei. The sequence goes on from JACWNB010000016.1 coordinate 1,260,006, forward strand.
ATAGAAATTGCCAAGTTTCGGATGGTCGGTCGTGATGAAGTCTTCGTGTAGGTCGTCAAGGATCGTGCCGTACTTCAGCTTGGGAAGCTCAGCATTTGAGCTCTGGAACAGCTCATGATCGGGCTCATCTGCGCCCAGATTTTTAGCTCTAGCAGCTTTGTGTTCCTCGGCGGCGCGTCGGTAGAGTTCCCTGATCTCCCTTTTATCATCCGTCTCTGTCACGACGGAGACTTCGGCAGGATAGATGGTCTTGCCCAGCATCCGGACCAAAATACCCCAGATGAACCTAAACGAGCCCATCCAACGTAACGACTCGGTCCCAAGGTCTGTCTCTGCAATAATCCCTACAGCCTGCGAAAGGAAGCTCCACAGTTTTCTGTCTCCTTGGGTGACCGCAACCAGATCTAATGGGGTCCTGATACCCTTCACAATCTCGACAGCAGCCAGTGAGGGCGAGTCTGTGCCGTTACAGTTCAGACTCATAGCATTGCCGCTTCCACAGGGTATCTGGCACACAGCTATCTTTCCCAGAGCACGCCTCGCGTCGGGACGCCGAGCAAGTCCGTTGAAGACTTCATGAGGCAGACCATCACCAGAGGCACATGCTATGATGTCGAAAGCATCAATATCGAGCTTCTCGGCAATCTCAACCGCGTGCCCTCTGTATGTTGTTCTTTCCACATCCACTTCGCAATCCGCAGCCGCAAAGATCGGCTCGACGTCTTTGGCCCAGATCTTCTGCGCATATCCTTGACCACCAAAGGGATTCACCAGCACCTTGATCCTCTTCTTCATCCTCGTCCTCGGCGGATAAGCTCGACCAAGCAGCTGCTCAACCCACTGTTTCGCGTGGGAATGTAGGCTCTCATCCGTCAGAGGGTAATTTATGTGGGCGACTATGCACGACTTGCCCTTCCTGCCAACAGGCTGCGCATAGCGGACGTTGACCTCAAAATCGCCGAGTCCAGCCCAGAGAATGTTGTGAAATGGAATGGCCCTCGTGGCCTGGGAGAGAGACGGCAGCAAGCCGCAACAGTTCCCCCGATGCCGCAGACCATCTTCGAGCACGATCAGCGCGTCTGTTCCAAGCGTCAAGGTCGTGTTGCGGTCGACGGTGAGCACGGCATCTGTTTTCAGTGACGACGCTTCCGAACCGGCCGGGCCATCGAAAGAATCATGCCCAAGCGCGGCAGGGGAGGCCTTTTTCTGCATGCTGGTAGGGAGACGCCGCGCGCTGAGCGAGTGGAAGCGCGAGACTAGGCCTACGTGGGGAAGTATGTTATGTGGGAATGAGGATACAGACAACAGAGGTAGTTAGTTACTGTTAACGTTTCGGTAGATCTCGCTACGCGGCTACGCGACTCCGAGGCAGGGTTGGTGTCTAAAATCTAAAATACTGCGAGCGGTGGCGAAAGGGGGACAGTCTTTTGGAACAAGCTCCTCATCTTGCATTCATGCCGATCTGAGCCATGTTTGATTGGCAGTTAACTAACTAGTTAGTTAGTTATCCTTTTCTCTGCGTCCTCCGATTCGGTAAAAGGACAATCGGCGACCACCACAGTGCGTAATCGCAGCGAGCGATCGCCATACGTGTGCACATAGCTGTCAAGCGTGGCCAAAATCAAGAACTCGCTCATGTGTAGTTATACAGAAACTCTCTTATTCGCCTTTCAGATTGGCCGCCCCTTCGCTTGCTCCACCCTCCTTCTGTTCCTCCATCATCGTCTTCCTGCCCTCCATGGTCCAGTACAGCGTAGTTGATGCTGCGGTAAGTGCGTTGGCGATGCCAGCACCGACACCTGAAAGCATGGCCACGAGATGCCCTCGCAATCCTTCCAGTCCTCCTTGTATACCTCCAATCCATCTGGCGCCGTCCGTATCCATAGACTTGCCCTCAATTCGCGCTCCGAGCAGCATCAGCTTTTGCAGTCCACTCTGCACAACAGGCTCGTGATAGCTAGGGACGGCCTTGCGCTTGGGAGCCGGAAACTCGGGGTTTGGAGCGAGTATGGAGAGCGCAGCCTTCAGATGCAGTGGCGAGACGGCGGGCACTGTCACAACGCACAGCGGGCCCGATAGCAGCGCCTCCAAGCCGTGCTTCGTCCTTTGGTTCGCTTTCCTGGCTCCACTCCACGCCTCCTTCGACAGGCCATGGACGTGCCGGAGGAGCTTCCTCTTGCCGCCGCCTGCTTCGACCACTTCAGGCCCGAATCGAGAATCCCAGAATTCGACAACTTTGAGCGCCGAAGCAAAAATGCCCGTCTGTACTACCGATAGCTTGACCTTGTCTCCAATGAAATCGTTGTCGCCGCCCTTGGCTAATTCCTCGTCCACTTTCCTCATCGCGTGCGCAAGTTCTCTCCGTATACCCATAAGCTCTGTCGATTTGAGATTGTTGTGCTGGAATATGAGCATCGTGGGCGAGGCGCGAAGTAGCGATTGATACTGTCGATGTAATTGCGACTTGCGGAACTCGGGCGGCTTGTAGGATGGTGGTTGTGTCGGCGGGTGTCTAGCGATGGGCGGCGCTCTGTTTGTCATCTGAGCCATGGGCGGCGCAGGTATTGTTGCCGATTCAGCTGCTACCGAAGCATGTCTCCTGCATTGCCAGCAGACATACTGTGTCGCTGTCGATGGCCGCAATGCATGAATTGGCACTCGCACGCGAGGAGGCATACCGAAGTTTTTTCCCAAGGTTGTTGCCAGCAACCTGGACGTCTTTGTGTGGTTGGATTGATGCAGGTGTATTGGTCGCTGCACGTGCGCGTGCAAAGGTCGTGATGGCTTCGAGGTGAGCTCTGTCAAATTCAAGCAGACACACCCGCTATTTGACTCACAGGCACAAACAACTTGCCATTGAGCACCACAACAAGCAGCAGTCCACCGCTCACATATCAAGGAAAGCGGAAACAAACCCAATCATAGCTCTCATCCCCTCTCACAGCAAGTCATTATGGTTATACACGACCATCCTGGCTATGTCTCAATATCGAGCCTACTTGAGAAACTGGCGACGCATCAGTCTGCACAAAAGGTGTCCGCAGAAGAGATTGCGGCCGCAGTTGCCTTGATCTTCACAGACAGTTTGTCGCCCGTGCAATTGGGAGTGTTGCTGTGGGCACTACATACCACCCATCTCGACCACCAAGCCGAAGTTCTGGCAGCATGTGCAAAGTCCATGCGCGACGCGGCCGCTCAGGTTGACGAGTCGGCTTTACAAAGCGTCTGGGAGAAACGACGAAAACCAGAAGGAACGTATCATGGCGGCTTTGTAGGATGTCCCCAGGATGAGACTTGACACGGCGCTGACTTGGGACAGTGTGATATTGTCGGAACGGGCGGTGATGGCCACAACACCTTCAATGTTTCCACTACATCGTCGATCATTTGTTCAGCGATACTTTTGATGGCGAAGCATGGCAATAATTCCTCGACGTCTCTCTCCGGCTCCGCAGATCTCCTTCAACGTGCTCCCGAACCACCCATCATTGCAGCGACCACTGCCAGGAATCTTCCTTGGATTTATGAAAGGACCAACTTTGCCTTCCTCTATGCTCGAGAGTGGCATCCAGGCATGAAACATGCTGCAGCAACCCGCCGAGAACTTCCGGTGCGGACCGTGTTCAACCTCCTGGGACCTCTGGCGAATCCTGTACATGATTCCGGCCTGGTGGAATGTAGAATACTGGGCGTGGCACGAAAAGACATTGGCCAAAACTTCGCCGACGCACTTCGCCTCAGCGGATCGAAGAAAGCCCTGGTAGTTTGTGGCGACGAGAACCTGGACGAAATCTCCTGCGCAGGCATCACGCATTGCTGGTACCTCGGCGAAACAGCAGGCCAAATTGGAGAAGAGAAGAGGCCGGTGGGCATCACTGAATTCACGCTCTCTCCAGAAGACTTTGGCCTACCTCGACACTCGCTCGACTCAGTCCACGGCGGGAAAGGAGCAGATGAGAATGCCGAGATTCTCATGCAGATCCTGAAGGATGAACGACCTGACGACGATCCGGTGCTACATTTTGTGCTATTGAACACTGCTGCTCTGATCACGCTGAGTGGAGTGTGTGATGCCGAGCAAAGCAGCATGGGCCCAGGCGACGATGGCGTGGTCATGGAGGAAAGGGGGCCGGGCGGTCTGCGATGGAAAGAGGGACTTCGACGAGCGAGGTGGTGCATCAAGAGCGGCGGCGCGTTGAAGCAATGGAACGCATTCGTCGATGCGACCCACTCGGTACCGACATGACACAACACGGACGGTTCGATGCTCTCTGCCGCTAGCCTTGCCAACCGAAGCGCCGACACGTTGCTGTAGATATAGCACTGATTCTGGCTGCTGGCCTGAACAAATCCCCCCTCGCACACGCACTAGCCACGCGGGTTCCGCAAAGCCTACACGCCAAATGCCCGTTCTTGCTTGTCCTGCGCCAAGGAGAACTAGGTATCGATACAGCCACGTTTTCCAAGCGGAACGACCAAGATAGATCTGCTCCCGGCGTCGTGAGGATATAAACCGTCGAGCCGCGTTTCACCACGACGCTAGTCCTGGTGCCGACACACTGCAGACAGGGATGGCCGAAGGAACGCGCTGCTGTTCATTGTTAGCGGCATGATGGCGCCTTCGCGATGTGCGAGGGCGACGATGATCTGCTGCAAATGGCACCAGCGCAGTCGTTCCTTCTCCTTTTCCCGCTGCCCAATCGAAGCGCGAAGGCTTGGATGCGTCTCCTTGCCTGGCACAGCCCAGCTCGGCGGGCAGTTGTTCACCGTCCACCGTTCGCCGTTCGCCGTTCGGCCTGCCCCTCCGCCGTTCTGCCTGCCCCGTTCACCGCCCACCCTTCCTTCCCCGTTCACCGCCCACCCTTCCTTCCCCGTCCGCCGCCCACCCTTCCTTCCCCGTCCACCCTTCCCCGTCCACTCGCGCACACACGCTGGGCCTGTCACACGCTCGTTGTTTCTCCCTCTTGTCTTGTCTGCGTCGGAAGTTGTCGCACCGCTCGCTCGCTCGCTCGCTCGCTCCCGCGCCGCGCCACGCCGCGCCGCGACGCCCGTGTCGCCATCCGACACCTCCCTGCAGCGGCCCAGTAGCGCATTTGGTTCAAACCCGGACTGGACTTCGCTGGCACCTGCCCGCGCCAAATCGGCCTTGACCGTCGCCACTGCCGTTCTGCCACGCCGCGTATAGCCACGACGCAAGCGTGCTGCTACACCGAAATCAACCTCGGAAAGAGCACAGCGCCGGCGGGCGGGCAGGAGCTCGGATCGCATTCCTGAGGGCAGCGCCTTGCAAAGCCTTCAAACGCTCAGCACGCGCTGCAGTCCCACCACAGTCGTTTGACACCACACCCGCCCGCTCCCCCGCCCACGCACATGCTTGACGAGGCCGCTCGAGACGCGACCACCCCCATACCCGCACCGGCGCTCCGCCGAGCTGGTTCTCCACCTCACTCACAACTGCGGGCAGCACCGCCGACTCCCCGTCATCCAGTGGCGCTGAGCTGCCGACCGACTCGGCGCCAGCCCGCAGCGAATGTCCGTCCCTCAACCAGAGTCGTCGCTGAGCGGACACTGCGCAGCCGTCCACCGCGACACGCTGTACGTACTCGACAATGATGGCGGATTGCAGTCGCTCCCCATCAGGAAGAATGCTACCTGGGCCGAGGAGAAGAAGGCTGATCAGGCAGTCGTCGCTCCTGCCTGCGTCAAGGACGCTACGGCTGGCGCGCTGTACGTGATCGGTGGAGGATCGGCAAATGCCAGGTTCATGGGTGTGCAGCGTTATCGCTTTGGTGACAGGACGTGGGAAACGATCACGCCCCTTGCCGATGTGCTGCAGAACCGCGTCAATCACAGTGTGGCGTACTTGGAGGACTCCGAATCCATTCTGGTCTACGCCGGCTCTCCGGAGAGCGAACCGGCAGATCTCTCATCACAAACATTCTTGCTCAACACGCAGCCGCCATACGATATCCAAGGCTACGTATCTTCCGCGCCGCCTGCTAATAATCCGATATTGCAGCCCTGGAACAGCAGCCATGCGGTCATGGTAGGCGGTCAGACCCTAAGAAACGAAATCTGGTTGTTTGGCCCGAGCGAGGGTTGGACTCAGCTTTTTACTGGCCTCGCTGAGCCACTGAATCCTGCTTCGCCAGCCGTTGTGATTGATGGTACGGACGGCAGCAAAGTGCTTCAGGTCTTCGACGTGCAAACGTCGCCCAACACAGCTCAAGGTATTGTGCTACTTGGCGAAGGCGGACGGCCTGCGTACACCGGACAGACGGTTGGTGCCCAGACATCAAATCAGCAGAAAAGGGATCTGTCAATCTCGAACTGGCCATCCTACAACAGCACGAATGCTCCCACTTCTACGAGAACAGACTGCTCCATAACACGCAACGCAGACGGTGTCGTAATCATGGCTGGAGGGAACGACGAGGAACCTCTCATCATGTACAATCAGCACGAGAACTCCTGGATCGATGCCGATAAGTTCTTCAGCTCGAAACCGCAACAGCCACTGCTGGTCAGCTCGTCAGGCACGCCCCCCGCTACGTCCACCCCAGCAGAAACCACAACACCCTCGCCAACAACGTCCGCTGCGGCCAGTCCCAGCGGGCCATCTGCTCACGACAAATTGATGCGCACTGTTGGCATAACTCTTGGCGTATTATGCGGTCTTGCGGCCGTGTTCATTCTGATACTTCTCCTCCTCCGATGGCGGAAAATGAAGGCGAAGCAAAAGAATGGCTACCTTCAAGAGAAGGACGGCGCTGGTGGAGACGGTGCTGATCGGCTGAGCTTTGCAGATCGTGGTGCATCATTCATGAAAGAAGCAGGCATGTCGGCGCAGGAACTCGCTCCACCGCCGAGGCAGGACCGATTGGATCGCAACAATGGATCACATAGCTCACTCGCCGTCGTGAGCAATAAGTGGGCAACCAGTGGTAGACGCGTGCAAGGTCATGAGCCCAAGGCTAGCTTCGAGAGTACTGCTCAGCTTGTTAAGGACAAGCATGGCAACTTTATCCCAACCGAGAACCACGAGATGATGGACATTGGCGATAAGGCCCCAGTGCCGACTTCAATCCTGGCCGTGCCTGGGGAGGCTGTTGATGGCATCGCCCTTGACAAGGAAACCAGGATCGAAAGGAAGAGGAGTTCAGGCTGGTCGAAATACTTCGCCGCCAGTCAACCTACCGGGCCTCATGGGCTGTCTCACTTGCCTTCCGCCTATGTCAAGCAGAAAACATTGAGCGCGTATAGCGCGACGAGCGACGTGGGCTCAGAGTACTCGACGGACGAAAGGCGACCATCCCAGATGTCACGGATACCCTCATCCGTATTGGTACCGCCTCTTGATATCGACTTCAGTAAAACCGTCGACGGGCAGCGATTGTCCCACGTAGCCACGGGCTCGCCGAGATTTATGGACTCCAGAGAAGACTTTTCCAGAACTGGCAGCGGCGGCCAGCAGAGCAGTGCTCACCAAGGTCAGATCGTTGACCCACGTATCTCGCAGGCGACAAGCATGAGTTCATACGATAATCGCTCGACATTCAGTAGTAATTTGACGAGCGACTTTTACAATGAGTCTGCACAGACAGCTTGGACTCCCATGAGCGGCGATTTTGTTGCCGAAAGAGGACGCGCAACCAGCATTGTCTACCCGAACAGCGCCCACGCACCAGGCCAACGACTGCCATCCAGAGGGAAGGGCGCAGGCTTCTTTCCAGGCGCCGGCACCAACTTCAAACCGGCCAAGGCCAAGCTCAGCCACTCTGCCGGCCCGTCATCTGAAAGGGCATCACCCCAATCTCAGCAAACAGAATGGGCACCATCACCGCCCAAGGCACCGGGACTTACCAACAGGCCTGCAGAAGATCGCAGTAGCACGGTGACAATCTTCCCGGGCATGGACTACCTCGATGAACAGACCCGCGAAGCACAAGCGGCGCCCGGCGCGCAGTCATCGCCCCGGCAGAATCCGAAGTCTGCCAACCCAGACATGAGCTGGCTGAATCTTGGGCTGAACAAGAACCAATCTTAGACGAACTGGCAAGCCTCACATGACGCGCAAGCCGCAATCGACAGCTTTGTTCTCATCTTTTCCATGCATCCCATCTACCAGCCACTGTCCACATATATCCGCATGGCTACCCTCTATCAACGCTCTTGTTACAAAAAAGAGCGCACATGCTCGACATGTGATCCCACGGCCTCATAGCATCGATACCCAAACCATTCGCGAGAGACGCCCACCGCCCTGGAGGAAATGTCACTCCACGATCGATCTGGAGCAAAGCGTCGAGGCTTTCGGTAGGTCGAGCGGATGGAGGACCTCATTTCTGTAGACATCGGAGCGTGCAGCTTCGTGTCAGCGTTGCCTTTTTGATGCTCACTCCGATGTGATGGAAGAAAACAATTCGACGGATACAGAGTCTGCTCTCCCTGCATGTGTGGAAATTGGTTCGTGCTTGTACATACTCTCTCATGTCGCAGATTTGGCACACGAAAACAAAACACCCAAGATATCCTTCGTCGTCTCAGGATCAGTCGACCGACTGTCTGGATGAGACAAGAATCTCCCCTCTCGGGCTGGCAATTCGATTACAAGGAATCGGAGTTGGCCAAGGGTTGGTTGTCGGCCGGCATGTCTAAGCTCCTCCGACGTTGCTCCGGGTCGCCGCCACCAATGAGGTGCAATCAGCGTTCAGTGGGGGTCCAGGTTCGATATCAGAGAGTCCGCCATTAACAATGGGTTTTGTCAAACTGGGTGGGATCGGCAGATGTACACACGCAGATGCGCGAGTTCCTATCCCTCGCATCAGCGCACTTGGTCCGAAATCGCCCCGAGGCATTCACACGAGGGCGGGGGTTTCATGGCGTACTTCATTCCCCACACCGTCTGGCCGTCGGCACACTTTTTCCGTGCACAATCGAAGTCGTCCTTCACGACGCACGTGGGGCTGCCATTCAGCTGCAGACATCCTTGCGAGCCGCGGTATTTGGTGCATAACAGGAGCTTGTAATCGCAGCACAGGCTGTCGCTCGAAGGCTGTGCAGAGCGAGAGGCATTGGGGAGTCAGCAGCCAGTTCCGGTCATCGCCGGCCGGGAGCGAAGAGCAAAGCTTACGAGGTCGGCAGAGCACTGGTGGCGATCGCCACAGCCCACTTGACAGCAGTGATGGGCCACGTTCAGGTCCGTGCAGCACGGGCAGCCGCCGTCCCCATCGGCTCGGCAGGTGCACAAGTGGCTTCCGTCGGCCTTCAGACACGTGCACCACGAATTGCAGCCCGACACCAACGCAACCGCGGACACGAGCAAGAGTACCAACGGCACGAGTCCTGGTCGGGAAGACCGGCGCGGGAGCTGCATTGTCTGGCCAGGTGAGAGACACAGCCTCCTCACGCTCCTGGAGGCGGAGGCTTTTAAGTAGCACGCACGCTCGCAGGGCGTTCCGACGGAGCAACATGGGCCCTGCTCCGGCTATGCCTCTGCACACGCACAGTCTCCGGAACGGATGGTTTTTTTATTATTATTTTACTAAGCCTGATGGAGTAATCGCCTTCTCATCGCAATCTGCTGCGTGGTATACCCTGCTTGGACAGACATCAATTGCCACCGAACGGGCAGCGCTCCTGGAATGGAAATCATGGGCGCTTGTCGCAGAACGAGCCCATGCTGTCTCCGTTCCTCGATGGAATTCCTGAATGGCATGCGTGGTTGGTCGGTCGTATAGACGGGTGAGGTTGGAGGAAGACGGCAACGGCAGTTTTGACGCCCAAGGGGGTTTTGCAATTTCCTGTGCCATCACTTCGCCGGCAAACCCCCCTCCCCCTCGGGCTCCTCCTCCCAGAGACATGTAAGATTCGAGAGACCGGGTGAGGTTCCGGATCTGGAAGCTGAGGATCTGCCAAGACCGGCTGCCGCTAGGCCAACCATCCCCGATTACGAGCACCCTGTCAGAAGTCCCAGACTTGCTTCGGTTATACGATATCTCAAATGTCTCTGAGAGCCAGCCTCAGCAATCGCATCAGCGCCCCTGATACCTCTCTGGAAGCAGTCCGTCTCCTTCAACTCCACATGGGGAGCATCAGGCATCCACTCAAACACCAAGACATTCAATATCTTCGGCCGTGGGAGCGTGGTTTCCGGGCTATGTTAACCGACCGCCAAACCCGGTCGACACGTGAAGGCTGGCTCACATAATATTTCCACTGCCAGGACCAGTTAACGGTTCCCATTACGACGATGTCCGCTCGATCACGATGCAAGATTGGATCCCCCCCCCCCCCCCCCCCCCCCCCCCAGCCGTGCCACTCTGTACATGCCCAAGCCCGACAGGGCCAACAGACCCACCAAGCACCAAGCAAGACCCTGGGCGAAGGCCGATCGACAAATCGCCATCCCGAGCGCGCTCAAGGTCGCGAAAGAAGTGTGGGCGGTGCTAGCGGAAGTGTAGGGCTGCGATCCCAACCTGGCACGAGGCACACTGTGATCTCGCCCAATCCGGGAGCCCGGCGGGCTGGTGCGATATGTGGGCGGCGCTTAGCCGAAGCTCCGCGTGGAGGGGGCGTCTGGATGTGGACCCCAGCCGCTCTGGCCTTGCGGAGAGACGACGGTTCCGCCGTGTCGGCGGAGCGATGCCGTCTTGGGGAGAGCTTGGCGGGCGCTTGGATGGATAGTCGACTAGCCAGTGCAAACAGGCCACGCCTGTGTAGGTGCCCGATTTCAGGTAAGTGTGGTCTCACATGCGGCACGGTCGACACCCGGAATCGAACAAGGATTTTGGTGCCAGGTCAAACAAGGCCACGAAGGGCGAAACACGGCGGCAAGGCTTACTGCCATTCACCTACGTGGCGATCATCATCGACCTGTGGTCGGGTTCTGGGCTGCAAGGCTGGCGTTGGCTTGCAGAACCACCGTATCCAGATACAGTATGAACGATTGGAAGGCCAATCGGCAGACTGTTCTTCGAGGAGAAAGCCACATTTGGTGGTGGAAGACGGGAAGGCGAAGAACTCTTGCACTTGGCGTCACGGATAGTGTCTGTGGCCTGCGTGCGAATTACGAAAGTGTAGCCCTAGCTCATGCATGAGAAGATATGCTGAAACTCGATGCAAGACTTCATATTGCCGGACGAGCCTTCGCCCCTCTCGGGGGCGAAATTCGGCAAGGTCCAGCGGAGTCATCTGCACAAGTAGCAGTGTAGGGGCGCTGATGTTGCGGGCGGGCCGCAGATGTTTTTCGCTACCGTGGTGACAAGCCACGCACCGGCAGTGATCGGAGTTCACTGTCAGACCCATACGAGGTGCGATGATGGCGGTGGCGAGCCGCGGCGCTCCACCCAGGGATGTCAGTCATCCTCATCTGAGTAATATGCTGCAAGGCCGAGGCCGAGGTTTGCGGGGGCAGGCTTCGGGCCAGACAATGCAGCTGGAGATATTCCGCCAGTGCTCCGTTCTGCCTCTGCAGAAGCAGAAGCGGCGTGGACAACGTTTTCGCAACCACGGTCGCGGGCGCTGGACGCGCCATCCGCATGCTTCTCCGGCTTGTCCGACGATGTGTTCGTGGACGTAGGCAGCTCAGGCTCTGTGGTCTTGCCCGTGGTCGATGACTTGAGCAGCTTCACGCCGCCGAACAAAGACTCCTTGCCCTTCTTCCGCTTCTTGCCCACCGACCACGACTCCTGCTCCGGGGCGTCGGCGGTGTGTGCAGAGGCAGCTTGCCTTGCATTCCGCTCGGCCTCTTCCTGATGTCTCCGAAAGGCATCGAGCTGCTCTGACGTGTCCTTCTTTACCGCGGCTTCCTGCGCGCGGGTCGAGGCGAGTAAGGAATGGAGGAATTCGACTTCATCTTCATCGAGCGGCTGGAACTGATGGGACAACTTGCGCGACTCTTCGAAGGCCTCCTGCTTGGCGGCTTACCGTCCACCTGAACCGTCAGCACTGGAACTGCACGCTCTCTGCCTGGCGAGCGCGGCGAATCACCTTTGTTGGCCTGCAGAGTCTCGTACAGCGACTTGCCGCCTTCTTGCCTGCCCTGGCCCACGCCGGCCGTCGCCTGCTGGTGGCGCGTCGCTGCTATGGCCGCGTGTGCTCGCTGCCACGCTTCATCGTGCTCGGCGGGATTCTCGTGCGAGCCGGCAGACACGAAGCGCGACATGGCCAGTGGGCTGATGTGTGGATGAGCCGGTTGTGCTCTGGAGAAGAAGTCGTTGGTTGGTTGTGACATATGTTGGTTAGGGAACTACACCAGGAAGAAGTAAATACACCGACGCCGGACGGCGCCAAGAGTCCCTTTCGTCGCGGAAAAGGAAGCGTACCGGCTGGAAACGTTTCCTGCCGTTTTCCTGCCAAAACTCAAGCCGGCTCGCACGCGTCCAATGCCTGCGCTGAGCCCTGTCAAAACGCCCGTGAACACTCATGGGTCGCCGGCGCAGCAACAGCAAAAGGAACGGCGGCAGCAAAAGCAACACCAACACCAACACCAACACCAGCACCAGCACCAGCACCAGCACCAGCACCAGCACCACGATGCCGCCACCGCATCAGAGTCTCCACGCGGCGTCAAGAGGCAAAAGGTGACACGAGGTAAGCATGTCTGTCGCATTCATTCACCCGCGCCCCCATTTAATCCCGCCCATCCATCAGCTTGTGACAACTGCAAGTCCCGCAAGCGCCGTTGTACCGGAGAGCTGCCATGCTCTGTCTGCCATTCCAATGGCTCCAGCTGCACTTATCTGGCCTCCTATACCCGTGGCAGATTGGTCCAGCCTCAGCCTTCAGCACACGGCGAGAATCCAGCTCACGGCGAGAATCCAGCTCCGAAGTCATCGCTACCCATCCTCCAGCACCTTGCACCCGAAGTCGCATTCGGGCCCGTTGCTCTAAACAATGGCGCCGAAAGCAATGCAAGAAGCTCGAGAGCCGCTTCGCCAGAAGCTGTTTCCACCAACCTGGCGCAGTATCTAGGTCCGACATCTCCATACACCTTCCTCCGCCGCGCTTGGAAGCGATTCGAGGAGGACGGCGGGAAGCTGCTGTCGGTCAACTCCACACTGGACCAACTTGCACCGTCTGATTCCCTCTTCTCCTATGGCGACCGCCAAGCTCCACAGGTCGAATTGGAAGAAGATGGTTTCCGCCTACCAGACCAAGCAACTACATCGCGGTTGCTTTCACAGTACTTCGATCTTGCCATGCCCACGTATCGATTCCTGCACAAGCCAACGATAGCCCAGTGGCTCGAAGCCTGTCATCAGGTCGAAGCGGGGGAGCAAGGCGCCACACTTCTCCTGATACGGCAAGCGGTGGTGCTGCTCGTGCTCGCCACGGCGAGATTAATCAATGCAGATGAGGCCCAGCATATTTCCGGTCCTGATGAGAAGTCTCGAAAGGAGAGTGAACGATTCTTCAGGGTGGCACAGGCCAAAATGAGCTCGGAAACTGGGAAGCCGCGCTTAGAGTCGATCCAGGCTAGGCTAGCGAAATGTCTCTTTCTCTTGCACACGTCGCGACCTAATCGCGCCTGGTATGAGTTTGGAACTACTGTTCAGCTCATCATGGCGCTCGGCTTGCATCGAGCTTCGGATCTTCCCGGCAACCGGCAAGACCATATCACCAGAGAATGCCGCAAACGATGTTTGTGGGCAGCATCCACCCTTGACACGTACCTGAGTGTCATTTTTGGTCGTCCGGCGCTGATCCATCTGGAAGACATCGATCAAAGAATGCCTGATCCAGTGGAAGATGAAGACCTACATGCTCAGGGAATCATGCAGGACTGTGCGCCCAGGGATAGCGTGATCAGGGCATCTATACTTCATGCGCAGATCACCCGCATCGTTAAAAAAGCTGTGCATGCACAGTACTCGGTCGAGCGGAAACGAAGCCACCACGAGCTTGAGACTGCAGCCAAGCTCAACGCGGAGGCTGCATCGTGGCATGCGTCTTTGCCTGTCGTGCTGTCGGGCGCCGTCCACCCTTCCAGCCTGATTCCCACATTCAGACGACAAATCGACGTACTCCAGCTTGCTCACAGCCATGCGTACGTAGGTTCTTCCACCAAATGACATGCGTATATTTAACCCGTGATTAGACAAATGGTGATCAACCGACCGAGCTTGCTCCTGGACTCTTTTCACACGGCACTGAAGGAGTCCCAAATCACCACCTGTCTATCTGCCGCAAAGTCCACGCTCGACAGTACCCTGGCCGCCGGACTCAGCAAACACACGTTTCAATCCTCTTGGTATACGCAATTCGTCGCCTTCAGTGCATTGACAATCATCTACGTCTGGCTCATCCAACGCGGGCATGGACGTCTGCCCAGTCTCCGAGCACCATTCCATGAAGGCGAGCTCCTCGGTCTCGCCGAGACGGTCCAAAAGGATCTGATGGAAGCATCGGAAGCAGACGCGCCCAGTCTCCGCTATAGCGTCATCCTGGAGGAACTGCGGCGAGAAGTGCAACGAGGCATGCCGAACGCCCAATCAACACGGAGATCGCCTCATCTTGATGCCATTGTCGAGTCGCCTCCAGAGAGCGGCGTACGCTTTGCCGAGGCTGCCGGTGCAGCTCGTGTGCTCGAGCCGGTGCAAGCCAGCGGTGCCACCAACGCCTTCACCCGAGCTTTCGTGAGCGACTTCCCTTTGAATCCCGATCTCTTCTTGTCTTTGGACGCGTTTCCCTTTGCAGACGGGGGGGGCATCGGTACGCACGAATGATCGACTTCTCGCCTCTGCTCTCGTATCGTGCGTAGTCGCCCACATGATGTCTCCTCCGGGCTTTTCTGACCCCATGCTTGCTTTCCCACGGAACGCAACGAAGATGCCCCTGGATCGGACATTTTCGATTTTCCGTCGAACGCGTCCCCACCTACATGATAACTTGCACAGCACCGTTTGTGTCACATCGCAGCGTTTCAGAGCGATTGGCGTGGAAGATGCATAGTCCTCATCGGCGGGGACGATTTTCCAGTCCGGGTAGAGATTCGGTTTCCCGGTAGTTAGAAGGTTCCGCAAAGGCCGACCGACCTCGGGCTAGTTACGTTCTTCTCCGCATGGCGAAGCTTGATGACGCACGTCTTCGCGACAGGGGGCCTCACTGCGTGACTTGATGCGTGTGTGGGTCTGTATGTTCGAGTGTACCTGTCGACCCTCCCGCACGGCCGGGCATCCGACAGCGGCTGGATCGAATGTGCTCGCCCGTATCGCGGCGACTGTGGCGCCGCAGCGTCCGCGCGATGTTCACACGCAGCTTCGCGAACGCGCCGCGGCGCCGGGCGGCCGATCGGGTGCGAATCGTTGAGGTGGGAGCACGGGACGGACTGCAGAACGAGACGAGGGCGGTGCCGGCGGCGACCAAGATGGAGCTGGTGGAGCGACTGGCGCGCACGGGGCTGCAGACCATCGAAGCCGGCGCGTTCGTGCACCCGCGCTGGGTGCCGCAGATGGCCGCTTCGGACCAGGTGCTCGCCTCGCTGCTCCGCCGGGCGCCCGCGGGCGACATCACGTACCAATGGCTGGTGCCCAACACGAAAGGACTCGACCACTACCTCGCCGTGATGGCGCGCACCTCTCGCCCGCCCGCCGCGCACACGTCCAGCAGCCACGCCGCCGCCGCGCCCCCGGCGACAACCACCCCCGGCGCCGTCGACGCCCGGTCCCCGGCCGGGCGCGGCGAGCGCGGCGGACCGCGCCACCAAGTGTCCATCTTCACGGCGGCGACGGAGGCGTTCAGCCAGAAGAACACGAACTGCTCGATGGAGGAGAGCGTGGCGCGGGTGGGGCGGGTGGTGCGGGAGAGCGGGCGGGCGGGGTACGGGGTGCGGGCGTACATTTCGGTGGCGCTGGGGTGTCCGTTTGAGGGCGCGGAGGTGGACGCGGGCCGGGTGGCGGAGCTGGCGGCGTCGCTGCTGGAGATGGGCGCGGGCGAGGTCAGCGTGGCGGACACGACGGGCATGGGCACGGCGCGGCGCACCCGCCGGCTGCTGCGCGCCCTGCGCGCCGCCGGCGTGCGCAGCGCCGACCTGGCCATGCACTTCCACGACACCTTCGGCCAGGCCTTGGTCAACACCGTGGTCGCGCTCGAGCACGGCGTGCGCACCTTCGACGCCGCCGTGGGCGGGTTGGGCGGCTGTCCGTACAGTCCCGGGGCGACGGGGAACGTCGCGACCGAGGATCTGGTGTACTGTTTGCATGGTCTCGGCCTGGAGACGGGACTGGATCTGGAGGAATTGAGTCGGATTGGGGATTGGATCACGTCGGAGATCGGAAAGCCCAATGCTTCGAGTGCTGGGAAGGCGACGCTGGCACGTTTGAGACGAGAGGCGGATGCATAGGATGAGAAGGAGAAGAAGAAGAAGAAGAAGAAGAAGAAGAAGAAGAAGAAGAAGAAGAAGAAGAAGAAGAAGAAAGATGACGGTCACGTCGGAACAACTGCTTCGTGGGATATCTTCTCCCAAGTGCATGTTACATGCGCCATCGCTACCCTTCCGTGTGCTGTGGGATGGCCACTATGCGCGTTCGGATCATTGATATCAGGCGCGAATGCTGTCTTTTTGAGCATCCACATCATGCACACTCGCCGTACAGAGGAACGGGTGACACAGACATGGGACCGGCCATCGAGCAACAAGTCCTCTTCTTGCCATCCTTCTTCTGGACCGGTACCCTGTTCTCCGACTCTGGGCGACACAGTGCAGCGGGGGGTTGCATCTGCTTCAATAGTGTGTATGAATCGTGACGTCTAAGCATTTGGCGTGTGCATGAGGCTGCTGGAGTGGGCGACACCTCACGATCGTCTAGATCCATGGAGCCTTCGCAAGACTCGTTCAGAAGGTATCGAACTTCTTGCTGAAGCTCAGAACGGCGGCTGCCGTGAGGCCGACCATGCTTACGATTCTTTTCCGTCGCGGCAGTCGGTGTAGCCTGTGACACGTGCTTTGACGCGCGTCTGTGTCGGTGTGGCGCGTGAAGCACTTTCTCGCTGATGGAAAAGTCGGCCATGACCGGACTTGACGCCATGTCAACGTCGTCCTCGATGATGATCGGCTTGCACGCGCTACCCTCCGTCTCTTCCTTGACCAATTTCAACGGTAGCAATCCAGCATTGCGACAAGTCGCCTGGCGAGCCAAGCAAGCTCGCTGTGGCGCCATTGACGAATACGTGGAGGCGGTAGAGATGGAAGAGATGGAGGCAGATTGTGAGGATCTGCCACGATCGAACACCGTTGATTCTGGACTAGACCCCGAAGAGCTGATGCTCATGATGGAGGGGCGCCGAGTGGTGGAAATTCTGGGCTCGAAACTTTGCAGAGCGGCGGTGTTCGGATCGAAAGCGCATCGATCGACGGCATTCTTCCGAGCCAGAGGCATCGCAGAGCACATAGACGGTTGACGAGAGCCACGAGAACTCGCAGCAGGAGTACTCGAGGCAATCGAAGTTGGCGTCATGGTCGGCGTTGGCAGAGGTCCCATTCGAGCCAGTCCAGGAGTGGGAGGAGCGACGTCCGGCTTCGGCTCCAAGAATGGTGGCAGGGATGCCAGGTCAGACACAGCGGTCGGCGTGCTTTGGTGCGACGTAGAGTCAAAGCATGGAGCTCTCGGCAATGTCTTCGCAGGAGTCGGCGTGGTCGGTGCGGTCGATGAGCCCAAGCCGTCGCAGAACGACGGCTCGGCGTCCAAGGTCGCTTTTCTCTCGACCAGAGGCAGGTTGTCAAGCTCTGGGGTCAGAAGGGGCACCACACGCTTCCAAGTCGAGTTGGCAGACGGCATGTTCCGGCTAGGTGAGGGTGAAGCAGGCTGTGGCGTGTAGCGGAGGACAACCTCCTGCCACTTGTCAAAGATTGGCTTAGCAATGTGCAGCTTCCAGCCAACCTTGCTCAGAAAGTTACGTTCGTTGGTGTTGATCTCGCAGACCTTCAAGCCTGACATCTTGCTCCAGGCTTTGGCTGAGTAGTTGCGGTCTTGCAAATACTTGGAGGCAAGGATGAGAGCGGCCAGAAACATGCGTCGACCACACATCACGGCACGCTCAGCAGGACAGTCCACTGCCTGCTCCATGGTGAAGTCGGTCTTGGGCACGTGCGGCCTGATGAGGACGAGGTAGTAGAGAGCGACTTGCAAGGTGGAGTAGCTGGTGCGCGACCGTCGCAATGTCTCCTCGATGTACGTGCGTAGAGGCAGAACGCCACTGCTACTTCCCTCGCTGTGGTAAGGGACGACTGACAGCGGCCAGATCACTTCTACCATCTGGGTGGCAGAGTCTTTGGTAAATCCTTAGCATCGGGTCTGGTTAGGTATCAGCGGTTCCATGTGCTTACCGACGAGGTTGTCGACGAAGTTAATCTTTCGATCGCGTTGTCTGACAAGTGGCGGGGGGGGTCTTTGATTTCGCGACAGAGATGTCCTGCGTGGATGCTGGCGCTGCGGTGCCGGGACCGAAGTGACGTCCGCATACGACATGCACTGTCCATTGCCCTTTGCAAGGCCACCGAGCACTGCCGGCTCGTCTGAAGTCCGGGCGTGGTCCTGTAGTTGAAAGCGCGGTGGCGCTTGGGCACACATACGGTCTCTTTCCCGTGCGTCTTCATGGGTGCAGCGAAAATCGTCCGAGATCGAGGTCGCCACCGAGCTGGAAGCCGAGAGGGTGTCTGAAAACACTGAAATGTGTGATGATGACGCAGATGAATTGATCGAAGAGCCGTACGGCCCACAATGCTCAGCATGCGGCACATGACCGTCAGGGGCGTGATCGATGATTGCCGAGCTCATGCTGGGTGGGGGCCGTGAATCGCCGTAGATACGTCCGCGGGTGTGCAGATAAGCGCGTGAGGGATCCGATGACCAAGAAACGCCGTCGCGATGCTGCAGGACGTTCCAACTCAAAGAACACGCGCAAACATGAGCAAAACGCTCTGGTTCGGCGCGTCGGGTGCAGTCGAGGGCAGGAGCTCAGCGCGGCGAGGGCAGGAGCTCAACACGGCGAGGGCAGGAGCTCAACGCGGCGCGCTTGCCGACTCAGGAGCGCAAGGGCTGTGGGCGGCTTCGGCAGGCTCGGCCAGCAGGTTCAGTGTTCCAAGCAGTGCACGTCTCTTCGTCCGTGGCGGATGGGGTGTTGCGGGAACGCTCGAGGCCTGGGGGTCTTGGGAGTGCGACGAATGACGGTGGTGGCAGCTGTCTACAACTGGTGGCCGAGAAGGACGGTATCGATGGACTTGGGCGTGACTGGGCGGCTGACTGGGGACTTGGCGCGGAGGCCGGAGAGGAGCATTCTGGCTGTCGTGGGGGTCAATCGAGTAGTACTGCAAGTGAAGGCGACCGTCTCGAAGTGTGGCCGACGCGGCTGCCGGGGAGGATCGGTGTCGATGTGAGTCGCGGCAGGCGCAGGGGAGCAATGGCGCAGGACATGCGCGGGGAAGGCGCAAGGGAGGGCAGCGCGGCGGGGGCACGCAGTCGCTGCTCGCAGCGGGCGGAGGGAGCGGAGGAGGTGGGATGAGTCGAGGGGGAAGGAGTTGAGGGGAAGGAGTCGAGGGGAAGGAGTGAGTCGAGGCGCAATGAGTAATGGGTGAGTCGAGGGACGAGGTTGGGGGCGCGCAGGTGGCAAGTGTGGCGCGACTGGTATGACACACAAAGCGGCGACGGCAGAGGGCAGCGAGCTGGCCGAAGCGGGATTGGCGTCGCTGGACTTGCCCGACAAGGTTCGCGAGCTTCGTGCTGCCTGCGGTACTACTGCTGCTGTGACGGCATGGGCGACGATGGGGGCTAGGGTTAGGGTTGGGCCATGGGCGCTGATGAGCCGCGGGCCGCTGGGTGGTTCTTGCTGATGTATGACCGGTTCCTGCCGCCACAACCAATTCTCCAGTCTGAAGCCCCACATCATCATCATTACACTTTCCTTTCCGCCTGCCCCACTCCTCCACATGTCTCACACTCACTCACTCTCTCTCTCTCTCTCTCTCTCTCTCTCACACACAAACCCGAGCGAGAGCGAAGCCAGCACTAGCTAGTGCACCAGTACCCGAAGCCAGATTACCAACGCCAAGACGCATCAGTCGCAACAGGATACTCCCGGCCCCCCCCCCAAACAAAAACCACACACCCCCCCCCCCCCCAACCTGTCCCTCATTCCCGGTTCATCAAAAACGGGCACTCACTCGCGCCAAACCTACGCATTTCCTCACGCGTAATCTTCGTCTCCTGCGACTGCTCCCCGGCCACAACAGCTTCTCCCACACCAGGCTCCACAGCCTGTTCCACATCCTTGGGCTGAGGGTGCACGTTTCTGGCCGACGTCTCCAGATGCTTGTCGACGTGGTCATACGAGCCACACGCCGGTGACTCGTCATCCACCACTCCGCCATGTCTTGCTGCGGCGATGAAGAATGATTCCTCGTCGCCGGCAACGGAGGGGAAGGGGGAGACGGAGCGCGCGACGTCTGGGTGATCGGAAACTCTGTGCTGGTCGGATTGTGCAGCAGTGGTCGTGCTGTCGCTGATGATGGCACCAACAATTTCCGTGACTTCCTGGGCATTGGATGGGGGCTTGTCCACGCTCATGTGCGCGCCTTGTGTAGCTGCGGTCTCGACGATCTTTTGTGCTGGGAGAGGTTCAGGGTTACTGGCATCTGACTGCCCGGAAGCCCCACCGACGGCACTCGGCGGTGGAGGAGCTGGCCCATCAGCGGAAGTGGTGGTGGCTCGGTCAGACTCTGGTGGATCCGAGTCTTGATTGCGGACGTTCCTGCTTTCGGCGGTCACGTGCTGGTCGTCAGCCGACTTCGAACATGTGGCTCCTGCTGCATCGAGTTCCCGTGCGACAGGGTGCGGCGAGGAGCCGTCCGGCCCGACATCAAGAGCGGCTTCCATGTTGACTTTTCGATTCATGGCTTCTTGGTTGACGATGCCACGAGGTGCAATCTGTCGAAACATCTCGAGAGGATCCATCCAGGTCTGAACAGCTTGGAGACGGACTTGATCATCGACCTCGGCGACAGTGACTCCTTCGATATCGATGATGCCGCCGTGGGCCTTGGCTGTCACTTTCTGGGCCTTGCTGTGCGTGACGTCAGCATGATCGTTCTCAGCCTTCGTGGCATGGTGCGGTGTAACAAGGCACGACATACTTGTTGAATGCGACGTAGTCATTCTTCATATACCCCCAGTGGCGCCATCGAAAGGCCACTCGTGGTGGGCCGCTGTACACTTCCAGGACCTCCCATGCGAATGTGGGCATCATCCTTTTGAACGTCTTGTGACTGGTTGCAAAATCCGAGTTCTCGGGGCTGTAGTACTCATTGGGCGCGATGATACCATTGTAGGTGCCAACCTGTCGGCATTGTCAGCCAATGGCCCCGTTGGGAAGGTGTACCCGCGACAGTACGCACTCGAATCATGTGTTCTGCATCCCTGGAAATCAGACCGGTCAGCGTTGTGCAAAACCGAGCACTCGGGCAGCTATGACGTACTGCGGTGGCCCACCGCCCATGGCGAAAGAATACTTCTCGTGATCAATGGTCCGCCAGTCCGAAAGTCGCGGCTTGAAGGAAGCTTCCACCTCCCAGTTCTTGACCAGATTCTCGACCATCTCCTCAAGGCTGCCTGGTTCATGGTTCTTGCGTTTCCCTACATGACATGGTCAGCTTCAGGGCGATCGGCAATCCCGAGCACGATCCCGGCATGGCAAGAGAACAATGGTCGGCTCTGCGCAACGTGGGTGATGCTCGGGGTGTTGATCGCCCTTGAGTACAGGGTGAGGTCGAAGATTGCTTGGCTTCTTTCGACTGCAGTCAACCTGTAGCTCGCAGCGCCACGCCACGTGGGAGTGATGGAACTCATGCTGTAGCACTGCGGGATCCTCCGTTGACGCCCCCGGGCGAAAGCAACGATAAGCTGGGGTCGATGTCAGAGTGTCACGTACCTTCTGCCCAGACCTTGCGGGTTTTCGTGTAGTCTGGCGCTCGGCCGTAGCGCCATTGAACGTCTTTGTCGCTGAAGACTGCGTTTGGTGATGCCAGATAGTCTGGGATCTTGGGTATGTCATCGGCCGGTGGCGTCTGTTGCACGTCGAAGGGCGGGTTCTCCATCTTCGCGGGAACGTGCAATGGCGTGAGCGATGTGGACACAGGTGCGCTACAGTCGAGAGCGGCTTGCGGGCAGCGTTGCGGAGCGAGGAAAAAGGGATGGAAGAGCTGGCCGAGACGCGGGCTGGAGGGAGTGGCATGATTTATTGCAGAATCTCCCGGAGCGGCAATCAAGCACTTGCGTATGCCATGGAGCTTCGATCCGTCACTAACGGACTGCCGCAGACGCACGACAAGGAGTGCGGAAAGGCGGGTCTTCGGTACTCACGGCCAGCTGCATATTCGAGATTGGTGATCCTGGAGTAGGCTCAGGACACCGCAGCGGACATTGAGGAGACACGGCTGCGTGCAACCCGAGGGCAATCATGCGTGCGCCCAAAGACGCCCAACAGAGAGGCACTTGCCACGAATGCAGCCCCAGCCGAAGTCGGAAGGCACAGCACTTTTGACTCCTGAAGGCGCAGAAGTTGACGTGTTGCAAGTGCTGCGGTGGCGTTTGGTGCCTCGTTGAGGCTATTTGTCGCCAGCCGGTGCCCTCGACATGCGGCTTCGATCCGACGGTAGCGACCACGTTCATGTAACCAAAGCGGTCCAGCAAGGAATAGGCTTGCTATGGAGAATGCAACGGCGGTGCTCGCGGCTCCAGCCTTGTCCAGTCATGTGCTAGGCACGACCAACTGCACCACCCACTCCCCGGCTCGCGCGCGTCAGGAGTTGTCCGCGACCCATCCCCCACGGCTCGCCGTCAGTACGACGATATCCGACTGATCTTTAACTCCACTCGCGCACCTGGCCAGGTTGGGTGGGATCGGTGGAGATCTGCAGGCAAGGCCTTCCGATTCTGTGTTACAATCATCCCGGTCACATCGTGGCGCTTGCATACTCTCCGCAGCGGAAGATCATGCTGCTCAAGCTGTCGGCGCAGAGAACGTAAGCCAGCGACTGTCGACATAGCGGGTCTTCCAGAACGGCAAACACCGAGGCCCTGCCACGCACCATATATCCGTGTGTAACGCAGGCCGACGAGACAAGCAAGAAGGCACGGCAAACACGTGGGATCGATTGTGAGTTGCAGCGGGCAGGTAAGGCATGGTGGGTTCGCGTCATCCGCGTCCGACATGGCACGTTATGGTCCACTCGTTCTGTGAGCTTGTCGCCCCTCCGCCGCTCGACCAAGACCGTCTGTCATACGAGGTCATAGGGAGACGTGCAGCCTGCGGGTGAAGGGCATTGGGAGCTGTGTCAGGCTAGCACCAAACAAAGTGCAGCAGCGGCTTCAGACAGCTGTCAGAGTGGGTCGTGGAATAATGCCACGTGCCGACCCGGTCCTGGGGGTACTTGCTTGCTGTGTACACCACGAAAAAAACTAGGAAGCCCCCGCGTGGATTGCGCACGAGACGGTCCATTTCCCTACAGAGCCAACGTCATGTCGTGAGGTCATCGTCGCAACCGGAAGGGCCGTGCGGCAGGAATATCGTGATCGTTCGTTGCGGTCCAATGCATATTGCTGCAGCAGGTTGTATCCTTGCGCAGCATGTATGATGGCTTGTTCGCAATCGCCTTGGCTGGAAAACAGTCGACAATGTCAGCCAACGTCACAGTCGTCGAGCGTGCCGTTCGGCCAGGTGTACGTACCAAGGCTTCGAAACACGTGGACAGCACACAGGATGTAAGCATCAAAGCGCAAATTCAGGGCGGCTTCACGAAGCTTGATCGAGATGTGAATGGCCTTGGCCGACCTCGGGGTGCTTTGATCAAAGCTGTGCTTGAAGTAGTCACCATGTGGTTGGTAGTATTTGTGGCGAAGGAACGTAGCGCAGCGCAGAACTGATCTGGACAGACGCCCTCACGTGCAACTGCCTTGTGGGAAGCATTATATTTGAGCTTTCACTAACTGCGGCTTCTGCACAGCCGAGCTCGATTCGGCTAGACCGCCAAATCCAGTGCATTCAGTGTCGCTTTGGGCAGGTTCAAAGGCCAATTACGCTGCTTGTGGATCGTTTCGAGATCTGCGACATATTCCGTGCATCCGCGGCAGCGCAGCAGTACGGCTCTCGAAGTTGACAGGTGACTCGTAGGGCTTGCAGGGCTGCTCGCGTGCCAGGATGTCGATCCTTTCGATGCGGACATTGCGCTGGCAGCGACGTCCTGGATGCAGTGTCGGTGTTTCACGGAGGTCTGACCAGAAAATGGCTGGTACACCTTTCTACTGCCTCGGATGTCGGCTCTCCTCACAGAGGACTCAGCGGCGTGGCATTTCCTCCTGCGCCAACGCTGCATCACTTCCGCAGCCCTTCGCCTTGTCGTAAGCTCGTGGCAGCCGTGAGACATGGCGCGGTGGCCTGTCATCGTTTCGGACGGGTCCCGTTTCTGGAAGCTGGAAGATGCCGCCCACGCCACACATTGAGGTTGCTGAGCCATCCTTACGTGAGTGCCTGTCCCCTTGGAGCGTCTGACCAAGCACAAGGTCAAAACGATTCCGCATGGCTCCTCATGATTGCGGGTGGGCTTTTCGCCTCAACGTGACTGCGACTGCAACGCCAACTGCCGACGCCGTTTGTCGGCCTGTCGAATACATTCCCTCATCTCGCTCCTGCCAATGACACCACCGCCGCTTCGTTCCAGTGCGATCACGCCTATACCGGACTCAGAAGCAGCTGATGCAAGAACGACAGTCAAATGCTCGTGGCACACAGCCTCCTCAAACGCGTCGGGATCTGCTATGACCCAGCTTTGAGCCGCGTCCTTCTGTGTCAGTGGCGATGCCGTTGTGAAGACGGCGAAAGTAGAAGTAGAGGGAAGCGCGGATAGTTTCAGGGCAGTGCCTTCTGTTGTTAGTGGCGAGCACAGAACTGCCTCGAGATCGGGATCCCACCAGGCCGACGGTAGGGTCGTGTCCCGCAGTGCGGCGGTCACGGCTAACCAGGCAGCATCAAACGCATTGCCGTCGAGCGCCACGCAAAGGATGTCGACATAGAGTACCCAGTAAGCCTTGGTGACAAGCGTGGTCTCAGCGTCTGCCGCATGGCTGTCGGTGCTGACGTCTGGGTACTTGATGGCGAGATCAGCAAGGTCGATGGCATGGGACGCGTGTAGGAGAGAGGCGAGGCGGTGTGAAAGGGATTGGGCCAGCGCTGTTGGCGGATTTCCAGGGAGGTGAGCGGGCGAGCAGCCTGTGCCAAGTTCCACATTCGGCACGATCAGGCCCAGATGTTCTACGCTGGCATCCTGAGTGGGAGGATGCGGAATATCGGAGGCCAGCATGATCTCGCCTCTGACACCGCAGACAACCGCGGTATCTCCAACTCGGACGACTGCGCTCCCGTTGCTGTGGCTCAGCGAGCCGGTGTTGATCGTTGCACTTCTGAACTCATCCACTTTTCTGCCACTCGGGCGACAAGGCTCGCACTGCCTGAGATGGGCAAGCAGAAAAGGCGCGGGGGAGAGTTTGGCGAAGGTGTCGCGCGGGAACGACAGGGCTGGCGCCTCTGCTGCCATTGCCAATGTTTCTGTGGGGTGTGCAGGAGCAAGAATGAGGCACAAAATCAGATTGCACATGCAAGGTCGCGCCGGGCACGTGCCGACCCGTGCAGCCAGAAGCACGTGACCATGTCTGTGCATGGCGTTGTCGAATCCAGTTAGTTGACTAGTTAACTAACTACATCTTCAAAGCTCCTTTGCTGCCGTTTCCCAGCGCACAGAAGCCAACCGCGAAGGATGGAGGAGGCCTCCACATTGGTGGTCGGAGACGCTCATTGATGCCCTTTCCGGCAACACCGTTTCCTTTGTCCAACATGAAATTCCACTGGGAACATGATACGCAACAACCCGCCGAATGACAACTCGTCTTTGTCCGAGGTCCTGTGCCCCAAAATCTCTCGCGGCGAATGTGGATGATGAAGCTGGACATGATGTTGTCTTGAGAAGAATGGCCCAGTGAAGGTCCGCATCCCGTTTGGATCAGCATGCCTCCAAGCAGCATGGACGAGGCGGCCAGCGATGCTGGCAAGGAAGACCATCATACTCTACTGGGCCATGCACGAACATCGACCGCGCCAGAATGGCAGCGGAGGAGCTACCGCCTGCCTCATGTCTTACTCTCTGCCATCGCAGGCGCCGCCGCCGCCGCCGCCGCCACAATACTGCTCTTGACTCTGCTGATCTCCGTCACGGCCGACCGCCCATCACCCACGCCACCCAAACACTTCTACCCCGACCTTCCCTTCACCTCCCCCACGACCTTCAACGAAGACCCCAAGTACGTGAACGGATCGTGGCAAGAAGAATTCGCCAAGCTCCTCCCACGTAAGTGCCACGAGCACACGCATGCAGTCGCAACCCCCCCCCCCCTCCCCCCCTCCCGACATTCCCACCACCAACCCCGCCAGCACTAACCACCGCCCCTGCCGCCCTGCAGACGAACACGGCTTCGTGCGCGTGCCCGAGCCGCGCCGATACAACCTCCACGGCGGCTTCCCCCTCCCCGGCGACGCCGAATCCTACAGCATCTCCCTGTTCCACCAACTCCACTGCGTCCTGGCCCTCAAACAAGACTTCGGCGACCTGCTCGCCCACCCGCCCGCGGGCGCCGCCGCCGCCGCCGCCGCCGTGAGCGCCGAAGACGTCGCGCACGCGAACCACTGCTTCGAATATCTGCGCCAGGCGCTCATGTGCGCGGGGGATTTGACGTTGGAGAAAATGAAGGTAGATGCGCGGGGACGGCCGGTGCGGGACGTGATTGGGTGGGGGGTGACGCATTACTGCAAGGATTGGGGAAAGGTGATGGAGTGGGCGGATCGACATGGGGATCAGAGCGTGAGGGAGGGCGAGATTGCGGAACATCATTTGCACGGTGGTGGGAGCGGCCATGGTGATGGACAATGAGGTCTAATCCAGGCCCACCCGGGGGGGGGAGGGGGGGGTGAGGGGGGATGGGGACCTGCACATTTGATCACGCCGCCATTTTTCTACATCCCCAAGGCTAGCTCGGCGATACGCTCAATTCTGATCCGTCGAGGAGCCCTCCCGTGGAGATGTGATGAGTGGCAGCGGGCGGAAGAGGGCCCCAGTGTGGGATTGGTCAAGGGGTCAAACGTGTGTCGCTGTTGCGGGCTGAATCTGCCGATATCTATCTATTCTGCCGTCATTTCGTCGTCTTCCTCTTCCTCGTAGCTGACCGCCTTGGCAGACCTTCGGCTAGCTCGACGAGAGGCCGCCGGCCGCTTCGAGGGAGGTATGCGCGGTACATCGTTCTCATTCTCATCGTGCCGTTGAGGCTCTTCGCCGACTTCGTCGTTGGAGGAGCTGGGTGTCGTCACAGCCCGAGGTTCCTCCTTTGCTTTGCGCTTCTTTCCAGGCCTGGGCTTATTCGCATCTTTCACTCCGGCCGCCGCAGCCTTGATTGCAGCCTTTTCGGCATCTGATTTGGCTTTTGCTCGCATTGCAGCTTTGGCTTTCTTCGTCGCATGAGTGGCTTCCAGATCAGAGTCCTCATGATTTTCTTTCTTGACATCAGGGACCGATTTGCCAGCTTTTTTGGCAGACTGGTTTGCTTGATAGATCGCGGCAGCCTCCTGCTTAGCCTTTTGTGCCTTTGTCGGAGCTTTCTCGGTCGGGTCCTTCTTCTTGACTTCCCGCTTCTTCGGGCGAAGCCACTCTTCCATGGTCGGGGGCCAGTATACCCTGCCATCCGGTCCTCCCATTCCCACATCGTCCTCTGGAATCAACGTCGGCTCAGGCTCGTCGGTCTGTTTCTTTTTCCTGTTCGTGGTAGCCATCGCCACTCTGTTGTCATCGTGGCGAGTATATGGCAAGACATCGTTGAACGTATCGAACCCGGGAAGCTTGAAGATACGCATCAGCTCCAACACGGCCTGCTCCTTGTCCTTGGCTTCAATCATGAGATCCATGTCCGGCGCACAAGGGGGCAAAGTTGCAACTCGAGGGCTATGCTTGCGTCGTTGTCTTCCGGTAATCGCTGACGGCGTGGGCTCTGAATAGTGCATCTTCTGGCGGATGCCTTTGCGGTCCCACGTAGCTTTGATTCGAGGGTACAGATCCATAATATCCCTCGTGCCTTCGCGGATCTGGGCAGAGTCGAACATGATATTGTGGTGATGGTAGTCCAGCACCAAAGGGATATTGAGCTCTTCGCAGACCGGCAGCAGATCGTGCACAGTCCAGCTGACATCGTCATTCTCCAAGACCAGTCGGTTCTTGATGCTCGGCGACAGTTTGGCGTACTCGTCCCGGAACCGTTGCAGGGTCTCCGCTTTGCCTTCAAAGACGCCGCCCATGTGCAGGATCATGACGGCATCTTTGTTGTCCTGCTCCGGCAGCTTCAGCAAAGACAGCAGCTCATCGTGGTATGCCAAGTCCCGGATGGCGTTGTCGATCACAGGCCTTCGCGGGCTGCCCAGCTGAGTGAACTGACCCGGATGAGTCGTGACCCGATGGCCATGCTGGGCGATGACTCTGCCGGCCTCGGCCAATGCCTCGCTTGCGAAGGACGCCAGACCATAGCCGTACTCCGGATGGCTAGCGAAAGGAAACATCTCGGAAGAGAGGCGGAGGAACTTGATGTTGTAGCGGTCGTTCCATCGGATCATCTTGGCGATGTCCCTCGCATTGGCAAGCCCCAGGTCCTGAACATAGCGCTGGCCCAGCGCGACATCGGCAGGTTGATTGCGATCGGGCCGATTCTTGGTGGGATGCTCTGGTTGTGCGGGATGTTGGAGTGGGTGGCGGTGCTCCAGGATGGACTGAATGCGGCAAGTGCGGGACTGGAACACCGCGGGAGTGGCGTTCCGCAGGTAGGTATTCAGGCAGGCGTATCCCAGCCGGCCTTTCCACGGCAGCGGAAGATAGCCGCTGTTGACGGGAGGAGGTCTCGCCAAGGCCTGTTGGACTTCTCCTTGGTCGCCTTCTTCGTCCGCTCCCGCCTCTGGGTCTGCAGACTCGGCGTTGGAGGCTGGGTCTGGCTTATTGGCAGGCGCGTGTGCAGCATTGGCAGGCGCGTGTGCAGCATTGGCAGGCGCGTGTGCAGCATTGGCAGGCGCGTGTGCAGCATTGGCAGGCGCGTGTGCAGCATTGGCAGGCGCGTGTGCAGCGTTCCTGCCGCGTCCTTTCTGTGCGGGCGTTGGAGCCTCACGTCGTGCACGTGTCTCGCCTGCTACTTTTGCCCTGCTCCCTCTGCCGGTCAGAGTCGGCGGCGGCGTCACAACGTCCGGCGCATCACTGAGTGAACTCTCGGCGCTGACGGAGCCAGGCACGATTTCTGCATTCACCTCGCCGTCCGGCGAGGCGCCAAGGGCATCTGGAGCGTCAAGCACGTGGCTGCTCTGGTCTGGGTTCGTGTGGGCGGCTGCCGTAGCAATGCGTCTGCGCGACGATGCTCGACGTTTGAGAGGCGGCGGCGGGATCTCAGGGGTGGTGAGTGGTTTGGGGGCATCGGCGGATCTCTTGCGTTTCGCAGGAGCCATGATGTATCGCAGGTGCAACGCGGCGAATGTGGTGGCGCCTCGCAAGGTCACTGGGCGGACGGCGACGTTGAGCCGTTGTAAACAGGCCACAGAGAACATGCAGGCGAGAGGAGGGCCAACCCGAGCAACCAGGGAAGGGCTTCTGCCCTCTGCACGCACCACAGCGCCATCATCGTACGTAAACTGTAGTCGCGTCTAGAGTCGCGTCGAGAGATGCATGTTGGACGTCATCGATCCGTGCTCGGTGGTCTACGTCACATACGCTCTGCCTGTGCTCCGAACGCGACAGGCACACGAAATGCTCAGCAGTACCTCTGATTCGGCGTCCTCGTCCAACACTCCGACCCATCGTGGACCCCCAATCACCAAAATCAACTCCCTCGAGTCGAAGCGGTCATCGCAAGAGGGACCCGGGATTTCCAGAGCTGTCACTCGGGTGCGAGACTGTCCCCTTGACAGTGCTCCGATTCTGCCTGCCACGCGCACCCCCCGGCCCCTCGTTCAAGAAATCGGACAAATCGCCGACATTGCCATATTCAGCTTCTGCGCCACGAGGTTTGAGGCCGTGTCGTGGTGGGAGACCTCTGATGTACTCGGACAACTCCTGGACTGAGTCGCCTTGTACGCGTGCCTCGCGAGCGACCAATGCTGCACGGAATTGTCGAGGCTGATCCAATCGGTATGATGATTGTCGCGGGGAGGTTCGACGTGGAGGGCTCGTGATCTTCGTTGGTTCGCTGATCGGGGTCGGCAGCGCATCGTCATTGGGCGACTCACCGGCCTCCGAAAGTGGAGAGAGGCTTCCACCATCGATGCAGTTCCTTGGTCGTAGGGAGGTCGCCACGCTGCCCCTCGATCGAGGCGGTGCTTCGAACAGGGCATCAGCAGGGAAGGAAGCCAAGGGAACGTTGATGTTGGAAAGCTCGTTGTCAAAGACGAGGAGGTCCTCCCGAATTTGAGATGTCCACAGAGTAAAGTCGAATCCGTGTCGGGCAAATTTCAGGTTGGGACCTTGCATAGTCCACAGTGCCGCTCTCAGGCACTCTTCTGCCTTGTCATAACGATCCAGTTGAAACTCCACGTGGCCCATGATGAAGAGAGTCAACGCTAGGGTTTCGTCCAGACGCTTTGCCTCCTCCAATATCTGGGAGGCAATCGACAAGTCGCCAAGTCGAGCGAATATGATGACGGCGTTGAGCAAGCAGAAGGTGCTTTGCAGGTCTTGGTCGATTACCCTGGACAGATAGAGGAACGTTTCGGCCTGGCGAGACATTGGTACCCTTTCCATCGACTCGATCCTGAACTGCCAGAACCACCGACACTTACAGCTTCTTGCCATTCATAACTATGGTACAGCAATGCTCCGTGCTCCCAAAGATCTATCAACTCGCGGGCAAGATTGTTCTTGTTGTTGCCCATCGTTCAGAGTAAATTCGTGATAGTTGGTCAGGGTTTCGTGGTGGTATTGCAGGAGCAAGGACCGTATCTCCTCAGTCGGCCATTTTGCTTGCAGAGACTAGCATGCAACGTGGGTGAATGCGTGGTTGCCCTGATGCTGAACTGTTGTCCTCGTGAATGTGGTGCGTCCTGTATCCGATGTAGCGAGTGGCTGTGGCGGTCTCCGCCAGCCACCAGGAGTTCCGGGGTTCAATGTCGGACAAGAAGCAACAAGAAACACTTGTTCAAGAGCACCATCAGAGCCATGCGTGGCGCAATACCCCACGACGAGTTGTGGCTTGCGACGATACACGAACAGGAAGGACCAGCATCAGGATGCAAGGACGTCGTCGAGGGCACTCTGAGCACCAGATGGGCAGAAAGACAACTACTTGAACCTCGCAGCAAGCCACTTCCGCGCCGTGGATCCGATTCGTCGAATTGCTGCTGCTCTCCAGGAGCAGCCGCTCCAAAAGGCCGGTGCCACAGCCGATCTCGATGGGTGGTCAGCAGGATGTGCCTGGCAAAAGCGAAGGGGCCATCGGGAGCCTTTGGACCATTTCCGCAACCCGTCGGGCGCCGAGAGAAGCGCAACACCCAGGCCACTGCTCGGGATGCTCGGTGAGTTGGGGCAGGATGGCACGCATTGTGTGGCAGCGAACGGTGATGAAGGCGAGCACCGGATGCAGTCGTCGTGAGTCACCGAATGCTGCATTGCAAGGATGAAACATGACGACGCAAGGTCCGACGATAACAGACACCGCCACAGCTCTACGCGGGGCGGTATGCCGCGTGCATATGCAGCATGATACGGACTGTACCACCCCGTGGCTTGCAGAAACCGGATGGATGATCGGTTTGGCTGGGTGTGTCGGTAGGCGCTCGACTGGCCACTGACGCACGCCACCAAATGCCACCAAATGCCACCAAATGCCACCAAATGAGCATGCGAGCAGAGAAGTCCAGGCTAACGCTGCATGTCGCCGAGCCACTGCGTGTGCCGGTGCATAATTGTTCTCGGCGTGCATGGGAAAGTGGCGCAGTTACTGCACATTATAAGTCTTCTGCTTGTATCCTCTCTCCCAACGCGCACCCTCGAAATTCCGATCGTTCCTCTTTCATTCTAGTCCTAGTTAACATATCAACATCGCTTACATCATCAGTTGTGTCGGGAACACATACTTCGCCATAACTATATCCGTCCGCCAATGCCCGTACAATTACTGCCGGCCTCCGCGCAGGCCTTTGCGCCTCGATCGGGTCCTGAGATTGTCCTCCACGCCAAGGTTGAGCCGTGGTTGACCCGAACGCTGAAGCGTGTCAACAGAGTCAAGCGATCGCTCAATAGCATTCCGCAACATCATCAATGTCTCACAGAAACACTCGGAGGCTCCGGGGCGATATGGACGCTCGCAACACTCATGCTTCCCAGGGCCCCTGATACTCAGCTACGAAAGGATTCGAATCCTTTGGTGGAAGCCTTGTTCAACTATCAGCTCATTCACCTGGAAGCATACGTCGTGCATGTTGACATGGTGTCACAGCACGAGGTGGCATTCAAGCTGACCCCGGAGACGATCGAGTGCTTGGTCGAGTACCACCAGGACATCTATTCCATCGACGCATCCGCGAGCACGTGGGGCTGGCCCGAGAAGGAGGCTCGAGTCAAGAGCATGCAGGAGCAATTCGTCCAGGCTGCGAACCGATTCGTCTTCCGAACGTCCGTGCGTGCTCTGGAAGGTATGGAGGAGGACGGTGCTGGCGAGCTGCTCGAAGGGCGGTCGGAGGCCGTGAAGAAGGCGATCATGAATATGTTTGTGCCGCTCCTTCCACCACCGAGGATTGTCGATGTCATCCACCCGGCACCGATCATGCCGAACCCTTCCGTACCCGGAACTTGGTGGGCACCAGCAAGCCTTCAACTGCAGCTCCCATCGACACACCATGTGCCGCTCGACTCCTGGAAGCTTCTGCCATCGACGCCTTCGCCGACCGCCACAACGTGCAGCGATGACGCTGGCCAGTCGAACGCCTTCTGGCGCGACATGTCGATGAACGCACAGCTGCCGTCGCCCACGCCATCGTTCAGCCAACCCTTCACCTCTGCGTCTGCACGATTCTACCGCTGACCGCAAAGGATCGCCCCACCGCCCGTATCGAGTCGCGTGCCCTACCTCCGCGGCTCAGACATCGGCGCGGGTGGCTCCGACGACCTCGCCTGGAGTCAACATGGCGCTTTCCGCGCACAACATGCGACGGCCGTATGAGTCAAACCCGCTGGTTGAAGGTCATACCTGATTGCGCACGGCTACCTTCACCCTTTGACTCCCGACACGCGGACCACGACTCATAACGCGATGCGATGCGATGCGACGCCACGCCACGCCACACCCCCGATGTTGGTTCAATCGCACGACACCACCGCAAGAAAAACCAGGCGTGGAACGGCGTTCCGTCGCGCAAACGCACTTTCTTCCTTTTTGTTTCTGGCGCTTTCAGCACGCGCAGGGTGGATACGCTTTCTTCACTCGGGGATTTTTCACGAGGCCATGTCTGCATCATATCTCGGGGTGGCGTGCCATGCGAAAAGAGGATTATCAAAAGAAGGGCCTCGCGGTCACCGCACGACAACATGAATTGATTTATGGGTGGGAATTAACAACTGGGGGGGGGTTTTTTTTTCGCACGTAAGCGAGCGATCTGGATTTTTGGAGAGGGCATGGACTGCCCCGCGACGCGTATACGCTGTTTACGATCATCTGGCATGACTCGACATGTTCCGATTCTGGAGCTTCATAATGCATTTTGCAGGGACCGGACCCCGGAAGGAGAACGCGCCGCCTCTGGAAGCCCGTCGTACACTCCGGTCTTGGATTTGGCCTCTTGGGTCCCAAGACAGCGGATGCGACGTGGGGATGAAGAGCGCGCGTCCAGCTTCTCATTTTTCTTGGCCTGCTCTCGCGACGGCAATGGACTGGGTCCTGGCTGATCCACTGGCTGTTCCATTGGCCGGTCGGCGACTTTTCTGCTTGGGAGTTGGAGCGTTTGACACTTGTCTCCGCGTGGAAGAAATATGACCGCCCGCACCTATCCTTTTCCACATCGACAACCGTCATCGTCGACTGGACGAACCCGAGATCACGACGACCCGAGAATTTGACCGAGCCATGTCACGTTCCACGAATCACGCCATGTACTGTGCACATGGGTGGAATCTCCGCAGCTTCGTTTCCAAATGCAAGACGGGAGGAGGTTAGACGCTGCCTCGAGGGGTTCTGTCCAATGGTGTATGATTGTTTGCGCGTTGTGGATCGGGCATGTCCATAGTGCTGGTCCTACTATGCTCCCTGCTGGCCAGATGGAGAAGCCCGTAGCGCTCGATGCGCAGGGTCAAGGATGTTCTTCGCATTGCGGAGGCGTGAGCGCGATGGTTGGCAGTGAATATTCATTCCACAGCAATATGCAAGAGAGTCTTGATGGCCACTTCCCCCCCGTCCGTCGCTTCGTGTTCTCAGCTGGGGCAAGTAGCTATAGCTTGGGGGGAAGATGCATGCGTCCACGACATGGCTGCTTCCGGCGTTGGGTGGTGGTTCGCCGGATGGCGTGCCAAGCGCCATCGTCATCTGTCCAAGATTCCACGTGCTGAGCGGCGGTCGATGCTGGCGGCCGCTCTCTCGGCGTCGCTGGCGTGGACGAGGCGCGCGTAGCATGCCAGTGCCGTAGAAGCATACACGTGCAGCATCCATCGCGGCGGACGGGAGGGAACGGGCAGACTTGACACAGGATGCGATAACAGAGCGTCGGAAGCAACGACCCGCCCGCGATGCCTCCGCCGGCCACGCCTGACGAGATTGTAAGTCGGACAGCGGCGGCAAGCACGAGGGCCCGGCGCTATGCGTGCGTGGCGAGCAGGCGCATCTGACTGAAGCGTGTTTGCGCGCAGAGGAGGACACGACGAGCCGCCAGCGCCATCACAGCGCCCGCGCCGCCCGCCCAGCGCCCGCTCACGCCCCTCTCCTACCTCAGCTCGCCCGCGCCGGACCTCGCGTCCACGCTGCACGCTCCGCCCGACGCCGACGCCGACGAGGCCAACGTGAGCTTCCTGCGCCACTCGCTCGAGTCGCTGGATCGCGCGGCGGCCGCCGGGAGCAGCAGCGGCCCCAGCAGACACGCCCCGTCGCGCATCGACGAGTCCCGGCGGCGAGAGCGGCTGCAGGCGGTGCGCGAGCGGCTGCAGCGCGTGCTGGCCCGGCTCAACCGCACCCACGATCCCGCGGCGTCGTCGGCGGCAGCATACAGCAACCGCACCCCGTCGCCCCACCGCCAGTCGCTGTACGACTGGGCGCCATCATACGACGAGGCCGCGCGAGACGAGGACGGCGACCGGGACCACACGCCCCCCGACCTCCGCCGCCAGCAGCCCGACACACATCCCACCATCCGCCGCGTGCTGAGCCCCAGCCAGCCCGGCCCGTCGCGCCCGCGAGATCGAGACGCCCCCGCGCCCTCGCCGGCAGACCTCCCAGATGCTGCAGAACGGCGCGACAGGCTCAGAGAGCGGAGACGGCGTGAGAACGAGTGGGTGAGCCTGCGGAGCCGCGCCGCGCTGCAGCGTGCGAGGCAGGAAGGGTCTCCTTCGGCAACGGAGAGCATGCTGCGATACGTCATGGAGCGAGAACGCAGCGGCATGAGCGAGGAGGAGGAGCGCGCACGTGGGACAGGCTGGTTCAACCCGAGTGGCGCGGGGAATGGGACGGGCGCTCGGTCAGGCGAGCAACACCGCGCGAGCACGCCCGCAAGCAGAGAGGCATGGCCGTTGCCTCCGTCTGCCAGTGAGCTGCGTGCAAGAAGCACGCAGGAACGAGCAGAAGCCATGCAGAGACGCTATGTGACCGACAATGCGCCCCCTCCTCGGCTGCCGCGCATGTCAACTCCTCCCGTGCCCGCAAGTTCCACGCCGTCCAGCTCCAGCTCACACTTCTTGGAGAATGCCCTCAAGTACCTCAACCAGCTGAGGTCGTGCTACACCTATGAGTCGGCGTTGTCGGCCGCCATCGACCATGGTCTAGCAACAAAAGAGTTTTTCGCTGACAAGCACGATGATTTTGTCATGGACCTCACAGAATTGAATCCCGTAGCCGGCTCGTCTTGGCTGCAACCCGGCACAGTGTTCGAAGGACATCAACATGCCACCAATGGCAAGCCTGGGCTATTGCAGCCTCGGCCCAGCTCATCTTCCCACACCGTGGAACAGATCAATCCCAACTACCGCAACCAGGGCGGTGCCACGACGACAGGATTCGACCACCCACCAGGCTCGACGCGAGTGACCCCCTTCGACGCCACTCGGCCGTGGCTGTCACATCAGTTCATCCCTCCATTCCAGTCCACGGCAGGGAGTCTCGCCTCGAAACAAGCCGTGGAGATGGTGCACGATCGATGGCCCGTTCGCGTCATCATCCATTCGGTTGACGCCGAAAAAATGACTCTTCAAGGCACAATGGAAGCCTACGACGTCCCTCAGCATCCCGCGGGAGTCTCCATGCTCAATTCTTCCTCTGACCGACCCAAAGCAGGCAAGAAGCACGCACCCATCACCACGTACCTCGAAGGCCACATCATCGATCTCCAAACCCATTCGTTCTTGACCCCAAGTGCCGCCGAGACATCTCGCCACGGCCCACATCCGACCAGCTCCGAAAACGCGGCCCCATACACCACCCTCTCCGACAGCATCTCCTTCCCCTCGGCCAACGCGCACGCCGACGCCTCCAACTGGCGCAAACTCCCTCCCTTCAACCGCTTCCCCTCCTCCTCCGACGCCGCCCGCGTCTTCCTCTCGCAAGCGCACATGAACGACATCGGCCAGGAATACATCTTCATGCGCTGGAAAGAGAAATGCTTCGTGCACGACCCCAAAGACGATCCGCCGTGCGACAGCCAAGGCACCGGCGACCAGGATCGCGGTCACGGCTTGACCATCTCCGGCTTCTACTACATCTCCCTCCACCGCGAGACCGGCGACGTCGAAGGCTTGTACTTCGACCCCACCAGCACCCCTTACCAGTGTCTGAGGCTGAAGGGCAAGGCCGCCGGCTGGCCCGTCTATGAGTTTCGATGATGGAACGATGGAACCCCTCCCCCCCGCGGCGATTCTGGGGGGGGGTGCCGGGGGTGGTGGGGGGGGGGGGGATTCGAACCAACCCCCCAGGCGAACGCGAACGGGAGATGGGCATGGACAACTATATACATATATACATATGACGGGATCGGCCGCCGGTGCGAGACCCAGCGCACAACAGCATGTAGTTTTTTTTTTCTTTTCTTTTTCTCGTCCGCGGTTCGGATCGAGAAGACAGCCAGCCAGCCAAAAAAAAAAAAAAAAAAACTACCGACCTACCTACCTCCCGTGAATCGTGGGCTTTCTGGCCGTGATGATGATGATGATGATGATGATGATGATGCTTGGATTGGCGGGAGGGGAACCCCCCCCCCCCCCCATCCACCCACACGCAGGATGTTGCGGGTGCTGATGGGGTGTGTGAGCGAGTGAGAGGGCTTTAGGTTCCGGTGCGTGAGGATTTTCTTCTGAGCGTGCGGGGAGGTCGTTGGGACCACGCAGACTGGCGCGTGCATACTCGGAGAGAGAGCTGCCGAGCAAGCTACGCGAAGGAGATGTTACGGTGAGAGAGCGCGAGAAGGGAGGGCACGGCCGCAAATGATACGACGAACATCACGGAGGCGCAGCACGCCCCAGCTCGATTCCGGCGAGAGGACTCGGCAATCATGCAGAGCTCCGTCACTACTACTGTACACCAGATGGAAGATTTCCGTGTCGTCGGAGCAGTAGCTCTCGACGCTGTGGTTCAAGACATGCCCTTGTCGTGTGAGCTCCGAAATTGGCCCTCATAACTCGCTGCGGATGCCCATCTGCGCCTTGTCCTGTCGCTCGGTTGCGCCGCGCATCTGCCATGTCGGGTGGGAACAGGGTTCGATTCGTTCTTGTTGTCGGCGATTGGATGGTGGTCTATTGCTCTGTCTGGAAGTAGTTGAGGAGAATGGAACGCTCCTGTGACTCCTCACCCCAGTCCTTGACGACGACGCACGAGCAGTTGACCACCTTGCGAGCATTGCCCTCACGGTCGATTTGGCCTGTTGAAAAAAAAACCACCAAGTCAGCATATGGTGGCTGAGATTCGGTCACTCATGGCCGCAACATACAGAGACCAGCCCACTCTCCCAGCTGCTTGCCGTCGGGAACCTTGATGAGAGGGATCTTGTGCTCGCCGCAGAGGGCGACGACCAGCTTCTTGTAGGCCTCCTCCTCGCAGGACTCGTTGAGCACGCACATGTGCGCCTGGCGACGGTCCAGGGCCTTGGAGGCCTCGCGCAGACCGCGGGCAAGGCCGTCGTGGATCAAGGCGATCTTGAGGACCCCCTTGAGGGCATCGAGAACGGACATGCTACCGCTCTTGCTGGTGTCGGCTGCGACCTCGACCTCCTCGGCCGCGGCGACCTCTTGTGGCTGCTCTTCTCCGTCCGACTGCGCATGGGGGGGTTAGTGTGGGCATGTACGGAGGTGAGTGAGTGTCGCCGGCGATGAGGTGGCGCAGACAAAGTATGGTATGATGCGATGGTATATGGACATGGCCCAGATGTGTGCCGAGACGCGATTGAGGGGTGATGAATTGGCAGCACCAGGGACGTGCGGGCGCAGTATGCAGTCGCATGGAACTCACCATCTTGAATGCTCAGTTGGCGCTTTTTCTTGGATGTCAGGATTTCCTCAAAGAGCGTTGGGGTGATTGGGAAGTCGATGTAATCGTGCTGCTGCGCCAATGCTGGACCAAGTTACAATTTCGCTCGATTGCCAAGCCCAGACCGGATCAATGTCGGCAATGTCAGATGCTATGAGTTGACTAGTTGACTGGTTAACTGCACAGTTGGTCTACATTGCGACCAGTTACTCGACATTGCGACCAGTTACTCGACACTGCGACCAGTTACTCGACACTGCGACCGACGCGCTGACCTCGCCGCCATGGCCGCATCGTCGCCACGCGCAGCCGTGCGCTTGCTGTGGCCCCGCCTGCCGTTGCTCCAGAAGCCGGCGCAGATACGCCATGTATCTTCGCGGTACAGCAACCCAGGCAAGAGGAGCTTAGCAGCAGCACCGGCGCCAGCACCGGCGCCAGCACCAGCACCGTCCTTTGTGGGCGAGGCCCAGGAACACGCCCCTCGGCGAGAACGCGATGCAGCACTGCGGACGCCCACCGACGCCCGCGCCGCAGCTCTGGCAGAGGAGGAGAGGCGGCAGTATCACCTGCGCCGCATGCGATTCGCGGGCATGGGCCTGCTCTTGACGTTGATGGGCCTGGCGTTCACGCTCTCCAATCTGGATCTGCATGAGATGGCCGAGTCGGAGAAGAAGCGGCGCGGTCAGCAATTAGATGCTGCCGACAGGTCCAACCAGCACTTTCAAGGCAAGCAGGTCGAGATCATTGGAGCTGGCGACGGCAGGAGGATTGTAGCAAAGGGCCAGGGAGAAGAGATAGAACTGGTGGAAACAGGCACCAGCAGCGTTCCTCACTTTCCACGAACCATACACCTTCCCATTTCACCAGCATCTGCCCCACCAACAGGTGCAACCGCAGCCATTGACATCTCGCAGCCACATGCTGGCGCCAATGCCGCACACATGGAGAATCAGGAACAATACACACTCGTAGGTCTGGGCATCCGCACCGTGTCCTTCCTCGGCATTCAAGTCTACGTTGTAGGAATGTACATTCGTGCCAAGGACATCACCACCCTCCAAGAGAAGCTCATCCGCAACATCAACGAATCCGCTTCGACCTTGATCGCGTCGGAGAAGGAAGAACTTCGCAAGCGTCTCGCCGATGCGGCCGCAAGCCGTGAAATTTGGACCGAGCTTCTGAAGGTGCCTGGCCTGAAAACCGCATGGCGCCTGTCACCCATCCGAAACACCGACTTTGGCCATTTACGGGACGGCTGGATGACGGCCATCACAAACCGCACGCGGGAGTTCAGACAGCTCGCTCAAGGTGCCGCAACCGAGTACGACGCCGAAGATTTCGGCCAAGCCATCGGCGACTTCAAGCAGATCTTCGGGGCAGGCAAAGCACCCAAGGGCTCCACTCTGATCTTGTCGAGAAGCGTGAATGGCGAATTAGATGTATGGTTCCAAGAGAAACCTGCCGCGGCGGGCACGGAGGAGACGCCGATGCGGCATTTGGGCACGGTGCGCGACGAGCGGATTTCCAAACTCATCTGGCTCGGCTATCTGGGCGGCGACAAGGTCAGCTCTGAAGCAGCGAGGAAAGGGATTGCAGATGGCTGCGTGGGCTTCGCGAGTCGACCCATCGGAAGTGTTGAGGCCATGGTCACATAGCCCGCCCCCCCCGCTGGGATTGAACAGTGTCCAACAACCTCTCAACGATTTGACCATTGATGTTCTCCGAACGCCGTGAGCTCGTGCGTTGTGGCCTCTCCCGTGTGGAACGTCCAGAGAGGTTCGAAGCTCATTGCATCATTGACGACGACATGGGAATGCGCAAGGCGGTTATCACAAGCGGTCACTATGTACAGTTTCCACACAAGCCAAGCCAGGCGACGGCTTGCCCTCGCCAACATCCCCTCGCCTTCCATCCGCAGACACCTCACCTGCCTACCCGATCCTCTCCTGTAACATGCTGAAACATGTACACGACATGGTCCGCGCTGTGTCGCTGCTTTGGTCGGTTGCATGCGACGCTCGCGGGCAGCACACGCGCAGAGGGTTGCAACACGGCAGGTAACTAACGGCCTTGCGTCCGTCCCGACGAATTTTGTCATCGGACGACTGCCGATGTCGAAGCTCGCTCGGCCGATAAGCTTCTTCCTTATCGCGACAACGCACCGGCAAGCGGACGGCGGCTGCATAATCAGCCGACTGGGCCGGCCGGGGCAAACGGCAGCAAACCCAATCGTTGTGATAGGGCGATGTGGTCTCGCACAAATCCATCGGTCTGGGAAGGAGAGGAGAAAAGCCACTCCATCCAGGCGAGATGGCGTCAGTCAGCCTCCATCCGACGTGGGCGGAAATGCTGGTGGAGAAATACCACACGCACATCCTCAGGAGTCCGGCCGATGCCCGAGCTCGCCACGAGCAGGCCCATGGCGGGCGTGGGCCGAAGCCTCTGAGCGCGGCCGAGGTGCTCGCGCATCCGGAATATCCTCACGCGCACTGGGACCTCACGCCCGACGCGAGCGGCAAAGTCGAGGTGGCGACAGGCCGGGGCGGTCCGTTCAAAATCGCGTATGAAATCCACGGCCACGGTCCGAGCAAGATCATCGTACGTGTGTTCCTGGCGCGGCGGCGAGCTCGGCTCGCCGCGGTCGCTCGGCGCGAACTGACGGGGCTATCTATCTAGTGGATCATGGGCCTCGGCGGCTTCATGAAGACGTGGTATGGACGCGCGACGGGTCGCAGATGCGAGATGGACATGCGAATGGGCGGGCTGCTGACCCCCGTCGATCTAGGCAGCGACAGACCAAGGATTTCGGCCACACGGGCGCGGACAAGTATAGCTGCTTGATCTTCGACAATCGAGGCATGGGGGAGAGCGACAAGCCGCTCCTGCGCTACACCACGTCGGAGATGGCCAAGGACGTGGTGGAAGTGCTCGATCACGTCGGCTGGACGCAAGACCGGAGCGTGCATGTGGTCGGCATCTCGATGGGCGGCATGATCTCCCAGGAACTGGTAGGTCGGGTTGGTGGTGGCGGGCGCTTCCTCCCTCCGCTTCGTCGTCCGATGCTGACATGTGCCAGGCACTTCAAATCCCGGAGCGGATATGCAGCTTAAACCTGATCTCCACGGCCCCCCGGATCGTGCGCACGCTCCCGTTCCTGGAGAACATCCGCAGCCGGATCAACCTGATGTTCCCCAAATCCCTGGACAACCAGCTGGCCAAGGTCAAGGGCGACTGCTACGGCGCCGAGTGGCTGTCGCGGCCGGACGAGACGGAGTACGTGGTGGAAGCATTCCCCACCAACGGCGATCGCGTGGCCGCCGGCGAGCTCAGCAAACGCCTCGCGCCCGGCGCCTTCACGCCCACGGGATTCCTCTGTCAGCTCTACGCCGCCGGCTTCCACCACAAGTCGGCCGCGCAACTCCAGGCCCTGGGCGACCGAGTCGGCCGCCCCCGCATCCTGGTCCTGCACGGCACCGCCGACAAGATG
Organism: Pseudocercospora ulei; assembly: GCA_016165855.1. NCBI lineage: Eukaryota > Fungi > Ascomycota > Dothideomycetes > Mycosphaerellales > Mycosphaerellaceae > Pseudocercospora > Pseudocercospora ulei. The sequence goes on from JACWNB010000016.1 coordinate 1,302,255, forward strand.
ATCCCCTACGTGCACGCCGAGATGCTCATCGCCGAGCTCGGCGGCCCGCACGGCGGCATCACCACCTCCCTCCACGACGGTCTGGGCCACGTCGCACCCTTCGAGCTGCGCAAGCACTTCCACGCCCTCATCGCCCACCGCATCGAGACGACCGAGGCCCTGGCCCCGTAGCCGCGCCCGACGGACGGACGCGTGTCTCGGATTCCGTTTTTCCGTCGTCGTCGCGGTGTTTTTTTTTCTTTTTTTTTTTTTTTTTTTTTTTTTTTACTTGTCACGTTCCCCGCCACCCCCGCCATCGCCATCCTTTCCATCCCCATCCCCCGCACCCCACCGCCCGCCCGGCACAGAACCCTCCCCCCGGAGCCTCAATCGCCCACGCCACACCACATCCGCCCGCTCCCGTGTCAGCCCGCACACGCGTCACGACGCGCGCGGGGGGAATCCCGTCTCGCGCGGGCCGCGGGCACCGGTGAGCTGGGGGGGGGGGGGGGGGGGGGGATGGGGGATTGGCCAGCCCATGGTGGGTTGGGGGGGGGGGGGCGGAAATGAAGCGTGGTGCATCTTTTTCACGCCCGGGGATTTTTTTTTCTTTGAGGGGGGTTTTCTCTCTCTCTCTCTCTCTCTCTCTCTCTCTCCCTCCCCCACCGGGCGGGCATCGGATGGCGAATTGCAGGATTTGGGGGAGAGCTGAACACTGGTGGGGGGGGCGCACTCGCACGATCACCGGGTGGGGAGGGGGGGGGCCGGAGGGAACGCAGGCGCGAGTTCTTTGGAGTGGAGGAGCGTGAATGAATAGTTTGGTGATTCGACGAACGTGGCTGGAAGCTCTCTCTCTCTCTCCCTCTCCCTCCCTCTCTCTCACGAGATGTAGACCTTCTTCAACACCGATTCATCCCACTCGGCGTCCAAGTCGGTGGGATCCCTAATGCGGCCCGGGCGGGTGCCGAGGGTTTCGTTCAGGCGGCGCAAGCGTTCTCGGCCGAAGACGCGGCCGTTGGGGAGGACGACGGGATCGTCTTCGATGTGGCTCTTGGTGTGGTGGGCGTAGGGCACGTTGCGGGCCAGCTCGTTGAGTTCGGTGCTGCAGATGGGACAGACGGGGGCGCCGGTGTTGGCGTTGGCGTGGAGGGCGTAGGGGGAGTGGCAGCTGGGGGTTTTGAGGGCCGAGAGGCCGGCGGACAGGGCGAGGTGGAGGAGGGATTGCGCGGGCAGGGCGAAGATTTCGTGGTGGGTCTTGACGAACTGCGCGGCGAGGCGGGCGTAGCGGTCGCGACTGTACATTTCCTGGGAGGGGGAAAGTCAGCATCGGGACACGGGGCGGCGGCGGACACGGCGGCGCGGGCTTACGCGGTACGGCTCGACGGGGGTGTGGGAGGGATGGGCCAGGAGCCCGGCGGCCTTGAGGGCAAAGTCGGGGCCCTGCTCGCCGGCCAGGTGCTTGCGGGCATGCACGAGGGCCTCGACCTGGCTGCCGCTGCGGGCCAGCTCGACGAACTGCTGCAGGCGCAGCTCGAACTCCAGCGTGCTGCCCATCTTCTTGAGCGGCTGCCGGTGCTCGCTGCACCACGCCAGACACTCGTGGGTGCGGCCGCGGGCCAGGCTGGCCTCGATGCGGGCGCAGTCGGCGAAGACGTCGACGTCGACCAGGTGGCGGAGGTGGTCGGCGGCGGCCAGCTCGCGGGCGCTGCGGGCGTAGCCCTGGCGCAGCAGGTAGTCGACCAGCAGCCGGTCGAGCCGGGTGTGGGCCCAGACGTCGTACTTGACGTCGGCCAGCGCGGGGATGTGGTGCAGCTCGTGCAGGTGCTCGATGCGGCGGCGCTGCTGGCGGTGCAGGGCCTGCTCGTGGTCGGCCAGCGCCTGCAGCTTGCGCTTGAGGCCGTGGGCGCGGGCCAGCGCGGCGTCCAGGGCGGCCAGCGCGGCGGCGGCGGGCGGCGGGGCGGCGGCGGGCGGCGGGGCGGCGGGGCGGAGGTCGCGCTGGACGGCCTTGCTGGCCTGCTCGACGTGGCGCTGGGCGGCCTTGAGGTTGCGGCGCAGCAGCTCGAGCGGCAGACGCAGCAGCGGCTGGTCCAGCAGCATGTGCGCGTCCGGCTCCAGCCTGGCGCCGCTGTGCAGCTCCGCCATATGTGTCGCGCGCGGGTGGGCGATGCTCAGCAGCATGCAACCCCAATACAGACCCACTGTGGCCAGCAGCGATAACACAGACACCGGCGCTTACAACACCGGCCCACGGCATGCGGCGGGCGCCGGCCGAGGCGCGGCAGCAGCATCCGTCTCATCAGGGTGGATGACAGCAAGCTTTCCGCATCCAATATCCATGACGGCACAGCTTTCTGCATCCAATATCCATGACCGTATCCATGACCGCAAAGCTCTCTCCGTCCACCATCGTTGACCGCAAGCTTCCTGCATCCAGTAGTTATACTCCGTAGCTGGTTCGTTATACTACCGTGGCCGTCCACGCCGACGTCAGCACCATGGCCGCGCGCCACCGCTGGCAGCGGCCTCGCTGAAAATGTCTGTCGCCTTCTGCCAAAGTCTCCGTCGCCTTCTGCCAAAGTCTCCGTCGCCTTCTGCCAAAACCCCCGTCGCCTTCTGCCATACCGCGCCGGCCGTTGCACCAACTCCCGCTCAATCCCTCCCACCCGCCATGTCTGGCACCGAGCGCACATACCACCTCACCAACGAGGACGTCCGCCAGGTGCAGCACCGCGCCGGCAAGCTCCACGGTGGCCACATCCCAGCCGACTCCCCCGCCGCCGGGCTTCAGGTCGGACCACTCCCCCTGCGTTTCCCCTCCCGCCCCACGCCTAACACCTGTCCCCAGTCCATCGTCGACTCTGCCGACCAGAACACGGCCGACGTGATCGCCGAGCGGCAAGCCAACCTCCCGCTCCCCGCCCAACCGCCTCAAGCCGGAGACTTCACCAGCGCCGATGCGCGAACCGTCAACGTAACGTGCGGTGGCGCCAGCGACGCCTTCTCCCACGCCCACTGCAGCCTGCGGGAGCCCGCAACCGGCGAGTCCGCAGCCCGAGCCGACCCCGACGCCGTCCGGGGCCACGTGCCCGGAGGACGCGGGGTCGGTCGCGAGGCTGCCCAAGGCCTCGGCGGTCTGCCCAACGACGCCGTCGCCCAGGGGAGCAAGAACAAGCCCGGTCTGGCCGACACCACGCGCACACAGGACCCGTGACCCGCCGAACCACCCCCCGGCCGCGGTCCCGAACTGCGACGCCCATGGTGCTGCCGCCACGCACCCACCGACCGACACGCGTGACCATCCCCACGGCCGAGGTGGCACGAGTGGGGGGTTCTTTCGTTCTTTCGCCGTGCGCCATGGCGTGAGGCAGGACATGGCTGCTCCGCGCGTGAGAGCGAACACGTAAGGCGGCACACAGCAGCCCGCCAGGATCATGCGAGATGGAAGGGAGCGAGCTGCACAGACAGCTTCCTCGAAAGCGAAAAAAAAAAGAACTCCCCTCCCCCCACCCCAGAACGTCCCAAGATTGCCCCCCTCTCCCCCGCCTTCTGCCCCACTAGTCTCCACATGTCTCCGCACTCCGTGACCGTGACCTGGTTTCCGCGCGCGCACGCACGGGTGTGCAAACGCCAAGACACGACCCGCGTTCCGGCTCGCGTCGCGGACGAATTCTACCGAGCCGCGCTGGCCGACGCCACCGCCTGCCGGAACTTGCGGATGGGGTTGCGAGTGTCCCGCGCCGCGGGCTTCTTGGCCGCGGGGGAGCCGGGCGCGGACTCGCCCGGCGGGTCGGGGTCCGGGACGTGGCGGTCGCCGTCGCCGTCGATGGCCGGGTCGGGCGCGGGCGACGGGCTGGCGCGGCGGGCGGCTTTGCCGCGCTCGCGCAGCGTGGCCTCGGTGAGGGGGACGGGCGCCGGCTTGGGCGGCGGGGGGTGTTCGGGGTCGATGATCTGCGGCGGCGGCGGCGGCGGCGGCGGCGGGAGAAGCTCCTCCTCGTCCGGCGCGGAGAGCCGGTCGCCGCCAAAGCGCACGCGGGCGAAGCCGAAGCCGTCGACGAAGGCGCACAGCTCGTCGACCACGGCGTCGTCGCTGCGCCGCCGCGGCACCGCCAGCGCCTGCTCGACCGCGTCCTGGAAGGCGTCCAGGCTGGCCACCGAGGGCGTGCGCGGCGCGAGCGCCGGCCCCGGCAGCCGCACGGGGCCGTGCAGGTACAGCGTCGGCCGCCGCGCCCGCGCCTCCGCCGCCGTCACCCGCACCACCGACCCGCCGCGCAGCTGGAACCGCCCCGCGGAGACGGCGGCCGACGCCGTGGGCTCCCGCGCCGGCGGCGGCGCCGCGCCGGCGTGCTCCGAGGGCGGCCGGCGACCGGCGGTGGTGGCGCCGAAAAACCCGGCCGTCGACCGTCGATGGCGCGCGCGGCGGGGGGAGGTGGGGGAGAAAGTGCGCCCGTCGATGGCGGGCGGGTCGCGCTGGGTTTCGATGAAGCTCAGGCGCGGCGGCAGGTTGATGCGGTACATGGCGGACTCGCGCATCGGGGCCGTCGCGGCGAGTTCGGGGCCGAGCTCGGAGACGGGGAAGAAGCCGGTGTCGAGCAGCATGCTCATCGTCTCGCCGCGCCGCGGGGGGCGCCGCCTGCTGCTGCTGCTGCTGCTGGCCTTCCCTTCCGCCGCCGCCGCAGGCGTGGCCGGCCGCTTGGCGATGGCGCTGCGGTTGACCCGCGCCACCTCGTGCCAGTCGCGGAGCGCGGCGCGAAAGGACGACGCCCGTCGACGCGCGCGCGGACGCGCACGCGACGGCCCCCCCGCTGCGCACAGCGTCAGATGGCTGTCCCAGGATCGCGCGGACGCGTGGGATGATCGTCGCGCGCTCGGCGGGCCGGCGACGGGAGTGGAATGGTGCGGAGGGGCGCGGTGGGGCCCATGCTCCAGCGACGGCGGCGCCGTCGTTGAGCGGGGAACGGGGACGATGGGGAATGCGAACGGCGTCTCGCGCGTTCCTGCTCGAGCCGTGGCACTGGACATCTGGCGGCGGTGATCGGTCGATTCCTCCACCTCGGCCACCGCCGCGTTCTCGGAAGAGCCTTGGTCCGGCGGCGCTGCCCGCCGAACGTCCGAGGGCGTGTCCACGCGCGCTGCTGGCGGCGGAGCGTTCTGGGCACGGGCCGGGCCCGCGGTCGAAGCTGTTCTGGGGCTGGGCGGCGGCGGAAGTGGTGGAGGCACTCGACCCTTCTCTTGTCGACCGGGGTCTGTCGGCGCCGCCTGTCTCAGAGGAGCGCTGCTTGGGACGGCAGGCAGCGGTGTCGTGGGTGGCGGGGAAGCTCTTTCCATCGGTCGTTCGGGAAGTCGTCGCAAGATGCTGAGCGTCCTGACCACAGGAGGAGACGGTGGCGGAAGAAAGAGCTCACTTGATGGTCGGGGTGGTCGCTTGGGTGGTGGTCCCCGCGACCCTCGGGGTGTTGCCGGCGAGGGCAAGACGCTCGGCGTGGGTAGCGAATGGCTGAGAGCAGTGGATGCCCTCGGCAGACCAATCTCGTGCCGTCTGTCCTTCCCGCGTGGTGGTGCTGGAGGCGGCACGTTCGGCGGTGGCGATGGCGGAGGCGCCGCACGACCCAGCTGCGCGCTGGCTACATAGGTCGAATTCTTTCTCGCAGACATGCTGTTGTGTGCTCCGCTCCGCTGCAATGTCGATGACCTGGTTCCCACACCCGTCTCCCACCGGACCGGAGAAGAGTTGCCTGCCGAGCTCGCCTGGTGTGCGGGCTCATCATCTCCCCTTGCAGATGTAAATCCATACATTTTGGGAGACTGAGGGAGGAGGGGGGGCGACCACCGCTCGACAGCACGAGATATCGTGCCGGGCCATTCTTCCACGATGCTGCTCCACCGCGGAAACCGACACCTCTTTGTCCCTTCATCTTCCGGCCAAGCTTCCCCGGCGATGCACAAAGAAAAAACCAACCGAAGGACAGCTCCACATTCCACAAGAAAAAAAAATGGCCCCCCCCCTCCCCCGGTTGCCCCGGATGCGGCCCCGTTGAACGTTTCGGTCGGCGATTCCGAGGAAGAGAGCGGTCGACAGGTGTCGTGGCATTGGTGCAGGACGCACGGCTCCCAGCGCGTCGGGAATGGTGTGCTCTTGGTCTGCGGTGCGACGGCAGTCTTAGCCGGGCGCGACCCTCAGACATGCATGCCGTACACCCACACCCGCTCGACGACTGGCGTCCAAGGCCGTCGGAGCGTGGCACTGCACTCCACGTGGTCAGTATGATCGGAGGGAGGGATTGTCAGAGGGAGGGATTGTCAGAGGGAGGGATTGTCAGAGGGAGGGATTGTCGTCGGGCGGCGATGACGTTGGCTGCGCACATGTACCGCAAAGGGTAAAGGAGGGTGGGGCAGGGGGGCGGAAGGCGATGGTCATGGAACTATATGTTTTACGCTTGGCTAAAACACTCAGTCGGGGTTTTCCCGTGGATAGGGCAGCTCGCAGCAGTGGAACTGGCCACATGTCTCGCAGAACGCGTTTCGGTTCCCGATCGTGTATCGCACGTGGTCCGGTTCTTGTGGGTGGTGCTCGAACTGGGGCGACGGCTGGGTGACGGTTGCGGATCTGGTCTCGGCCGACGTCTTCGCGGGCCTGCTTTTGGCGATCACGGTGGGCGGCGGTGCAACGGTCTGCTGGCTGGAGATCGTCGTTTCGATGTGCGAAGTGACGGGAGATGCTTCACGCTGAGAGTCGACCGTCGACGCGTCGATCTCGTGTCTACAGGGCGGGGGACTCGGCATGATCGAGAGGGCCTCGGTCCTGGTGACTGTCGTGGGAGCGACGCTGACGGTGGTCTCGGTCTCTGAGCGAAAGATGGTGGTCGTGACAAGGGACGTGACCACGGTTGCTTCGGGTTGACCAGCCGCGTTTGCAAAAGTTCTGCGGCACAAATGCGAATCATGTGGCGGCCAGCCGCCGAGGTGGTTGCTGCCGAGTTCCTTGCGCTGGATTTTCATGTACCAGGGCACTTCAAAGCCGTCCAGCTGGTGCCACGGAACGGGGTCGGGGCGGAGAGGAGTGAGGATCGTTTTGAACGCCAGACATGCTGCGGGTATGGAGAGCAGGAGATAGGGCGATTTCCGGGCGACCGTGCGCCCCAAGACTCGGTATCTGTTCAAGACTTCGTCCTTGACAGGGTGCCATCGGTAGTGATGGTATGCTTGCCGAGCTCTGTCCGCGATTCCCCCCGCACGCTGCCGTGTGTGCTGGGCGGTGCGCTGCGAACGAGTGCGTTGCACACCCTCTCTCGCAATGGGAGCAATGATGCAGTAGAGCTGGTACATGATATACGCCGAGCCGATGCACAGGCAGCTGTAGAGCACCGTGTAGAAGACGGGGCGTACGATCGAGGCCCACAGAAACGCCGAGAGCGTCTTCGCCACTCCGGCACGGGCGTGAAGTGTGTGTGCAGGAGACGGTGTCGCATGTTTGGTACTGCTTGCGGTGCCCGTTGCGCTTGCACCAGGCCGGGCGGACGTAACCGTCGTGCCATACAGTCTTGCAAGCCTTTGGCTGTGTGCTTTGGCAACTTGTTCTGCGTAGGCCTGTTGGTATGCGTCTGCGTAGGCCTGTTGATGTGTGCCTGCGTAGGCCTGTTGGTACGCGTCCTGCAGTGGTGGCGATGATGCCGGTGCTGTTCTCCCATCCCGTCGGAGAGCGTCCATGGCGCGTCGCGTGTGAAGCTACATGATTGATCGATGGTTGGCGGAGAAAATCGCGTGCAAAGGCCGCCTCGTCCTTCCCTTTGTTGATGACATTGCTTTTGACGCTGCACAGCCATTGGCCGAGATCAAAGAACGCCGACCGCATTCGGCCATTTCAAACTCAGCATCCCTGTCCGCCACGCTTAGCCGCCGACCGGCTCGGCTCGGGATGGCGATCGGACGGGCTTGAAGCGGAGAAGCGGAGAAGCGGAGAAGCGGAGAAGCGGAGAAGTTCAGAAGTCCAGAAGCCGAGAAGCCGAGAAGCGGAGGCCTGTGAGCGAGTGAAGGAAGGATGTGTCGCAGGCGGAAGGAGAGAGTACGGGATGCTTGTTCTTCTTTCACATGCAAAGCATGTCGACGCATGGAGCGCCTGCATGTGGCCGTCTGTTGACAGCTGTTATGGCCACGCCATGAACAGGGGACAGTCGAGTGCCGGGCGTGGAACAGCTCATCTGACAGCTACTCGTCACCGCGATGACTTCCGTGCAGTACGTTGCGGAAATATTCATCCACTCCCAAGTGCAGCAATCGCGATCTGTTGCGTCGTACCTGGTACCTTGATCCACACTAGCCCCCGTGTCGTGACCGGCAGGATTTCTGATAAGGGAGGTGAATGCGCTGTCGTACAGGGCAAGGCGCTATCGCATGTGGCTGATACATCAGTGGCATTACTGCTTTGTTGAGCCATGGTAAGGGCAGATACGGAACGTGTAAGCCGCACCGCGGTGGAGACTCCGGGGCCCAATGCTGGCCGTTGCAGCCTGAACCAAGCTCTCTGATTCTGTTATCTGCCAGCGAGCAGCGAGCACCGCTTGTCAGCTCCTGGATTCGCATCCATCGAGTCGTCGTCGTCATGTCAATGCTCTGCACGCGCGTGTTTGGGGCTGGCGAAGCTGGACTGATCAGGCTCCATGCGAGCACGCTGCAGCCAATGCTGAGCTGCAGGTGGAGGCGAGTCGCCGTCCCTGCTCTGCCCGTGCCAATCGAGTGTCGCCAGGAGGCTGCCGCGAATACTTAGCTGCAGGTGGACCGCGCATGGAACTGCCGCACAGTAACTACGTGGGCAATGCCGATCGAGCGGCACAAGACCCATGGAAGCCGCTGCAGCAAGAGGAATGGCCTACCGAAGCCTGAGGCTCTGGTTCCGAGCTGCCTCGATGAAGCATTCCGAGCTGCCTCGATGAAGCATTCCGAGCTGCCTCGATGAAGCATTCCGAGCTGCCTCAATGGTGCATCCCGAGCCGCCTGAATGGCGCATCCCGGGCCGGCCGGTCGATACTTCACCAGCGGAGGCCCGTGGTGTGGATAGGCGTGTGGCAGCCCAAATTTTGACGCGATTTGACGCGAGGATTCCGTTATCAGCGGACAGGGGCCTTTGCACCTTTCCCCTCCACAATGCCGTTGACAAGCGCAGAAAAATCAACAATTGCTGCCGCCATCACTCCCTACACACGCACGTAGACTCACACGCTACCGAGAAGCGCCCATGCTGCTGCACGCTGCTGCCCTCTCTTTCAACTCCTTGTGCCCGTCCTTTGACTCCTGCCCCCCCGCCAGCTTGCCCGGAGCGCTGGCGCGGTCAGTATCAACTTAGCTTCCCACCCAACACCGCTTTCTCCTCCACCGCCACCACCAACTGCCACCACCACGTCCGCCACCAGTAGCATCGCCTTCTCGCAGGCCTGTTTGGCAGCATTGTATCTAGCGACGGCGCCTTGCACTCTCCTGCCCTCGTGCCCGCACTCGCCCGCGCCGTCTATGTGTGGAGTGGCATCGCGTGCGCCATGACCGAAGTCCTGCGCCTCCCCAGACAACCAGGCGGCCAGTCGTGCTACCAGCATTCTCCACCACATCCCACCCCGCCATCCTCCTCCTCGCTGTTCCTCGACGCCGCTCCGCCACTCTCATCGAGCCCCAAGGCGGCCCACCAAGCACGACGGGCACATCCCATCTCGCTGCCGGCCTCGACAGCCACTTCCTTCTCCAACTTCCCCCGTGCCGTGCCCGACGACTCGACAACGGCGAGCGTGAGGCCGTCGATCGCAAGGCATGCCTCGCTTGAGACAGACATTACGTTTCCCAGCTACGACAGCGACTTGGGCGTGCCGCCCTCCTCGCCCGCATCCTGTGACGGCGACGAGACATGCAGCGAACCAAACGACTCGGCCGCCACAGACACCGCAATCTCGCAATCACCCTCAGCTACCCCGACAGTCGTCGACGATACCGCCGTGCGACAAGAGCCATCTCGACAAGTCGACTTCTTGAGCCACGAGTGGAGGGAAGAAGATATATGGTCATCCTGGCGGAACATTGTGTCGCAACGAAAGACCGTGTACGGAGAACGGTCGAGGCTGGAGAACGCGTCGTGGAGGACGTGGGCCAAAGCGAAGTTCGATCTTCGAACCGTATCTCCCGAGCAGCTCAACTGGTGAGTTCACCATCCTGTACTCTGGTGCAGCACCTCTTAACCATGTGAACAGGCTCAAGGAGTCTGACGTGACATGGCTCTATGGTCCGCTCAAACTGGCACCGTCATATCCCATCTCTGAACGAAGTATATCGCAGCCAGAATCTCGAATTTCCACCAGCAATTCCTTCATCAGCAAAAAGCCGATTCTGAAGAAGCGGAGCGTGTCAGAATTAATGCTGCAAAGGTCGTTGTCCACTTCCTCATTGGTGAAGCAAGCTGCTGCTCAGGTCCAAGCTCAAGGCCGAGACGCCAGGAAATCCGGTGCAGATGTTATTGATTCAAAACTGCAGTCGGAAACGCCGAGCAGTGAGCAAATCGACTATTTCACGAGCCGCAGCACGAGCAGTGGCGGAACGCCGTGTGAGACGCACGAAAAACGACATATCCGATTCGACGACCGGGTCGAACAGTGTATCGCTGTGGATTGCAAAGACCCTGGTCCGGAAGGAGAAGGAGAAGAGAGCGAGGACGATGAAGCACGTGCCCAGTCATGGAGCTCTGATTTCAGCAGCGATGACGGTGTGATAATGATGAAGCGGAGGAAGCGCTCGGGCTCGCAGAAAGCCAAGAGCGGCAGCCGAAGCAATTCCGCCAATGGCCGCAAAACCATCGAGACTCTACCCGCAACAACGCTGAAATACCGGACTGACAGCCCAGACGTGACCGAGGAAGCGCAACATCACACCTTTGGACGATCGTGGAATTCCAGCAAGCTGAGCCCGAGCCCTTCTCAGGAGACGCTGAGGCCAGCCAGGCCCTCGAGTACCTTTTTACTTCCGGAAGAGGACGAAGATGGAGAGGACGAAATGGATTCGGACTCATCCTGGACTTTTGGCGCAAGCAACGGCAAAGCACCGTTGGGAAGCGGTGCGACTTCTCACCGAGCGGGCACGCTCAGCAGCAGAGCCAGAAGCAGCACCCCGGGACCACGAGGAAGCCATTACGAGATCGAGGGCATGCGGCGAACCGAAAGCGGCATGTTCATGCCTTACGATGATGATGAAGACGACATGGTTGCCGCCGGGCTATTTGGACGAGTCAGCGAGACCATCAACACCGCCCGAGACATCGCTCACGTCATCTGGTGAGCACCGACATGAGACATGCTTGGGTGTGTTGTTGCTAACACGGTTCAGGAATGTCGGTTGGCGCAAATGACGCGCTTCCCTATATCGGATTGCTCGTGTTCCGATAGTTGTTCGCACCTGACCGAAACCGGCACACCATCAGCATGCGGGATGGACATGTGTGTCTCCGGTTTTGCTGCTTGCTGCCCACACGCTCGCCATCTGATGTCTGGGAATCACGGGAAGCGTGGCACATTAGTATCTCCCGACCACGACGAACGAGCGACTGTAATTACCGACGACCCACCATGTGTTTATAGACCCCGCGGCGTCGCAGGAGTTGGCCATAGAGGATTGGTGCTCCCATGCGAGCTTCAATCATGAGCTATGAAGTGAAGCACTGTGCCCAACAGGCCATCTTGTACTAATTAATGCAACGCCCGAAAGGCGACACGGAACGGTGCTGCCTTGCCTCGCTTCCCCCGCCATGCTGTAGAAGATCGACCTTGCTTTTTCTGCGCCATTATGCACGCGGTAAGTAGTAACTAACCAACTAGTTAGCCAACTAGTTGACTGTTAACAACATGATCGACACAGCAGCGCTACCATGACGTCGGTGCCTGCTGCTTCCTCGTCCGTGCACCTCCGTACATGACTACCTCTATCCCAAACCAAGCATTCGCATTCGCCGTACTCGCTGGCACGCTTTCTTTCCCCCAAGCGCTTTCTTTCTCCCACACGCCTCCTTTCTCCCACACGCCTCCTTTCTCCCAACCTCATGCCCCCGCTGCTTGTGAGCTTTCGCGTTTTCGGCACACGTCAGCTCTCCCCCCCTCCATCCTGCCAGCCATCCTGATCTGCAGAGGCTCCGCACGTTCCTCGGCGAGAAGGGCCGCCGTCCGGATCGGAAGGGGTTGGGGGCGCGCATGGAGGAGGAACGGCCCGGGCGGGAGGAGGAAAGGCACGAGGTGGAGGAGGCGCGGCCGGACGTCGCGTCGTTGGTCGCGGGTCTGGGCGCGGAGAGCGAGAGCGCGCGCAAGTTCGCCGTCTTCAAGCTCAAGGGCCTTCTGAGCGATCCCTCCTTCGCCGACGCCTTCATCCACGCGGGCGGCCTGCCCGCGCTGCGACAGGCGGTTCTGCACACCGCGGGCAACACGCAGGCCTACGCGCTGGGCTGTCTGGATGCCCTGCTCGAGCTGGACATGGGCTGGGAGTGCTGTGACGATGTGGTGTTGGAAAAGGTAGGGAGGGATATGGGGCGGCCATCCGGGTGGGGGTGGGAGGCCCCGTCGTCACCGCGCTGCTGACTGCCCGCCGCTGCAGGCTCTGTCGCTGGCCGTCTCGCACCCTCTCGTCAACATTGTGCGCAACGCCCTCGCATTGCTCGTCTGGGTCGTGTCGCGGCCACCCGACCCGCGACAGCCGGAAGAACGCCACGCGTGCGGCTTCCGTGCCCTGAAGCCAGCACTGGAGAGGCACCCGCAATTTCTCGGGTCGCTGGTGCGCAGACTGAGTGCCTCCGACCACACCCTGTGCGCCAACGCGCTGCAGCTGGTCAACGCGCTGATGCGAGACGCGATCGCTCACGCCGGCGAGCATGAGTGGCCGCAGTTGATCAAGACGTTGCAGGATCTGGGCGTGATCGGAGGGGTCGGCATGTTGATGCGCGGTGATGCTGCGGTCGATGCCGATCGCCCTCTGGCTGTCGCGATTCTGGAATTTCAAGGTCTGACCAAGTTGCTGCTGAGGAAGTGGAGGGACGTGATGGTCAACATTGAGCTTCCGGAGCACAAGCGCGCGCTGAAGACGCTCCACTTATTGAGCAAGCCGGAGCCGTACAGTCCTCCCGCTGCCGTCAATGATGGAGCCAAGGTGCCAAAGCATCATCCCGAGAAATGGCGACGTCTTGGGTTCGAGACCGAATCCCCTGCCTGGGAATTTGATGAGACGGGCTACCTCGGAATGATGAACTTGGTCGAGTACGCGCGGCGAAACGAAGATGCTTATCAAAAGATCTTGATGGCGCAGTCCGCACAGCCCAGAGAGCAGCGATGTCCGATCGCACGCGCGAGCTTGGGCGTGACCTTGATCCTGTATGAGCATTTCGAGATCGACGATGGTACCGCGGACGGCTTCTACGACGCCAGCTTGGATCGCGAGCAGAGCGTGGACACGTTGTTCAAGCCATTGCTGTTGCAATGGGGTCGACTGCACACGGCCGCCCTGAATGCCTTCATTCGGCTGTGGAATGACGCCGGTGCCGAACAACGAGACTTCTACAAGGTCGAAGAACTGGTGCGGATCGTGGTGGAACGGACAGTTGGCGCCGTGGGGCGGAAGACGGATGTCAACCGGGTAGAAGACGAGCTGCGCCTCATCGGCCTCGACACCGCCCGGCGTTGGCAGATGGAGAATCTCAACGACGTCTACCAAGATGCTTGGGGTCCTTACTTGGTGCCAGTGCGAGAGCAGCTCCGTCACGAGAGCCTGCAGTTTATGAAAGAACAGCGCATCCGATGCATGCTGCAAGGCTCTTGGTTTCCCACATCAGCCGCCCATTCCTCCTCCCACGACGTGACCTGGCGTTACGTCAAGTTGAGCCATAACCGACGATGGCTGCACCATCAGGAGTATGCCACGAAAGGAGAAGATGAACCTTCCCTCTCCGACTTGCAAGAGAAGATCGACCTCAACCTCGTCACTTCCGTCGACAGCAACGTTTCCGCGCCCGAACAGCCTGTGACCACTCGCCCAAAGCACCAAAGCTCCGACACGCAGCAGACGCCCCAGAACTCGGAAGGAGAGTCGGCCCATGTGTCGTACACCAAAATCACAATCCTGGGAACCTCACCGACACCGCCCTGGGCCACGCTCGATGGCCCGGAAGAGCACGTCCTGCTCGAGCTGTATCCCGCCACCTCCCATTTGGCTTCCGAGTGGTTGGACGGCCTGCTCATGCTGCTCGACCAGCAACCCATCACCAAGGACACCGCGCGATGGATCGAGATGATGGAAGACTGGGGGGTCCGATTGCGCATGCTGAACCTGCGCTGGGACGATGTGGACTGGGAAGCGCTGGAGGCCGGCGCCACCCCGGGTGACGACGGCCTTCGCCATGGCGGCGATCCCGTCAAGCCCGTGCCCAGCAGAGAAGGCTTGGACGAGGAGTATTGGTATGCCCTGCCGGACGAAGTATAGGGTGCTTAGCAGCACCCGCAGTCTGCTCCCCTACCCACTCTACCGATGGAGGAAATGCCATGCGTGTCGAGTGTGTCTCGGGACTGTCACGCCCGGTTGCGTGCTCTCATTGGCTGGAAAGCGCCGGGACTTCAGCGAGAAACTTGTCAGCTTCTGACGAATCTCGAATCTGCGCGGTCGCCTCCACACACACACACACAGACACACACACACACAGACACACACACACACACACACACCACCCGTGCCTCGATACCCACCATGGACTCCAGCACCCTGCTATCCTTGGGAGGGTGGTATTTCTTACCGTACCTGATCACAACATGTCTGCAGCCAGCTCTCTACGCCATCTTCATCCGTGCCGGCGACCGCAAGCCTCGGCGAGGGACGCCACGCTTCAACACGGACCGACGGAATCTTCAAATAGCTGTCACAGTCGCTTACCTTCTGTACACCCTGTACGAGGCCGACTCTCGCCTACAATCGGCTGGGCACTTCTATCGCTTGCTTGATGTGACGCCGCATGCTGGTGAACGCGAGATCCAGAGCAAGTTCCGTCGTCTGACCGTGCAGTTCCATCCCGACAAGGCTTTGGGGCGCGACAAGGCGCAGATCGAGAACATGTACATGCGGCTCCAGGTCGCCAAAGACACCCTCATCGACCCCGCCAAGCGATTCGCATACGACAGGTTCGGGCCGGACGTACTGGCTTGGCAGAGTTGCGAGCTCACCAAAGACTACATCTTCATCGGCCTCCAAAGCCTCCTGATGCATTACGTCGGGTCCGCAGTCGTCCTTGTCGGCTGTCGGGTTATGGGCTATCCTCGTCACGGCGTGTTCTGGAGGTATCTGGTCATGGCGGGCTTGTTCGTCGTCGAGCTGCACACGGTGACACGGCCACGATTCCCGGCTTTCCTCACCCAGGTTTTGAACCCCATCGTCGCCGCGACCGGGCTCAGAGCACCGTATCTACCCTTCCAGATGATCACTCTCCTCCGCAACCTCGCGCTCACCTTCTTCATCGCCGCCTCGCAGTTCGGGCCGCTTCTCCAAAACCCCAAGCACGCAGCCGATGCAGATGGGTCTGGCGTCTGTCCTCAGCTGCTCGACAAATTGGACGCACTCGCTCGTGCCACCGACGACGAGCTGACGAGACTCCTCGGCTTCGAACTCGCTCCTTTTGCCACCGACGACAAGCCCGCCACGCAGTTGCGCGGGACGTTGAAGGATTGGCTGGTGCACAACAACATTCGCAACGACCCAGAGGTCAAGCTGGCTATCGACCGGCACATTGAGCGGCAGAATCGGGAGGAGCATCAGCCGTGATATGCCTTGAACGTGTGGCCAATCGTCATGCCGCCCCCTCTCTCCCTCGCTCTCTCACACACACACTCGATCGGGCCTGTAGCATCATCGCACGACTTCGGTGTGCAAACGGACTGTGTGCTGGCGTCGGCATTTTTCAATGCAAGTGTTTGCGATTCAGAATTTCGGTTGTCAATCTCGACCGAGCATTCGCCTCGCTCGGTAGTCGAGGCCCACGGCGACATTGACACGTCGCAGCACGTGGCAGAAAGGGTTTGGCTCTGTGCTGGTAGGAAAGGGGGAGGCAGACTCGAGTGCCGCGCGTACGCACATGTGTCAGCGCGTGCGCGAACGGCAACGGGAGGAGCACGAGGGGGAGCACGAGGGGGAGCACGAGGGGGGGGGGCAGCAGTGATCGACAGCTAGCCGGCAGAAGTCCATACAGGGGGATTCTTGGGCACTCCAACCAAAGCCTTGCCCCAAGCCCTGAGCGGCTGCTATGGCCCGCTAGAGCCGCTCGTCGGTTTGATCCTACGACGGCGCGCGTACAACATGTGCACATGGACCGTCAAGCACGTGCATAAGCGCGGGCAAGTGCTGCATGCTGTGGCACACTACCGTGGGAGGAAATGGCTTTGTAGTTGGCGGACGGGGGGACGGCTTTGACTAATGATGGGAATGGCTTTGAGTACGATGGGGAATGGTTTTGAGTACGATGGGGAATGGCTTTGACTACGATGGGGAATGGCTTTGACTACGATGGGGAATGGCTTTGCGCCGGCCAGCATCCAGCCCAGGGACACACATTTAGGGCTGAGCTTGTTTCCTCACTCCCAACGTTAGCAACAGTGCCACCCGCGCGCTCCGTTGGCATCGCCGGCTCATCTCATCTGCAAGGCCAGACCGAACCGACCCCCCGGCGTGCCACCCTGCCCTCGACTATCCCTCCCTCTCCACCGCTCGCACGCGCTCGATGCCATATTTCCATCGCACAGCCACGCGCACGCTCGACCACCGCTCGCCGCCGCCTCCATTCGCCATCCTCCTTCGCCCGCATCACCATCACGTCCCAGAGCCAGCATGATCTCGCCCGAGGAATATGAGTCGTTGCCACCTTCCGTCCGGTGAGTTCTTCACCATGCCTCATGATGTCATTCGACATGATCACCCCATGGAACGTTCGAGTGTTTCCCGCAGCCTGCTCACATGTGATACAGAAGCAAGTATTTCTCGTGCGTGGAGCGACTCCGGATTGCACAGACGGCCGCCTCGCAGAAGCGCAAGAAGCAGCCCGTCCAGCCCCAGCCACCTGTGGATCGGGTGAGGTCAAAGACGGTCCATTCCATCCTGCGCTCGCCGCCGCCCTCCTCCCCGCGACTGGCGCATTTCCGGGCATCCTGCCAGCTCCGGTCCGAGGCCCGCCGTGACGAAGACGAGGCGTTGAGATTCTTGGCTCTTCCCGAAAAGGTCAAACGGTCGAGCTTTACACAAGAGGAACTTGTGCTGCTGACCGAGCGCTCTGGACGGGCCTTGGGCCTATCCCTTACCGCAGACGACGGTGTTACGCGATGCACCGCGTACGATCGGAGTGGGAGCACCAGCTCTCGCCTTTCTCAGACCTCACCCTCCGACGACATCGAAGCTCTGGACCGGGACTGGCCCGGAATGGATCCGGCGTCTGCCATGAGCTCGGAGCCAGGTGCCTGTGAACTGGAAACTCTCAAGCTCTACGTGCGACAGCGACACGGATCTGAAAGCTCCGCACATCCTTCCTCGGCTCCGTCTGCTGTGGAGGCACGACTCGAATCGCGTCGCAAGTCGTTCTCTCGCAAGGGTGCGGGCTCACTGGCGCCAATTCCACTGCCCCCGAGAACCCTTTTACCGGCACTACCCGCTCTCCCTCCGGCGAGCGCCCTCCGATCTGTGAAGAGCGTCCGCCCGGCGGCACCTCCTCCCTCGCCCGTGGACTCGGCTGCAGACACCAACTACTACAAGGACACCTCTGCACGCTCCAAGCTGCGTGAATACTTGGCCTCACCCGAGAAGTTCGACGAATTTCTGGAGTTCGGGTTCCGTCCCGACCGCAGCAAGCCTTCTGTGTCCGCTCGTGGTTACAAAGATGAAGACTTGCAAGAAGAATCCGACGAGCTCTCCGTTGCGGACAGCGACGAGGACGACGAGGACGACGACGAAGATATGTCGTCGACGAAATCGCCTGTGACGCCAGCTGGATTTGATACCACTTTTGGCGGAAACACAACCCCGCACAGCTCAGTGGACTCCGGTGTGGCCTTGCCGGCATCTGGAAAAGTGCTCGTTCGCAGCCTCTCTCCCGAGCTGGATGGCCGGGAGATGACATTACGGATGACCTTAACCAAACCCGAGCTCCGCGCACCGGAAGCCGAATTATATTCCTTCCAGCGAAAGGAAGTATCTGGAGTCGATGTGGAGACCAAAGACCCTTTGGCCTTGGATGCGCTACATGTGTGCGAGGATCATACGGGAGCTCATGGGGCATTCGCTGTTCGCAACAACGGCGGCCCGAAAGGCGGACTGAAGAAGGCGTGGATGAACTTGCGCGGACGCTGACAATGCCCCTCGCTGCCCCGCAGCCTACTGTGGAGCACCATTCTTCCATCATTATCAAGTGGACATGGGTATAGTAGAGATATCGTAGAAGCGAAGCACGTCTTGGCCAAGTTTCACCGTACGATATCGTGGCGGCTTGCGAAGAACCAAGTAAGTAAGCTGAAGGCTACACACTTGCCAACCCTAACATAACCAGTGGAGTACAGCGAGAACGGCATCTGCCACCAACCCATCACACTCGAGACGGTGCGTGCTCGGTGCGAGAGCACGCCTGTGACTTGTCGGTGTGATCTCGCGAGCCCGTGCAAGCTTATAACACAACGTTGAACAAACGAATCGTCGCAGGCTGACCGATTCTCTCGAAACTAAACCACGGCCTATCAAGGACTTGTTTTCCTCTCCAGGAGACCGGGTCGGCAAACAAGAAACTCGGCGCTGTAGCGCTGGTGGGCCTAGAATTCTCCCTGCCGGTGAACATGGTCCATTTCACATCTTTCCCGTCCGACGTCTCGGCGTATATATACCATTGGCGCGTCGTGTCAGGCCTGATCAGACACGGATAGGTGGAAAAGTATTTCGACGTCGGAGTCGGGTTTAGGATAATGAGTGTCGAAATTTCCTCTGTGCAGCCGCCCCACGTCGCGGGCGGTCCGCCCGCGAAGCTGCGTGCGCGGAACGACGTGCATTTCGTCCGGACCGGGCACTTAAACCTCGTCTCGCGGGTGGTGGTGGGGTTCCACTTTGCGGGCGCATAGTACTTCGGCAACTGGCAGGAGATGCGCACGGTCAGGCCGTCGTCGTCGCAGCCGCCGCCCGCCGAGCGCCAGAACGAGAAGACGTGGTAGTTCGGGGTGAAGGGGCTGTCGGGAGGTTGTTGGTTGGCGCGGCGACATTGCCCGTTGTAATCCATGATCCGCACGCCCGTCACGCGGTCGTTTTCCATCTCGGGCCCAAGCGTTTCCGGATAGGTTCTCAGAGGCTTCGACTGCCTTCGTTCCACCTGCGCGTGTTCGCCGTGCTCCGGCTCCAGATGATACGTCGCCGCCTGGACCTGCGACCGCACCTCGTCCTTGGACAGCTGTCGTTTGGCGGCAATCTGCCCGATCCACGCATCGAGACGGTCGGAGTGGAGGTCGGCTGGATCGACCGGTTGCGGCGCACACAGCGCTTGTTGGAGAAGCGCGAGGAGGGCGAGGTTGAGCTTCATGGTCACCAAGGCGTCGATGGAGTGTCGATGAGGGGGAGCGCCGGTTTTTCGCGGCACCACAACGAGCAGTTATATATAGGCCGTGTTACGAAGGAGGCCAGAAACGCCGGACCGACGACAAGGGTATGTCATATTACTCTGTAGGGATCAGAGAACTTACGACAGGGGTCAGTGGTATAACTAGGGGTTTGAGGCTGAGCGTCACCGTCGCAAAAGCGGCGATGTGGAGTTCCGAGGACGGGACGACGGGCGTGTGAGAAGGAGGCGGCGGAGGAGCTGGGTGCAACGAAACAACGGAGGAAATCGCCTGCATGATGGTCAGCCAGACAGACCAATCTCAAAGCCTAGCGACCAACATCACTACGCTAGGCCGGGGGGGGGGATTGCTGATAACGATGTATTCCGATAACCATCGACTGGCGTGTGTGACAACAAAAGACATAGTTATGCGAGCCGGCGAAACCTTCACGTTCCGGACGTTCCGAGGTTACAACAGAGCATGGTATCCATCAGGCCCCCCCCCCCCCCCCCCCCAACCTCCCGGCCGGGCAAGCGGAAAAGCGCGCGCTCATTATTCATGACAACTTGAAATCCACGCCCTGAGATCTGGTGTCTGGTGTGTCTGTGCTGAAGTGAACGCGGACTTTGCCTCGATTAGGAAGTTGGGCCTTCAACCCTGGGCTTGCGTTCGTCCCTCCCAGAAGACTTGTGTGGAAAGGTGTCGGAGTAGGGGAAACCACCATGTCGTCAGCACAAGACCTCACCGAGCTCGACAGAGACCCGAGACTGTTCCTATTCACCTCGCTGACCGCCGGCTCGTCCCACATCATCACCGCCACTTCGCGCATGGAAACAATCCTGAAAGCAAACAAGATACCATTCCAAGCTCTCGATACGGCGACAGACGAGAAGGCCAGAAGATTATGGCAGCGGAGAGCCGGCAAGAGGAAGCTTCCCGGTCTGGTCAAGAATGGATTCGTCATCGGTGTATGGGCGTGCTGCGCTGGCGGGAGGCTGTTTGACCGCTGACTGCGTGCACAGGACTTGACGGAAGTGGAGGAGTGGAACGAGTTTGGGGAACTCAGGGAGAACATCGGACCCGTACCCGCGAGCAATGCCGCACCCGCAGGAGGCCGAGTGGGTGTCAATACCGCCCCGCCGCTCTCGCACAACACATCGCCCGCCCCGTCGACTTCCAGCAAGCCCGCCACCACCCGAAAGGCGCCCCAGCCGACATTCGACAGCTCCCAAGCGATCGCCCTGCCCGGTGCGGCCGAGATCGCAGCTCGCAACAAAGCCAAGTCGCCGACCAGCGTGCAGCCGATCGCGGTCGAGACCCACACATCCTCGCCGGAGGACACGACGGGCAAGATCGAGAAGGCACGGGATATCAAGAGCACCCATCCCGCCGCACTCGATGATCGTTCGGCTCCGGCATCACGAATGCAATCGGAATCGGTCACGCCTGCGCAAGGAGAAGAGTCGGCTCCCGTTGAGGAGAAGCAGAAGCAATATGAAAGCGAGACGGGGGCTTAAAGGGGGAGAGGGGGCGGAAGAAGGTCCAAGGTCCAGAAGACCCGACACGTCAGACTTACCGGATGGAGAGGCCGATGAAGACAAGCTGAAAGTCGAGGACGGAAAGAAGTCCACCCCCCCCCTCTCGAGAGCAAGAAGCCAAGGATGCCCTGGAGATGCTCCGACATCTGATCACAGAAGCTCAGGAGAAGCGAATTCCAAGCCGTACGGCTTTCGATGACACACGCTCGCAGTCAGTCACACTGTCTGTTCTGTGCAACGTTTCCCCATTCTGTGCAGGCTCCAGGAGATGTTGGTTCCTGCTATGCCATCGAACATGGCCGTTGGCTGGGAACGGAGAGGGAAAGTTGTGAAATTCTGCATCGAGCCTTGGAGCCAGGCCGCCCAGCTGTGTCGCTGGAGGGAGCTTTCTTGGCCTTGACGTTGGCAATCCACATGAATGTTTTCGCTTCCCAAGTGCATCACTGTCAAAGGAGCTCTCCCTTCTCTCGCATACCCTAGCACATGACGCACGCTCACCCGCCACCGAGATTCCCTGCTGAACTCACCGCCGGCCGAAAGTACGGCGAAGACAACGACAACATCACTGTACAGTCGCCATTGCCTCGATGCAGACAGGACGGTATCGCAGCAGTCGCGGCGGCGGCGTTCGTGGAGGTCGACGAGGACGAGGAGGCCACGCGAGCTCGACGGCTTTCGCGGGGCGATTTGACAATGGCCTCTGGTATTGCAACTGCACGCCACGCATGCCTGCGGAGCACTTCAAGGTCAAGAAAGAGGGCGCCAACCAGGGCCGATGGTTCTATACCTGTCAGCAATCCTCCGACGGCGACAAACGATGCGACTTCTTTCTATGGGACGAGCAGGCCAAACAGAGGGAGGCGTCGGCGCTTCTGAACAACAGCCGAAGCGAGCCGAGAGATGCCCACCTCCCTTCCCACCCAATCCCCCCCAGCGTCACCGCCGGCACCAAGCGGAATGCTCGCGAGGCACACATCGGGGACGACGACGATGACGACGACGACGACGACGACGACGAGTTTGGTCTGAACGGTCAGGAGGAAGAAGAGATGTTCGGGGCCGTCGCCGCTTCGTCCTTTCAGACTCCTCACAAGGCCCACAAGCCGGGACTGTACGCCACACCCGCCACGAGCGGCAAGAGGAGTCCGCGAAAGCTGCCGTGGCTGCACGACACCCTTCCCGCCACCCCGATCTCGTGCAAAAAAAAGACCATGGTCGACTACTTCCACCACGCTTCCCCATCCAAGCCCGCCTCGACCAACCCTGCTCCCGCACCGGCCATCGAGCCCACGACACCGGCGTGGCCCGCCCCTCCAGAATCTCCTTCGCCCAGCAGGCGCCACGATGCGCTCCCCCGACCCGCCGACTCCCCGCGCTCGTTGGCGACCGACGTCATGCGCGAGCTGGCATCCGTCACGCTCCCGCCCGACACACTCGACCGCCTGCAGCGCATCTTGTCCCGCCACGACCTCCGCACGCACGGCCTGCAGAAGGGACGGGACATCTCGCGACTGGCCCTCCGGGCGAAGCAGGCCCAGCTCGTCGAGCTCGAGGCCAGAATCAACCGTTTGTCCGCCGAGGCGGACGTGCATCGAGGTGTCATCGCACGGCTGAGGTGGAGGCGGCAAGACCATGGGCACGTCGAGGACGATGCGGAGGAGACCGAGGAAGAGCTCTGAGGAAGCTTGCCCGGGGGAGCGGGTTGCATTTGATCGGCGCGCTTCCCTCCGACTTTTGATCCGCGACATCCGGATGTTTTCGCTCCCACCCCACACCGAAGGAACATCTCACCCGGAGTTTTGCGCACAGAACCTCCCGTCCAGCGCTAATGTTCTACAAAGCAACCGGGAATTGCGGGGGGGGGGGTTTCTGGATAGGTATATAGAACCGTGGCGTGTTTCCGTTGTGCCATTGCGGCAAGGCAAGGCACGAACTGCGCCAGGCGTGTGTCGGGCCGCGAGCGGTGTTGTGCGGCGAGGCACAAGGCTATGTTACCCACCACGCCAGGCTCGAGGGTGAGAGACGCGGTGTATCGGAGACGTGTTGATGGTCGGTGGATGAATGGGAGGAGAATGGAATCGGGGAGCGCACAGACCAAGTGGCTGACGCGTGGCTTGTCCAATTTCTACACTGCTTCTCCCTCCCGCAGCGCCAGCGTCGAACGACACACGCTCTCTCTCTCTCTCTCTCTCTCTCTCTCTCTCTCTCTCGCTCATGGCGACGGTCGACGCGATTCCTGACGCCGACGGCACCGCACCTCCTGACGCCGACGCCACAGCGCTTCCTCCAGCAGACGCCGCAGCGCTTCCTCCCGCAGACGCCACAGCACCTCCTCCCGCAGACGCCACAACACTTCCTCCAGCAGACGCCAGCTCGCGGACGCGCAGCTCCGCCTCACGATCGCCTTCGCCGCGCCGCGATGCGTCCGCCCGACGACGGCGACGACGACGCTCGTCCTCCCGCTCGCCGCCGCCACGACCGTCTCCTCGCCGCGCCGCCGGCAGCGGCCCGCTCCCTCGAGACGTGGACCGGGCACGGGCGCGCGAGAGGGCGCGGCAGCTCGAAATGCGGCCGCCGCCGCCCGCCGCGCCGCCGCTGAGCGAGGCCGAGAAGCAGGCGCGGGCCAAAGCCGAATACGGCCGGCTGCTGACCGCGCGGTCCGGCGGCACGTACATCCCGCCGGCCCGGCTGCGGGCGCTGCAGGCCCACATCACCGACCGCACGTCCACGGAGTACCAGCGCATGGCGTGGGAGGCGCTGAAGAAGTCGGTCAACGGCCTGATCAACAAGGTCAACGTCTCCAACATCAAGCACATCGTGCCCGAGCTGTTCGCCGAGAACCTGGTCCGCGGCCGCGGCCTCTTCTGCCGCAGCATCATGAAGGCCCAGGCCGCCAGCCTCCCCTTCACCCCCATCCTGGCCGCCATGGCCGCCGTCGTCAACACCAAGCTGCCGCAGGTGGGCGAGCTCCTGGTCAGCCGCCTGGTCGTCCAGTTCCGGAAGGCCTTCCGCCGCAACGACAAGAGCGTGTGCCACTCGAGCACCATGTTCATCGCCCACCTGATCAACCAGCAAGTCGCGCACGAGATGCTGGCCGCGCAAATGCTGCTCCTGCTCCTCCACAAGCCCACCGACGACAGCGTGGAAATCGCCGTGGGCCTGATGAAGGAGGTGGGGCAGCACGTCGAAGAGATGAATTCGCAGATCGCCTTGGCCGTCTACGATCAGTTCCGCACCATTCTCCACGAGGCCGACATCGACAAGCGCGTGCAATACATGATCGAAGTGCTGTTCCAGATTCGAAAGGACAAGTACAAAGATCATCCTGCGGTCAAGGACGAGTTGGACCTCGTGGAGGAAGAAGACCAGATCACGCACCGTCCCGGTCTGGACGATCCGCTCAGCACGGAAGATGGGTTGAATGTTTTCAAGTTCGACCCAGACTTCGAGGCCAACGAAGACGCGTACCGGACACTCAAAGCCGAAATCCTCGGCGAGGCTTCTGGCAGCGACGGCGAGGACGAAGATGGCTCCGACGAGAGCAGCGACGAGGACGAGGAAGACGCCGGAGAGAAGGCCCTGGAGATCCGCGACCAGTCGAACACCGATCTGGTCAACCTGAGAAGATCCATCTACCTCACCATCATGTCTTCGGGCACGTTCGAGGAAGCATGCCACAAGCTCGTGCGCATTAATTTGCCGTCGGGCCGAGAGGAAGAACTCCCTTCCATGATCGTTGAGTGCTGCAGCCAGGAGCGGACGTTCAACAAGTTCTTCGGCTTGATCGGAGAACGATTCTGCAAGCTCAACAGGCTGTGGCAGGACTTGTTCCAGGACATGTTCACCAGGTACTATGAAACCATCCACCGATACGAGACGAACCGTCTCCGCATCATCGCCCAATTCTTTGGCTACCTGCTTTCGTCAGACGCCATCGGATGGCACGTCTTCCACTGCGTCAAGCTGAACGAAGAAGATACCACCAGTTCCAGCCGGATCTTCGTCAAGATCTTGATCGAAGAGCTCGCACAAGGTGTCGGCATGAGCCAGCTGAAGGCGCGTCTCCATGCGGACGATCTACAGCCTGCCCTCGCCGGCATGTTCCCCACAGACAGCCCGAAGAACACTCGCTTCAGCATCAACTTCTTCACCGCCATCGGCATGGGCGCGCTGACAGAAGGCATGAGAGAATGGTTGAAGAACATGCACAAGCCCGCGCCAGCTCCGCGACCCGCCGCAAGAAGCCCTACGCCATCCAGCCGAGGACGAAGCGAAAGTGTGAGTAGCTACAGCAGCTACTCGAGCTACTCTTCACGATCAGATTCGAGGTCGAGGTCACGGTCACGGTCGCGTTCGCGTTCGCGCTCGCCAGCTCCCAGACGTGGCAGGGCCCGAAGCTACTCTCCGTCACCGTCGCGCTCGCCCGTTCCCAGACGTGGCCGAGCGCAAAGCTACTCCCCGTCACCGTCGCGCTCGCCCGTTTCCCGACGCGGCAGAGCGCGGAGCTGCTCTCGTTCACGGATGCCACGGCGAAACGGAGGCGGTGCCTCTCGGTCTCCGTCGCGATCACGAACGCCGCCTCGTCGACGCAGGTCCCCGCCACCCCGCCGAGGACGACGAGAGAGTTACAGCGACCGATCGGTCTCACACCCCCGATCTCCACCCCGCCGGCGGCGCAGCTCGTCGTCTGTCTCCCACTCACGGTCACCACCTCGCACAGCCCACGACAAACGCCGAGCGGCATCGGCATCGGCATCGCGCTCGCCACCACCACGCCGAGGTCGGCGTGCCCCCCGTCGATCCGCCACTCCCCCACCTCGACGCAAACCCGCCACATCGGCTGCGCCTTCGCCACCCCGCAAGCGAGCCCGAAGCACCACCACCAGCTCCGACTCCCGCTCCACCTCGCGCGCTCCCCCACCCCGTCGCGGGCCGGCCGCGAAGCGGAGACGGAACACCCGCAGTCCCGACCCGTCGCGCTCTCCCCCCCGTCGCACCCCGGAACCCGCCACGCACGCGGCCCCGCCGGCCCCTCCCCCCCATCCCGACGACGAGTCGCACATCCACCCCAGCCGGAGACGCTTGGTGGGAGGTGCCGGAGGCGCCGCCGCCGCCGCCGCCGCCGGTGGTCCACAGACGGGTGGCCACCGACGCCGAGGCCAGGCGAGTGATTACATGTAGTTTCCTCCCTCACCCGACACGGCACCAGCGAATCGGATCGTGCCCCTTCCGCATCGGCCTCCCGATGGATGCAAGTATGTATGTCCGTACGGACGGACGGACGTTCTCGTGTTCATGGGACGGAATGACGTTGGTTTCCACGATGTTTCATTTTTTTTTTGGTTTCCCCCGCCATCTTCCATCTCCGACCTCCCCGTCGGAGAGAGATGTCACGCTGTGCCCGCCCGTGGCCGGGCGGCCCCGCCTCCCTCTCGTTCTCCTTCCCATCGTGCTCGGGACCCGATCCGACTTCTTCCCCCCCCCCCCCGGGTGTCGTGTCGTGTCACGCACGGCACGTCCAACCCCCCACCCACACCCTAACCTCTGATCCTCGCGGCCTTGAACTTGCTGACCTTCTTCATCTGGCCGTCGCGCTCCTCCATCAGCGGCTGGTCGGCGGCATCGAGTCCCGCGGCGTGGAAACCGCCGGGTTGCTGGCGGATGAAGTCGTTGCGCTTGCGGTAGTACTCGGCGGCGAGTTGGCGGCGGTGGAGGGCGGGATCGGAATGGTGTGGGGACGGGGCGGGGGCGGACGGGCGGGGGATGGGGGCGCGTTCGACGAGTTGGTCGGCGATGATGCGGCCGGACGCGGGGGCGGGGCGGGCGGAGCGAGAGGCTGGGAAGGCGGGTGTCGGCGGGGCGGCGGGGGCTGGGGAGGGAAGAGTGGTGGATGTGGGTGTGGCGCCGGGGGGGTCGGCGACGGCTTCGGCGAAGCTGACGCGCTTCTTGCAACTGGCTTTCTTCTCGCCCCCGGATCTTTCTCCCGCCGGCGGGTCTCGGATGAGCAGTCGGTGGACATCGTGAGGGTCAAGCTCAGCATCCACTTCGGCGGCATCCTTGGCATGGGCGGCAGGACCGAGACTTCCGATGAGTCGCCGTTGTAATTCTTGAATCTCTTTGTGGTAGTCGTCGCTGATGACACGACGTGTGGAACGACCATGCTCGTCCTCACTCTCGGCATCTGAGTCCGACAGTCCGCTGGTATATGGCGTGTCCTCCTCAAGGTACTCCGAAGAAGTAAAGTCGGAGTTCTCGTCTTCACCGAGCTCGTAGTCCTCGGGATCCAGATCCATCTGTGCGACAACATGACCGACGTCGTTCAAGTAATATTCCAGCATCTCGCGCCGGGTAGCAGCGTCTTCCTCCGACTCGTCTTCTGGCATCACGATGTGGAACTTTGATACTTCGGAGGTCTCATCATCGAGTTCCGCGACCCGGTCTCCAGGCTTGAAAGTGTAGCCTTTCATATCGTTTCGAAAATCCGAGTCGGTCTTGTCTTTCACTTTCTCGGGAGTTCCGGCAGGAATCTCTTCGACTTTGGGCGAGAAAGAGACGGACCTGGAGTCGGGAGGAGGAGCTGCTGGCATCACGGCCACCTTGTCGTTGAACGACACGGACTTCCGGCCATCGTCAGAATCCTGCCGTACTGGTTCCGGTGCAAGCTTTGTGTCTGCTGTGAAGGAGACCGACTTCTTCCGGATTGGCGGCCGTGATGAAATGTCCGGTTCGTTTGGAATAGGTTCGGTCGAAGCTGCACTGGGTAGGTTTGTTGTCGATTTGGCTCTTCCGTCGACCAATGCTGGTTTTACAGCAGCTTTTGCAGTGGAGCCGTCGTCGTCGTCGTCGTCGTCTGCTTCCTCTTCTTTCACGGATTCCAGATCGTGGTCGGAGAGTCCAGCCTTGCGCAGAGCATCGACAAGCTCGGTAGTTTGGGCTTCGGGCTGCGAGATTCTGCTGGAGATGACGTTTCCTGCCTCATCGAGCTCTTCGCGAATCTCAGTAAGTGGCAAACAACCAGGACCGTGATGACGGTTTGCGGAGACGGCTGCAAAGTCGAGTTCTTCCAGCTTTCCTTCCGACTCGAAATATTGCTTCTGGAGAGCGTCGATATTCTTCTGAACGTATTCCTGGCGCCTCGAGACCATGCCAAGCACTTGCGCGGCCGAGCGAGGTGCGTCGCCGGGAATTCCAGCCAGCTCCCGGATCTCCTTTTCGTTCACCAGATCAACGCCGGCGTAGGTCTTGCTGATGCTTTCCAAGTCAGCACTGGCGCCTGCGGACTGGATCTCCTCTGTGAGGCCCTCGAGCTCTGCGCTGTACGTTTGCCAGTGTCGCAGGTTCGCCCGCAACTGCTGCAGGCTTTGTTCAAGCGCCTGTCGCTGCTGCTCAAGCCGCAAAAGATCCATGTTGGCCGGCGCAGATGATGATGGTCGACCGTGTGCGGTGGGAGGGTTTTCAGCAGGACGAGGATTCCGGTCAGGAAGTTGCGCGGGTGGGTTCGCTGCCAAGCTTTGCTGTAGTTGCCTGAAAAACAACCAGCAACGATGGAAGAGTGAAGTCAAAAGGAGGAAAGACGGCAATTCGGCGGGACACATGCAAGAAAGTCTTCACATGCCAATCCGGCCGAGCGCGCAGATTGCTTTCAGGCCGCTGCACTAATGCAGCCTGTCATGTGCTGGCTACATTCGTGACCGCAGAATTGCACTAAGCCCCCAGCTACCGAATCAGTCCCTCCCTCGCGACGCACCTGACAACAGTCCTCTGCACTCGGACTGCCATGTAAGCCACTACTGCAGCAGATGATCGCGGAAATGCTTCTGTGAGTTGGCCTTCTTGTTCTTTGCCCACTCATACATCGCCTCCGCCCTCTGTTCGCGCCTCTTTTCACGCTTTTCCACCGCTTTCACCTCTCGCTTCTTGTCATCGCTAACGCCGACCATGCCTAGACCGCCATTGGCACGGCTGACTAATTGCCGACCACGTCCGTTCTGCTTGGTAGACGGCGACTCCGTGTCTTCGTCATCTGCATCGGAGTCGTGGCGTCCTTCCTCGATTGTGCGTTGTTCGGCACGCTCCGCTGCTGACGGATAATTGCGCAGATTCTGTCTGTAGTATTGCCTGAGGCTGCGGTGGCCAGCAGTACGGCCCGATGGAAGGTGAAGCTCGTAGTCGTCATGGTATGCAGCGTGTGTGCCATGATGGGCATGGGAGTGAAAGCCATCGGAATTCTTGTGTGGTCGAGGGTCTGTTCGCGAATGGTGCCGGTGCAGACCCAACCTCTCATACTTGTGCGGCTGGTCGACAGGCACAGAGGTGATCTCATCAGTTGGCACAGATGACAGTGAGCTGTCACTTTCCCATCCTTCGTCGTCCTCCACGTCGACATTGTCTCCGTTGCCGTCCTCGACGGTGGTCCTGACTCTACGTTTTGCACCGAGACTGATTCCACCTTTCGTATCTTCTTCAGTCCCAGGATCCTCGTCAGAATACGTCGACCGGAAGTCGTAGAACTCGCCAACTTCCATCTGCTCCTCCTCCGTGCCATACGCAATCATACAATGACCTCGATCACGCATGTGTGTTTGAACACCAGAACCAGTGTGGACCTGCTTGTGACACAAGAGACACTGGTGCAACACATTGACCGTCTCGCTCAAGTAATTAATAAGCCCGGCCAAGTCAACCAGATAATCCTTCTCTGGGATGAAGAAGCTGTGCTGTCGCGACATGTGGTTCAGGTTGAGGTCCATGGTTGGTGAGATGTAGTTGCAGAACAGACACTGGCTCAGATCCGCTTTGTGCTCATCATCATCATCATCATCATCTTCCATATGCTGGTGCTCTCCGGCGTGCCCATTCTGCTGGGTCACAGCAGGAGCTGCGGCTTCTGCAATACCGGCATTGCACAGACCCTTTCTAACTTGTTGGGTCTCTAACTCCTCCGCATCGGCGTGGCCCTCTCCGTTGATTGTGCTAGCGGCTGTACTGGCCGTATCGAGGGTCTCACCGAGAGTGAAGGTAGAGTCGGCCATACTGTCGGTATCGCCACCGACGCCCCGACCTCTCGCCTCCGCACGAGCCGCCAGCATACGATGCTTCTGGCTGCCAAGATGGTTCTCGTATGCACCCTCGCTGAAATATGTTTTGTCACACGTCTCACACCTCTTCTCAAAGCTTGCTCTGGCTGCGGTAGCAGCGGCCGAGGTCTTGTTCGCAAGCACCTTTTCTGCAAAGACTTCGGAAGTGAGGGGCGGCAGGGAAGCCACACGTCGCTTGAGGTTGTAGCGGTGCCAATCGGACTGCATGTGTGTTCGCTGGAGATCGCTGGAGCGGAAGGCGACCTGGCAGGTGTTGCAGGTGAAGGGGTGTGCGGAGGCATTCTGAGAGACCGGAGCCTGTGCCATGGTGGTGGCCATGGGGTATGTGTTATGCTGGCGTCCGTCTTTAAATGCTTATCTGTAGGAGAAGGGGCGAGTCGGCGTCAACCGCTCACCGAGGAGTGATTGCTGTCGCAGAGGGAATTTTGGTTTTCTCTGATGACGCAAAAACGGCTTCGGTTCCTGCACGCAAGCAACAACCCCCCGTTCCGTGCGGCCAACAGGCTGGTGATCGCGCACCATGCAGCACTACCAACGATACGTCCCGCCGGAGCTCGAAGGCACGACGAGCGCGAATCGCGTACAGAAGAGACGAGCGCCGGGCACTTTGAAGAACGATGGCTCACAGACTGTGCGCTTCGAGATGCCTTTCGCCGTCTGGTGCCTTACATGCAAACCACATGCCATGATCGGACAGGGCGTCCGCTTCAACGCTCAGAAGCTCAAGGTTGGCAGCTACTACAGCACACCTATATGGAGCTTTCGCATGCGCCATACTGCCTGCAATGGCACGATCGAGATCAGAACCGATCCGAAGAACACAGCATACGCGGTCGTGGAAGGTGGCAAAGCGCGTGACTATGGCCATGCCGGTGATCACGTCAGAGAAGGCGAGGGCGGAATGCCCATGCTCAGCGCTGCCGAGCGTGAAGAGCGTCGTGAAGACGCCTTTGCGCAATTAGAGGGACGTGCGGTTGAGAAAGAGCAGACGAAAGACACTACCAAGCGCGTCGAAGAACTGTACGCAGCCCGTGATCGGGATTGGGACGACCCTTGGGCCGCCAACAAGCGTATGCGTGCCTCCTTCCGCGTACAGCGCAAGGCTGCGCAAGAAGAAGAGCGAGCCACCGAGGCCATCAAAGAACGTATAGGCACTGAAATCGATCTTCTCTCTGCTTCTGCCGAGGATGCCGCGAGGGCCAAGCTGGCGGTCTTCGACAGAGCTGCATCGAATGATCAAGACCGTGTCAACGGACAGCCCATGTTCCGTCGGCCAACTCGGAGAGTGACCAAGCCTAGCGGGGGTGGTAAGGCGACAAAAGAGAGCCAAAAGGAAGCCCTACGTAACCTCCTGCTTTCCAACACCAGAGCTGCTCTCAACCCTTTCGGCCCATGAGCGACCAGCGGCTTCTTTCAACACAATGACTGTTGTCCCACTTTCGGGTTGAAATCGCGCAGGCTTTTAATCAGTGCTCTCTTGGCACGATGACCTATCTCCTCAAGCATCAGTTTCCGAAGCCTATTTGCCGTGGTCTACCAGCAGCATATCCCGATCGGAAACCGCAACATGCTCGTCGCGCCAAGTGTGGCTTACCTCATATCCTCAAGGTTGCGCTCACAGCTCATGGTTACCAAACACCATCGGGTGTCTTCTCCAGTCGGCGTACTGAGCACGACTTCCCATGGACAAGCGAATTTTGCTCGTTGGCGACTCTTGTCGTTCCCGTAAGCCACGGGTTCGTCGACTGTCTACATATCCCGTGGGGCGGTTGCCCGACTAGATAGCGATCGGTGTGTACGGCTGCGCGATGGCTCATGCCCGGAATGTGTCAATATGGGACGTGAATGCTTAGGGTGTCGGTCGCCTCTGCCTCCTGCCTTGTAGCAGAAGAGGACTGTCACAACGTGGGATCAGGGAGCACCGGACTTGGCTGATATAGGATGTATGCTTGCACGATATTCGTGAACTCGTCATACCAGTGGAAGCGCCATGATTACCGCAAGTGAGAGAGCAGCCGGCCTATGGGAAATTCCCGACGTGCATGTCCTACGTGAATTCCCTACGTGCATGTCCTACGTGAATTCCCTACGTGCATGTCCTATGTGAAAGGGCAGCTGCCGTCTCAGTTGCCGTGCTGCTTCCTTATCATGGGGCTTCCACCTGTCTGACGGGTTCGTGGAATCCGTCGAGGCCATCCTTCACGGCCACACGCTTCGGGCGGCCACGCATCCGACCGCCCCGTGCACCACCAGGAACACGAACATCGTGCGAGCATACTCGCGGGCAAGTCCACGCCTCCCCGATCCCACGCATAGAAGTCGTGTGAGAAGGCGAGAGCGGATGCTGCACTGCTGACGGCGCCGTCCCAACGTCACATGACCCTGAAGCGGCCAGGCCAAAAATCTCACCGGCCATCATTCCCACGAGCCCTGTTGGCGCGGCGGGGCCGTGACTAGACTGGAGGGGTTTTTGCGGTGGGGGTTTGGCGGTCAGCGACCAGCGGTCAGCGGCCAGCGGTCAGCGGCCAGCGGTCCAGCGGTCCAGCGGTCAGGTGCTCAGGTGCCGCTCCGGTGCGGTAGGGGAGGGTTCGTGCCCACCTGCCACTGCACCTGCTGCGCCGCTCCCGCTGCCCCATCTGCACTTGGCATTCTCTTTCTCTCCCACTCCCGCCGCCCGACATCCCACCTCGCCACCTCACCTCGCACAAGGCCAGCATCCTTTGCGCAGCACGGCCACCGTACGGCCGCCTCCCTCTGAGGCGTGCCAGGCCTCTCCACGCCTGCACGCACCCGCGTCCGCCGCCGTGGCCAGCACACTCACAAGGCCGACGCTCCATTTGCTTTGGTCCTTCCGCGCCGCACAGAGGAGTTCCGGATGGACGATTAACAGAGATACCCACCACCGCATCCTGATGGACCGGCGCCCGGCTTCCTTCTAGTATTTATCCTTGTCTATTCCTTTGAAACAACAGCGCCGCCAACCCGGTCGTCGCTCCGGCATTGTTCGCGCAACGCCTCGCTGACGCCCCATAAATCCCGCACCCAACCCTCCTTCCGGCATGGTATGCTCTCCCGCGCTGGCCTCTTGCCGCCGCCCCGGTCAATCGCCACACATGTGCTGACATGCGCCCAAGGTTGTCAAAGCGGATGGGTCGAAGTGGGCGTGCAAGTCATGCCTGAAGGGCCACCGAGTGAGCGGCTGTACTCACACGGGTTTGTCGTCTCGGCTCTCGGCGTCTTCCGCACGGCGCTGTTGGGCATATCTCGCGCTGACCCTTTCCCAGACCGTGAGCTTACATTGGTGCCCAAAAAGGGTCGTCCGGTCACCCAATGCCAACACTGCCGGCTTGAACGCAAGAAGCGATCTGCGCACAACAAGTGCGACTGCGCGGACGAGCAAAAGCCGCACCACTCCAAGGAGAAATGCATCCACCTTCGCGAGGCTGAAGAAAGGGCCAGAGCTGGCCTGCACAGCGACAACCCCAAACCCCATGAAGACAGTGGCCACCTCGTCGCTGTCGCCGAGGAGCAGGGCTGCTGTTGCGGACACGGCGGAAAGTGCTCATGCTCACTTGTGAAGAAAGAGGCTCAGCAGCAAGGCACCAACCCACCTCATAGACCTGCAGTGCACAAGCCACGTCTGGAGACGGCCAAATCTGATGGGTCCATCACGGTCTTTGCCAATGGCCACCATAAGCCTGTGCACCGGAAGAACCATGCAGCCCACGAATGCGGCATCCCGTACAAGATGCCCATGAACAGGTCCCACACCGAACAGAGTGTCTCGCACGTAGCCCGACGATCCGTCGACAGTCTACCGTTGAACATGGGTGTTTCTGTCAACTCGACTCACTTCGACTCACAACTCGTAGCCGCATTCAACACCGAAAGACGACCTTCGAAGTCAGCACAGCCCTCGCCTCAGCTCACCCCTGCCGGCTCCTGCACTGGTGGCTTAACCGACCACAAGATGTCTGCCATTGACTTCAGCAGCCTCGGACCAATTCAGACCAACCCGAGTGTCGATTCGAACAGCGGCGACTCGATTCCATTCCCTGCTTTCGATCCCGTGTCGGGTGATGCCGACACCTCCTTTGATCCGTGGTCGAGCCTGCCATCGGCAGAGTCCATGACGAACAAACATTTCTTCGGTGTTTGGCCAGCCAATTTCGACACTAGTAGTGCCACACAGCCTGCTTTGACTGCAGCCTCCTCCGGCACGCAATCCGAGGTTGATGAGATCCCTGCCATGGAGGACCTCTACGGTCTCCCAATGCCAAGCATCCAGGAAGATGCGGTAGCCTTTGAGGCAAATCCTATGGAGAGCGATTTGAGCGCCATCAACCGACGCAGTTTGCCACCGAACTTCTTCGGGAACGCAGATTTCAGCCTGCCTAATCTGCCAGGCGAATGGCAGTCTCCACTGGGCGGTGCCCAGGGTTCCGACGATGGCACATTGAAGCAGAACTCCGCTGACCATGCTTTGATACTTCCCGACCTCTGGTCGCTACCGACCATGCCAATGATGTCGAACGCAGCACGTCGGCCATCACCGGTGACTTCTCACCCAAGCCGTCCTCAGTCACACTCGGTCGGACCAGGAAGTGCGCCGAATGACGACCTGATCAGATCACTGTTTCCGGACATCGACATCCTTAACGGCAATTGTGGTGCATTCACCAACAGCTCTGGAGCCATGGACGCCACGAAACGCTTGGCAGGTCTTCCCATCGTGAGCCCCATCTCAATTCGAACGGAAGATGACACCGGCTTTGCCTCCTTGCCTTGGAGCGATGGCTCGTTGAGCGTTCCGAATGACGATTATTCAAGTCCTATTGGACAGGACTACTCAAGTCAGAGCTGTGTCGAACAGTGGGCATTTCAATAACAGTTAGAGGGCGGCATTCATGCCGTCCGCCCTTGATGAGTGCGCAAGGTATCAGATCAATGAACTTCATGTCGGCGTCACAGGGTTGCGAAGTTGTTGAAGATACGTTTTGTTTGCATTTAGGCATGAGCGGTTGTGGCGCATAGATAGCGAGATGAACCGAACACAGTGTTTACGACTCGTTGACCGTGCATCTCCTTTTCCTCCGCTCATCGGGGAGAAGAGGTGGCGCGGCCTGATCCTTGGCGGCAGGCACATCACACACTACACCTCTCGCCGAAACTTGGACTTTGCGACCAATCCCCTTTCCGCCTGTTCTTTCATCAGCGGACATGTCCAGCTTCCTGCGCAAACAAGCCGATCGACTGCTCCACAAAGTCCACCCCTCCCGCGGCGGTGGCCATCCACCGCTCCACACGCGGCCCTCCCCCTCCCGTGCTTCGCCCAAACGCGGTCTCTGCTGGCCCGTGGAAAACGCAGACCCCATCTTCCCATTCACCCGACCCGGGAGCAAGATCTCTTGGATCTGTACGTAAGACAACCCCCCCCCCCCCCCTCCCCCGCCCCCCGCAACCCCCGCCGACCTCGACCTCTCTCTCTCCCCCCCCCCCCGCGCACGTGCAGACAACTGGTCCCCCCCCCCCCCCCACCCCACGGCACGAGCCTGGAGTTCGTGCCGATGCAGTGGAACGAGGTGCAGATGGAGCAGCTGGCGGGCAAAGTGGCGGCCGCGGGGGCGGTGGTGGCGGTGCTGGGGTTCAACGAGCCGGAGCTGGCGGACCAGGGCCACATGACGGCGGAGGCGGCGGCCGCGAGCTGGCTGCGGTGGATGGAGCCGTTGCGGAAGCGAGGTGGCCCCCCCCCCCTCCCTCCCTTTCCCCCAGCCGGCGCGAACGCTAACGCTCGCTCGCAGGAATCCGCTGCGGCAGTCCCGCCATCTCCAATGCCGGGCACGCGGTGGGGTGGCTGGGGGAGTTCCTGCGGCGCGTGCGGGCGGCGGGGGGGGATGTGGACTTTTACTGCTTGCATTGGTACGGCGTCGAGGTGGCGGGGTTTTGTGATTACATTTGGAGCACGTGAGTCACCCCCACCTCCTCCCCCACCCCGCCCCTCCTGACGCGCGCGCGCGAGGCAGGCATCATCAATTGGGTGCGGACAAACCCGTGTGGATCACGGAGTTTGCGGCGACGAATTGGGACCCGCAGCGGCCGTTGTCGAGGGCGCATGTGGAGAGGTTTGCGCGGGAGAGTGTGCGGCTTCTGGACGGGTGGGATTGGGTGGAGAGGTATGCATGGTTTGGACCGATGCGGGACACGGGCGCGGTCGGGCGGGGGGCGAGGATGCTGGATGATGAGGGGAAACTCACACCGCTGGGAAAGGCGTACAGAGATGGGTGAGCCCCGGGCGCGAAGGAAGGGGCCACAGGCCTCGCGTGGGGGGGGGGGGGTTCGAGCATTATGATGAAAGGCGAAACGGCCTTCCCTCATCATCATCCCGGGCGGGGGGTGGGGGTGGGGCCTCTGGGCTATACACACACACAGCTTCATACACGTCGAGCCGGAATGAAGAATTTTTTTTTCTTCATGACCGAGTCCCTGGGCCAAACGGTCCTTGCGCCAGGCTGAAGAGGTATCCGGACCTGGTGATCTTGGTGGGATCGAAGCCGTCTTCATCCGCTCCCACGGCCGCATCGGCCAGATTGTGCAGACGGTTGCCCTGCTGGAGCACCTTCTCCTTCTGCTTCGTGACCAGCTCCCGGATCGCTCCGTCCCAGCCCTCGCTCTCGTGCCGGCCCGCCAAACCGCGGCCTTGGCCCAGGGCTTCGATCATCTGGTCAAGGCCCTTCAAGGCCTCGACACGGGTCCGGCCCACCGCGCAGAGTTCACACAGCGTCAGGGCGGCCAAAGCACCGAAATGATGATTCAGCGGCGTGACGGGGGTCGAAGGACTGTTGAGCATGGTCGCCACCTTCACCGCGTGGCCCACCAGCTCGGATGGCTCGCGCTCGGGGTTCAGACGCTTGATGAGGAGGTGGCAGTGGTGATAGCTCAGGTGGACCAGGTTCAGTGAACCCCACACCGATTCGACGGATTCCCGGAAGCGGTCGATCTCGCCGGCCAACGTCAGACCGATTAAAGACGATGCGGGGTTGGAAGGCGCCATGACGTCGGTCGAGGGCGTCTTCGTTGTGGTCAGGATGGCAGCAAGATGTCCGATGATGAACGACAGCCGGGCCAGGTTGTACGTCGATTCTCCCAGCAGAAGCTGATCCTCCGGCAGCAGCACAACGCTGTTTTCGGGGAGCTTGAGGAGGTCCGCGGTGGAAGAAGCGTGCCATCTGTCAAGGATGAACAAGACCCACCAGACACGCCGAGCCAACCTCTCTTCGGAATCTCGATCGCCATGCACCAGAGACTGGCTGGAAGAGCGGAGGACGTTGATCTCGAGCTGGCCCGCCACACCAGCGGCACGACCAAGCCACTCCGCTCGACTAGGACCTGCTTGACCTCGCACCGTGGCTGGACCATGGTTGTCACTCTCCAACGCCATCATGATCAGTGTCTGGAGGTAGACTAGATTGGTGGCATCGGTATGCGAGCCGGGATTGTCGAAGGGGTACTGGGCTAGCAACTCAGCTGTTCGCTTCAAGGCCTGCGCGTAGCCAGGATTGGGTTCGAGGGTTGTGGTGGGAAAAGTGCGCATGAGACAGTCGAGTGCGGCCAGGAATGCTTCGCGCAGCGACGCGGGACAATCGCACAAGCGTGCTTGGAGCCGATTCTTGCTGTTAGGAAGAAGCGGAAAGGTTTGATGTATGATTCGGTAGTACTCATCAAGAACCGTTTCGTCCCACTCGAAGCTTGAGGAAGCCGATACGCTCGTCACGATATCGAGGGGTACGCCGACGGCGTCTCTCCGATGGTCTTGAGGTGGACCGTGTTGCCAGAATGGCTGCATCACCGCCGGTGTTTGGACCGGTGCTTGGGCTGGAACATATTGCGGCGAGTACTGAGTCGCTGGACCGGGCGTCTGGGCTGTCGGCAATGCTTCCGCCGCATCGTGCGTGCGTTTCTCTCCAGCGCACGGATCTGGCAGCATACGAGGGTCATGGCTTCCGTATGTTTGCAGCCCCTCGGCCATGGCTTGCTGAAGCTGCTGTATCTCGTAGCGCTGCTGCGGGTGCATGTGGCCAGGATGGACGGACTGTTCGAGAGTGTTCAGGCGCTCGGCCAGCTCTTTGATATAGCCTCTACTGGGTCCGCGCTTCATGGGCTGTCGACTGAACGCACATGCAGCACCCGTCCGGGCGCAGTTGGTGCAGGGCGCAGCACTGCTCTCGTCGACGGCATCGCAGCGGATCTTCTTCCGCCGACACTCGTCGCACGCTCGACTGACCTTGGTGCGCTTGTTCGGGTTCTTTTCCGGGACGGGCGGCGCCGAGTGCGGTGCGTAGGCCGCTGAGCCTTGTGGCACCGACGCTGGTCCATTGTGCGGGATCATGGGCGCGGGCGCGGGCGCGGCTCCAAAACTGCCGAAGCTCCCGATACCACTTTCCGCAGCGCCAGCGAGGTTGTTTCGCACGTGGGCTTCGCCATCGCCGGGGCCATGTTCGCGTGCGGGTGGGGCGTGCGGTTGGTGTTGCTGGGGTTGTTTCTGGTGTTGCTGGTGTTGATGTTGTTGTTGGTGTTGTTGGTGTTGTTGCTGGTGTTGCTGTTGCTCGTGTTGCTGTTGTTGTTGTTGATGTTGTTGGTGTTGTTGCTGGTGTTGCTGGTGTTGCTGTTCCGGTGCGTAATGGAGCGTCCGCTCGGCCTCGGCGGCGTCGGGCGCCTCTCCCGCAGGCGCGTGCTCCGCAGCGGAGGCGTCGCCGTCGCGCCTCGGCCGTGTCGGAGGATGCGCGGCCGGCTGCAGGTGCTGGTAGAAGGGCAGGCCGTGGTTGCGGCTCGCCGGCGAAGGATAGCGCTCCGCCGGTGAAGGATAGCCAGCCGCCGGTGAAGGATAGCCGGCCGCCGGTGAGGGATAGCCAGCCGCAGGCGCCGGGTCGCCGACGCCGGCCATGGGCGATGATGCACCCGTCGTTAGGTGAGTCAGGGCCCGCGGTGCATGGTGCGGCGGGCGGTGAAATGCCAGACGAAGCGCCAGACGAGCCGCCAGACGAAATTGCAGAGGAAGCGCCCGACGGAATGCCGGACGAAATGCTGCCACGCGAAATGCTGCCCCACGAAATGCGCGAGAGGGTGTGCGAATTGTCGGCCGCGTGGTCGGCGCCAACCTGCCTGCTTGCCACCCACCTGCGCCCTCCTGCGCCCGCCTGCCCGCCTACCCACCCACCCACATACATCCCTCTGCGGCCAAGCCTTCTGGCGACGGCGAACCCATCGCATGGCCTGGCGGTGCTCTTGGGCTGGCGCTGGCCACCGCCACTTGCGAACTGGCCAACTCCCGCATGTCGCTGTCCACATCAACACACGCTGGCACGATGCAGGATGGGAACGTTCCGGCTTGTCAGCACTGGGACCGGGCGGATGGATGATTATTTCACCGATCCGCCTTCATGCCTTGACCTGGTACATAGCAGCGGTTCCATGTAACTAGTTCACACAGACCATGTTTTCACCAAGACTGGACGGGGCGCCAACACCGACACTCTCTCTCCGCGGCGCATGTGCTGCTCATCCAACAGCCCGTTCTGCCCATTCTGTACCGCACGGCACGCTCAGCCGGTCGCGCCGCTGTTGCATTCAACCCACGGAAGAGGGCGGGCGCATTCGGGCTGAGGAGGAAGATGCACCGCCATGTCAACCACCCCGCAGCGCAAAAATGCTCCGGAGCACGGGACGCCACCACAGAAAGCGCGGAACAAGCACCACGATGCAGTCCACGATGCAGTCCACGATGCAGTCCACGATGCAGTCGACCTCACGGGACCACAGGGCGCACGCGGTGACGGTGTGGACAGGGCGGAAGAAGTGCCGACCGTCATTGCATCCCGTCGGCCAGACTCGCAAATCGACCATGCTGCCGCCATCGCATATTGGTCGAGCACGCCTGCCACAGTCGACGGAGTGCTGGGTGGATTCCCGCAGGTCAGTCGCATCGACCTGCAAGGCTCGGCCAATTTCCTGGCCAAGCTCCGTCGACAACCCCACACCTACCCTCCCAGCGCGGGCAAGCTGAAGAGAGTGGCAGACTGCGGCGCGGGCATTGGCAGGGTCAGCGCGGGCTTTCTGAGCCATGTGGCCGAAACAATCGATATTGTCGAACCGGTCAAGGCGTTTACCGACGTCATCGGGAAGGAGCCATACGTGGGCAAGGTATATAACGTGGGACTGCAGCAGTGGACGCCGGAGGCGCAATACGATGTGATATGGTGCCAGTGGTGTGTGGGGCAGCTCACGGATGCACAACTGGTAGCGTGTCTCAAGAGCTTGCGGCCCTACCTCAACCCTGGAGGCTGGATGGTTGTGAAGGAGAATCTCAGCAATCACCATCTCGGAGAAGACGTGTTTGACGACGTCGACAGCAGTGTCACGCGGACGGACGTGAAGTTCCGAGAACTCTTCGCAAAGGCCAATCTCCATCTGACGAGCACAGAGTTGCAGAGGGGCTTTCCGAAGTCGCTGTATCCTGTCAGGACGTACGCGCTGCAGCCGCGGTAGCGCGACCCAATCGAGAGCGTGGAAGAGAGACAAGGCAGGGACCTCAGCACACCCAGGCTCAAGATTTGAGCATCGAGTGGTGCCTGGATCGGCATCACTCACGGCAATTCCTGCACTGGAACCCTGTCCAGCAGCGAACAAGTCCGCCACTTGTGACGCCTGTCTGGCGTCTTGTCCTCGTACGAAGGTCGGAATCTTGCTGTCCGTAGTAGCAGGTCATGCACTGGCAACGTACAGTACTTGCAAGATGTGACGGTCGCCTTCCGTCGCCTTCATCTTGCTCAAATTGACAGTACATACTGTGTGGTGGGCCCCAAGGATCTCAGATGCTGCTGGCAGGGGGTGTCATGATTTTTTGCCCCTCTCTCCAACAGCTCTGCTTGCCATGTCGTTTCACACTACTGTTTCGTCAGCGTTGGCAACCGTCGAAGGGGTGCCAGCACAATTTTCTCCCTTGACCACCCCTTGGCGCTGTCCAGTAGTTTCGCGTTCATGAGAATGCATGTACCGAGACTGGTCCACGATCATGACAGATCATCTCACCCACCAACTTGACGCATTGGAGCGTGCGATCACGGACGAACAGTTACCCTGGCTTCGCGCAAAGGGGTGCGAACACGACTTTCCCCATAACCCCCCTCTGAATGCGAGCCAGCGGTTTCAAGTCGGTTGCCGGCCTCCACGCATCCCGAAGCAAGGCGCTGATCAGCAACGTTGCTGGGCGAGGAATATGGTTGATTCCAAGTGTCAGCCTGAGGCGACCGACTCGTGCGATCAACGAGAACCGGCGCAGCGTGTATCAAGCGATCGTGACGCACCAAGCTGGGCCACCGCAAACCAGGGACTGCAGCAGAGTCCGCCACCAAAAACGTGAAGGGAAGGAAATTCATCCGTGATCGCCAGCTCCAACGCGTCAAGTTGCCGTATCCGCACGGGGTTGTAGTGAGCGCAAACCGTGGTCGCGGACCATTTTAGGCATGTGGAAGAAACCCTTGCCCAAGCAATCTCCCGAGCAGAGTAGTGTGGACTTGCACCCTAACCTTAACATCGGTTTCCGAATCATGCACGGTACGCGCCTGATTGCCAGGGAACAATATGGATGCAAATGAGCTGTGGAAGGCATCGTGCCTATATGTGACGACGCGCGGACTCGCGCAGCCCACGGCGCCACGACTCTCCATATACAATGTCGACCAGTCCGCCCGCGACCGAAGATGGGGACGAACAGGTCTTCTTCGATGCGGTGGAAGCCGAGCCGGCAACCACTCGCGCCATGGCCGAGCCTAGGGGGCAAGCGGCGGGCGGCGGCGTCAACGGCGCTGGGCTGGAGGATGAGACTTGCGCAGGCGACGGGGCTAGCGCCAGGAATGCTCCGCGGCCATCGCCTGCGAGAGTGGCCGACCACCGCCGCACCGCGACACGTCCGCGGCCACGTTCATGTTCCCGCTCACGTCCGCCTGCTGCGTCGAGGACACGCAGAGCGAGTGTGATGTTGCCGCACACCGAGCCCCAAGTGCCCTCCATCCCGCAGAAGTGGCTGGACGCACGTGACCACGCCGGCGGCACGCGGAAAGCCCCGCTGCGGGTCGACATCAGCAGCAGCAGCAGCGGCAGTGCGCAGCGGCGGCGGGACTTTGCGCCTCCTGACACCCGCCGCCAGCAGCAATCTGAACCAGCGCCCGCCGCAGCTCCACCGCCCGCGCCAGCTGCCCACACCGCCACCACCACCACCACCACCGCCGCCGCGGCCGCCGGCGGAAAGACGCCAGTCCCCCCCGTCCCCCCCATCCCCACCGCACACTCCCGCCGGTTTCAGCTCCCTGCTCCCGCCCAATCTCCCGGCGGCCCTGCGAACTATGAGTTGACCAGCACCCCGGGCACCAAGTCCTGTCCTGCTTCGCCCAAGATGGCATCCGTTGCGCCGAAGCACC
Source organism: Pseudocercospora ulei (assembly GCA_016165855.1). Lineage (NCBI taxonomy): Eukaryota > Fungi > Ascomycota > Dothideomycetes > Mycosphaerellales > Mycosphaerellaceae > Pseudocercospora > Pseudocercospora ulei. The sequence goes on from JACWNB010000016.1 coordinate 1,344,944, forward strand.
TCGATCAGACCGATTTCTTCATGGAGCTCGGTCGCGAGGGCGAGCAGCCGGTAAGTCCCCCCCCCCCCCCCCCCCCCCCACCCCCCCACGTGCCGGCCATCCCGCGGCGCCGCGGCGAGCAGCACCGTCTGCGCGCGCCCTCGCGCACTCGGCGCCGCTGTCGAGCCGCTGGCTGACGGGGAGCTGCAGACCACTCAGCGCTCCTTCTCGAGAGCGTCGGCGCACATCAAGCGCCGCTCTATGCCTGGCGACATGGCGAGCGAGCGCCGCCCCAGCACCAGCGGAAACATCTACGCCCGTCCCTCGTCGCGCTTGGGCACCATCCAGTCCGACACGGGCATTGCACGATACAGCAGCACTCGGCGCGCTTCCAATGCGCGTGCCGCCACCCAAATCGAAGACCACGCGTCCATCGTCCCGCTGTCGCAGTATGGTCGCGCGCGCCGCTTCTCTGCTCTGCGCGACCGCCCACCCTCACGCATTATCGAGCGCGTCATGTCACCAGACTCACCCGCCTCACCGCCATTTGGCCGGCAACGCAACACATCGTTCGACACGGCCCTGTCACAGCAGAGCGACCACAAGCGTGAATGCAACCAAGCTGCCGATACATACACAGCACATCCGCAAGACTACTCCCCACCAGAGAGTCCAGACCCACACCGGACCGACTCTTCCGCTGCATCGCAAGCCTCAGACACGGTTTGGGATGAGCTCGATGCCCTCAAGACTCGACTCAACAACCTTGAATCTGGAGGCAAAGCCACTCCGAGATCGAGCGGCGCGGCCTCAGGAGAGTCCAGCGAGCGCCCGCGCACTGCCACCACCGCGCCGACAACCATCGACTACTCTCCCAAGCAAACGCGAAAACCGGAGTTGGACTCGCACGCAAAGCCAAGTGCTGTGACGACTTCGGAAATACCGGACAATGGTTCAACCGCCGCCAGCGTGCATCCACTGCTGCAAACAGCCCTGGGAACCGCCAAAGATACATTGCCATCGTCGGTTTACCGAACACTTGAAGCCGTTGTTGCCGAAGCGACACAGTTGGCCGCAATGACCAGCGGTGCCGGCACACAAGCCGCTTCGACACAGAATCGTCAAGTGCGACGTAAAGCAGACAACATCTGCCGCGCCCTGACGGACCACTGCATCGCCTTGGCCGACAGCACCAAGCAAGACGTCTCTGCGATTGTGTCTTCACCAGCCCCGCGCCTGAATTCCACCACAAGCATATCGACATCGACATCGGCACGGTCCGCATCATGGTATTCTCTCACCAACACGCGCAGCACTAGTCTGACGATGAACGCCACCCAAGCCGCCCGGCCACAGAGCCGTCTTGAAGCGAGAAGAAGCAGCCTTCTTGCCAGTCTACCACGAGGAGAGCTGGAGAGCATCAGCCCGCGAGGCACTTTCGGCGCGGATCGAAGCGTGGTGGGCGATCACTCGACATCGGAGGTCGATTCAACGCCAACCCACCCAAGCAGAATGACGTCCCGCCGCATTTCCGCCGCCCCACAGGGAGTGTTGCGCAGCCGAGTGAAAGAAGATGAGACGGCTGATGAAGGTCGCCCTTTCCGCCCTCAATCGCGAGCTTTCACCGAGATCGCCCGAGCCAAGTCGCGCCTCCTCAGTGAGGAGAGATCTCCCAGCGTACAGCGTCGCAACCTTTCTCTGCGCGACTCCTTGGCGTCCCGAAAGCGATACGAAAACACACCTCCTGTGCTGGAGGAGGAAGCAACCACAGAGACAAAGCAACGACAGCCATCTCGGTCATGGCTGCGTGGCCCCGTCGCGGCCGACGCCCCTGCGCGCAGGGCGTCCCTGAACCAGCATCATCACCGGGCAGGCCCAGCTGAGTAGGTCCAGCTGTCGCTCGCCCCAACCCCCAAGCGCGGAGCCCACACGCGCCGCTCCGTTCGATTGTTGCGGCCACCCGTGGAGTGGACCGGAGAACCCTTTGCATCACTCGACGCCGTGGTGATGGGCTTTTGAGCTCACCTGTACACCATTCGTTGTACACCAGCACGGCGTTTTTTTTTGGAGGGGTGGGGGGCGTTTCTGGCTTTCCGATCTTGGAGTGGAGTGGTGGGATACACGGGGGTGAGAGCGCCAACCGCTCACACGAGAAAACGCCTGTATTACTACCACTACTGCTACTCTTCTCGTGACGACCGAAACGAATGACGTGACCTGCACCCTGGCGCTTTTCCCCTGCCACCCACCATCCCAATCCACCCCGCGAGCCGAGCTTCCCACCCACCCAACCCTTCCTCCCCGCAGGTGAGCCTCTCTCTCTCTCTCTCTCTCCACCAGCTTTAACCCAACCCCCACCCCCGCGGAAGAACATTCGTCCGCGACCCCCGACACTGACACCCCCCCCGCTTCGTTGATGACACGGTTGGCTTTTCCTCTTTTTTGGGGGGGGGGGATTTTTTTTTGGCCGCGGGGTGGGGTGCGTGCGGGAAAATTGGGGGGGGGGGGGAAGAGAGAGCGATGGTGTCGAAGCGGGGGATTTCGTCCGGCCGATGTGGCGGGGCGGGCGTGGTGTGAGTGAGTGAGTGAGTGAGTGAGACTCCCCCCGGGCACATGCTGGTCGTTGGCCTCGAGTGGGATTTCTCGACGGGCGGGAAGGCTCGGGAGGTTTGGCGTGACGTGGCGAATTGGAGGGTTTGTGAGGGCTTGGGTTGATCAAGAAGGGGTGGGGGTTGGAAATGTCAAGGCGATTCGGTGTTGGGGATGTGAGATTGTTGGGGAGGGCATGTTCTCAGGAGCGGGCACTTTGGGCCGCCGCCTCCTCCTGCGTGTTCACGAGCCGGCCATGCCGAAGCAAAATCTGCGCGGGAGGGGTGCGACTCTCGACGCGGGCGAAGAAGCGCAGCGGGATCAAACCATCCTCCTGCCCTTCGCTCAAAATGACGCCGTTGTCACTCAGCCAGAACCGGATGCCGCCCTCCTGCATCGCGCGGGCCACGTCCAGAAACATGAGGATGGCGCTCGACTTCCGCATGCCCGAGACGACGGGCGTCGGGGCGGTGGCGGCGGCGGCGACGGCGTCCGGTTCGACGAGGGACGACACGCCCGGCGGCAGGCCCGCCGCGAAGTGGATGTGGGTGCGACCCATCGCCTTCAGCCCGCCCGACGCGACGATGAGTTTCCACGCCGCGTGCGTCGTGCCGTGGACCGCGCGCGCCGGCACGTTGCCGCGGTCCGGCAGGATCGGCTGCAGGAGGCGGTCGCTGTCGAGCTTCAACGAATGGCCCTGGTTCGCGCGGATCTGCCAGTCGCGTGCATCGGCCGAGGGGAGCGGCGCCGTCCGACCCGCCGTGTCCTCGGCCTCGCCTGCGGCCAGGCCGGTGGTGGGCATCAGGGTGAACCGCTGCTTGTCATTGTCCGTGACGATTTGTCGGAGCTCGGCAAATGTCACGTGCAAGGATCGCAGCCTCGGGCTGTGGAGCAGGTCGTGGACGTTGAGGAAGCCGGAAGGGGAGAGGTGCAGTCCTTCTTTTTCCGCGCCGTGGCGAAGGAGCCAGGACATGGCCTTGGAAACTTGCACGTGGCGGGGAAGAGGGTCGCGATTCCCGCCGCCTCGTCGGCGGGACATGGGTGTGGTGAGGGTGGTGAGGGTGCGGATGTTGGGGTGGTGCTTTCTGACGGCTCTGATTGATGTGTTGTTGGGTTGGGAGGTTTGGGGTCGAATTTGTTGAGATGCACGTGGGGAGCGGTATTGGCCACCACGACGCAATGTACGATGCAATGTTCCGGTGAGCCATGAACGCGGCAAGTGAGTCAAGGGCATAACATATGAGGAAGTGAGTCCGACTGGCTACTGTAATCTCTTTGAAAGGGCTAGTACTAAGTGATATCGATATCACAGAAGCCGACTATCCACGCGTCCTTCGTTCATAACCACCACGACAAGCAATAGTTACCGCCCCCCCCCCCAACCATCACGAGCACGGCCAGCATTCGCCGGTGGAAAGACCGGTCTGGAGCCCTGGCTATGACATTCGGGCCTTCTCGCCGTCATGGACATCACGCGCGCTCAGGTGACTGAGAGAGGAAGGAACACGCGCTCCGGTTATACAAAGGGTGGCCGCATGCGTCAACCATCACCGAAAGACGAGTCGGCCGGTGCAAGCTAGGAGCATAAGAGATAGCTTGTCGAGGCATCCATCGTCTGCATTTTAGGAGGTTGGTATATATAGCATGGGCACCCGCAACATGCGAGAAAGCAGGTCACATGGGCATTCTCATATCGGCTCGGACCAGTCAACCTGTTCAGTTATGGGCGCGCCGCCACCTTTGGCATATGTAACCCTCAAACGCAACCTCAATTTCGCTGGAGCACTCTGTCAAACGTTAGCCGGTGGGTCCATCACGCTTGGTGAGCCGGGACATACCCCTTGTATGCCTGTGATGCGCATTTGTTGCGTCGCCTCTTGACCTCCTTGCACGTCAGATGAGCTTATAGCTTGCAATTGGAGCTTCTGTGTCTTGGGTACAGCTGCTTGCAGGTTGAGGCCACTGAAGCTCTCAAAATCGCTGTTGTTCCGGAACCTGGCTGTCACCGACACGGCTTGAGCACTTCGCTGAACACTGAAGTTGACCAGGAGATCGTTCTTGTTGTATACCACATGTGCCTTCTGCTGAGGTGGTGGAGAGGCAGCGCCAAAGCCGCCAAGGATATCGCTTGATGCGGCAGTTGACACGTGTGACCGTGCTGATTGGGATGGAGCTGGCGGCCCTCCGATGAGATCCATGATCGATCCCATGTTACTTTGTGGCGTGGCATGCCCATTCGGGATAGACGAGAACTGCTGGGTTGGCGGGGAAACTTGCTCGCCACCACCCAAGATGTCGGCAAGGAGTTCGGCGTTGTGGTTCGGTGTTCCGTCGATGGCGGCGCTGGTGCCATTGGTCGGCATGGCAGAGTCACCTCCCATGAGATCAAGCAGCATATCCTGCTCGGTGATCTGACTAGGCTTCTTCTTAGCCGGCACCTTGCTGTGTCGCTTCTTCGTCGCCTCTCCCAACACCCTCTGTTCTTCTCGGATTTCTGGGGCGGGCATTCGTTCCAGCACGCCGCGTCGGACCTCGTCATGGCTGAAAAGATTGCCATATTCGACAGCACGTTGTTGCACTTCAACGTCCAGGTCTGCTTGGCGACTGAGCAGTAATCGGCGCAACCGGTCCAACTGTGCTGGATCTTGCAGTCTCGTGGTTAGTTTGATTGCTGCTGTGATGATGTACTCTGTCACGACCTGTCCCGAGTAGCTAGAGTTCAGAATGGAACCGAAAAGATCAACGATCTCGTTCTCCTTGACCTCTCGAACCAGCCCCTCTTCTTCGTAGGATCCGCCGCGAAGAAGTGCATCGCCGTACTCGCCAATGACCCACGCGCCGGCCAGATTTAAGCCTTCTTGGCTGATGTCGTCTCGCAGCGCCGCGTACAGCTTTTGAGCACAGTAGGTCTGGAGGTCCGGAGTGGTGGCGATCAGTCGAACGAAGGAAGCCAATATAGGCTCTTTCACGTAATTTCCAGCCAGTTTGAGCACGCGAAGCATGGTGTCGACATGCCATCGCTTGTTCGGCGCGTATCTGTCTGCCGCGATTCCGATCTGCGATGTCATAATCGGCTTGAACTCGTTGTCGGCCACTTCCAAGAAGGCGAGCAGTTCTCGAATGAGCACGCGGATGTTGGAGTCATTGACCAATGTGAAACTCAAATCCAGCGCCCTGCGTCGGATGCTGATGTCGGGATCCCTGAGACAATCGAGAATGGTGTTTCGATGACGTTGCACGGCATTCGGCTCGATGGCAACCACTTTGATCAAGGTATTGAGAGCCACATATCGAATGTTGTTGTCCTTGTTGGCCAGGAACTTGCCAAGAATGTTGACGCCCAGTACTCTCAGACCTGAATCGGCTTCGATGTCGAGGATTGTCAAGACGGACTCGTACAGAATGGAGTTGCCCACATTCTTCGAGGACTCGGTGTTTGTCGCAACCTGGGCCAGGATGTCGTTGATCTGCTCGCTGGTCTGCGGGTCCCCGCGACCGAGCACCCTGAGAAGGCGTAAGATCTTGACTTGCAAAAACGGATCCGTAATGCCTGTCACGTCATGCTCGGGAGCATAGCCAGACTGCGAGAGCGCTTTGAGTATCTTGACCAGGCTGCCGGTGAGGGGTCTGAACATGTCCACAACACCCTGTTCTCCGCCCTCGTCCTCGTCCGCTTCACATAGGCTGATGACCAGCGTGAGACCGCTCAGCAGCACGCCGTGGTTCCTGTCGTGGAGTAAGAGCTTCGCCTTGTCGAAGAAGTGCTCGGACAAGTCCGGCACCTTCCGACAGATCCTCATGGCGCACAAGGCGGCTTTTCGTCGAATGTACGGGTTGGAGGAGGACAGGATGGTTTCGACCTCGGGGAAGAGGTCGCGGGACATCTCGACCGAGGCGATGTTGCCCAGCGTGCAGAGGGCCAGGCCGACGATGTACTGGTTGCTGTGGTTGAGGTCGCTGCCGCGCGTCAGCTTGTGATGCGGGCACGGGCACGGGCACGGGCACTCGCCGGGCGCCATACTTCTTCAGCGAATTGGTGACGAGGGTCAGGACTTCCTGATTCTCGTCCAGCAGCAGCATCGTGCCCAGGTAGCCCAGGCGCTTGTCGGCAAAGCGCGGCGATGCGAGCAGCTTCAGACACTCGATCTGCCCGAAATGCGTGCGCTCGCCGAGGGTGAAGAGGTACAGCAGCTTGGCGACATTGTTGCGTCTGCCGATGCGTCAGTAGGGACTCGCGGGCCACGCGGCGCACGCGCTGGGCCGTGGCCATGGCCGTACCGCAGGTCCGAGTGGTGGCTCTCCTCGCGAAAACTGGCTCTGATGGCCGCGCTCTCCTTCTGCACCACTGCGCGCTCGTCGGCGATCGTCTTCGCCGCGCGCACGTTGCGGATGAACTGCTTGACTGCGTGCGCCGGCACCGGCTGTGGTCAGCTCGCGTCTCCCCCAAGGCCAGACATCGGGCGTGGTACGAGGCGGGCATAGGGCATACGAGAAGACATGGTGGGCCCAGTGGCCTCGGGGACCCGCCCAGGTGAATCTGGGTCGGGGGCTGCCGCACGATGGCTCGCACGATGGCTCGTCGTCACTTCATCTCATGCTCACGGCCCTTCCCAGCGTTGTGATCGTTCCGGGCGCGGGTGTTGTGGTGAAAGGCGCTGCGGCCTGAGGAAGGCGGAAATGGTTGTTCTTGGCTTGGCCCTGCATTCGGAGATCAACCAGACCACCACCCTTCTTCCATCCTTCCCCGCGGTATGGTCCTTGTCATTGCTCATATTCCGGCTTCAGAGCGTGCACACTCACTCACTCACTCACTCACTCACTCACCCCCTCTCACACACACAACCGGAACCATACCACAATATGCCCCCGCGGCTGTTGGATCTGCCACCGGAGCTGATTCAGCATATCCTGGCACTCCTACAACCCTCGAGCCTCGTAAAGGTCGCACCAACATGCCGCAGACTGTATGAGATCAGCTATGATGATAGGATCTGGCAGCCTCTCGTGAATGACAATCTGGCAGACGGCCTTACGGATCCATCACCAGCCAAGTCATTTCGAGAGCTGTACATCGCACATCATCCGCATTGGTTCCTGACAAAACGCCGCATTTGGTTTGCGGACTCGGCTCCCACCGGGAATCTTGTCCTTGCTCGCTACGATCCGAGCAGAGGATGTATCACCGCACACTCAATCGTGGCTCCGATCTGTCGTCGCAACATCTCGATTTGGGAGAAGAACCGAAAAGTGACCATTCACGACGTCGAGCCCAGGATAATGCTTTCCCTTTGTCGGCCTGTAGTGAGATTGGATCTGGAAAATGCGCAGGCCGAACCTACTCCCAACCACACTCCATCCGACCGCAATCACGCCCCTGCTTCTCTCTACAGCAAAGAGACTTTGATGAGGGCATTCTCCGAGTCTGGACTATACAGCTCATTCATGCTTTGTCGAGCCCTACCAGAGCCTGCGATTACGGAACAGACGGCGGTATGGCCACCACTTCGATTTGCAGCATCACATCGAGCGCGAAACGATAGTCAAGATCGCTACAGCTCGGCCGGCCACCGTCCTTCACGGCTGGCTGAAGTCAGCCACAACAACTTCCGAGTTCGCAGCTGGGTCGAATACACCGGTCGCAGAACTGTACCCAGCTGGATAGATTTCAGCTCTGGAAGGAGCCTAGCCGCGGCACTCGATGCAGGAATGCCATATTCCGCAAACGGTCTAGGCCCGTCAGCAGGTGGCGTGAACATCCGTATGCCAGGACTCATCGTCACTTATGCATCTCTTGCCGAATCCAGCTATACACCGACACCCCAAAAGCCGTGGCAAGGCATCTTCTGCGGAGACTTAGGGTTAGACGAGTTCCTTGTCATCACCCAACCAGACCAATCTCCACACGACAACGCTCCTCGAGACGCACCTTGCCATCCACATGCCCCACCACTGCCCCGTCCCGGCCCCGGCCCTTCCTCCGTGCCGACCCCGGGCGAAGAAGACGTCAGCGATGCACCATCAGGATGCATCGTCGCCATCAAATTGACCGGACACCCCGCTGTTCCGTGCGGGGAGTACAGCTTCATCGCACCCGACATCGGCGACGCAGGCCTCATCCGGATCGCCGACGAGGAGATCTTCCGCGGCGCGAGAATCGTCCGAAGCGAGGGACACATTGCCGGGAGAGACTTCACAGAAGGTGAGTCCCTCTCATCCCATCCCGCGCCTCACCGCCCGCCCGCCGTTTGCTCACCCCCAATTCTTTATTTTTCCTTTGATTGTTTTCAGGTGACTACTCTCCGTCCCAACTCATCCTGATCTCGCACGATCGTCTCGCCCAATGGTGGGAAGAACTCGATGCCATCGTGTGCTATCGCCGCGTTGATCTCGATGCCCTGATGAAGTCCCCATTTGAAGAAGAATGAAACCCCCCCCCCCCCCCCCCCCGTTCGAAGCGTCCCAGCACGTTTTGAAAACGACGGAATGAATCGGCACGGCAGCGCGAGGAGAAAGAAAGTAGCCAGGAAGCTGGGCGGGACAAAACATTCTCGGACCCACCCTCAAGCGTGGTCCCTCCAAAAATCTTCCCCACGTGATTCTTCTTCCCGGTGACACACACACACACATATATATATATTTATATGCACAACGCCTCGAAGCGCTCGTGACGGGTCCCCCCCCCCCCCCCCCCCGCCCCACCCGTCCCGTCAAAGCCTCATGCCCGTGCCAGAAAAAAAAAACCCAACTCCCGAAACGCCGTACAAGAGGAGGAGGTATCATCACATCACATGAAACCCACCGACCGATCCCCGCTCTTGGCGCGGGGAACGCCGGACATGATGAGACATCTCTCTCCCCCCTCCGAAATGCTAGGTAGGCCGCCCAGCACCCGGGCCGTTCCACACGGACTTGCCAAAAAAAAACGTGCCCCCGTCACCCCCCCCGCCCCACACTTCGCAGCCCAAACGTTCACGTGGCGTCAACAGCGACTGCCGGGCTGGAGCCCGCGCCGGCAGGCGGGCTGGGACTGGCGGAGGCGGCGGCGGCGGCGGCGGCACGCTCGAGCAAACGCAAGCGGTTGCGCATCGCTTCGTTCTCCTGCCGGAGCGCCGTCACCGCCGCGTTCTCCTTCTGCAGTCGTCGGATGTACTCGTTCGCGCATTCCACCGTCGCGGCTTTGCTGTTGTTGCTCTTCGCGGCGGCGGATTCCTCCTTGGCGTCGGGATCCTTCTCGTCGGCGTCGGGACTGTGGTCGCCGTCTCGGGGGAGGGAGGAAGAAGAAGAAGCAGCGGCTTTCGCCGTGGCGCCTTTGGGCAGGAGGGCCTGCATTTCCTTGAGCGCTTCGTTGATGCGGTTCCGCCGGCCTTGTTCGGCGACTTTGTGCGAGGTGCGTTTCGAGGTCAGACCGGTGGAGAGGGAGTCGGGGTAGTTGACGCCGGGGAGGTGGTTGCCTTCGAGGAGATTTTGGTAGTTGGATTTTGTTGCGAGGAGGAGGGTGTGGGTAGGAGAGTGTAGGCTTGCGCCTTCTGGCAGGAGAGGTTTGATGCTCGGGCTGATTTTGGGCCGGAGTGCGGGAGATAAGAGGGTGCCGCTGCTGCTCATGCTTCCGCGCGGTCTATGGCCTCTGCCGCCTTTGCCGTCGATCCTGCCGTTCTTGAGGAGAGCGCCAGGTGTCGACGCGGCTGCAGGAGAGCCCACTAGGGACGGGCTAGGTGCCGCCGATGGTGGTGGTGCTGATGAATGTGTGCCTTGAGCACCAAGTTTGGGTGTTTTCCGGGCTGACAAGAGTGGTGTGTTTCCTGTGGATGTTGTCGAATCAATTTGTGTGTTGATCTGAGACAGTGACGGTCTTATCGGAGATGGGGCTGCTGCAGCAGGTAATTGTATGTCCTCGAATTCCGCCTGGCCGTTGGATCCCTGGACCGCCTGTGGGTCGGTCTTGCTTCCAGTGACCTGCGGACCGCCACGCATCGAAAGGAGCGACTTGGGCGTGGCTGCTTCTCCTAAAGCATTGGGGCCACTGAGCTTTTGCTGGCCGCTCATGGCGGGCGACTGTGTTTTGCTCGAACAAGGCCTCGGCGGCGGACGCATCAAAGCCTCGCTCAGAGGTTCGGGACTAATGCTCCCGTTTTCCGAGCTATCGTTTCTGAGCATGTGAAGGCCCGCAGACGATGGCTGAGCGCTTTTTGATCTTTGCACATCAAGGTTGTCGTCCAATTCCAATGTGGGCGCAAGTGAAGACAAGATGATTCCGGACTTCCGTTTGGATGCTTTTTGTATGGGTGACTGCTTGACTCTGGCGAGAGGATCGGCACTCCTGGGTGTGAGCACTTTCCGTCTTGCGGGCCTTCGGGATCGCGAATCTACCGATTCAGTAAGGGAAAGTTCGTCGCCAATCATGTCAACGTCGAAGGTTGGATTCAGAGGCGACGTTGCGTTCGAGCTTGGCGCTGTACTCGGATTTGTATAGTAGCCCGGTCCATATTGTACATGGCCACTCTGCGCTTCCAGCATAGGAGATGTGAGAGGTGAAAAGGCGCCAGGTATGGTGAACTCGGGCGGCACATTGTAATGCGGAGTGCCAGCAGGTGAGCCCACGGGCGTGAAAGTGATCTGAGTTTCAGTCAGCCACGTTCTTGGCGCACTCGTTGGCCGAACCGAACGCACCGCGTGCTCCTTTCTAATGCGAAGGCTCTGTTCGAGTACGGCGCGCTGCTGCAGGTCCATCTGCTGATGTATGAAACGTCCTGCCTCGCCATGCATCTCGAAACTATTCGGCGTAGGCGGAACGTGTTGGTGGGGAGGGAATGCTTGCGTGGCCTGGTACGGGAGCTGCTGGTTTGAATGAAACCCCTGCATCTGCTGCTGGAACACGGCGTCCTGCGTGTATGGATTGCTCGTCTGCCCATGTCCATTGAAATGGTGGTGGTGGTGGTGGTCTTGTTGTTGTTGTCCACCGTCGCCACTCGTTATGCCAAACTGCTGATGCGCACCAAAGTCTTGCGCACCTGTGCCAGCCATGGCGTGCGCCTCGCTGGTCTCGTCGAACGGGGTGTGCGGGTGTGTGTCCATGGGCTGCATGTGGTCATCGTAGTGGGGCGCATCGACAGCCGGAATGTTGTCCAAATCGATGCCGCCAAATTCGAACAGATGATCCAGGTCAGGCAGACTCGAATCCATCTGCGCCATCGGGTCGACGTGATCGAGCGGCCGTGACCACGCCTGTCCAGAGGAGGTGTCCATGCACGCGGAGTGTGTTGCCAGCGAGCGGCCCAGCGATGCTCTCTCTCTCGCCGAGGACCCGGTCGCGGTTGTGGTGGGGGAGTGCTGGCTGGCGGCAGAGTGTCCGTTGCTTGCGTATTAAGCTTGGTGGCGGGTAGCGGAGGCAGCAGAGATGGGAGGCGAATGTTTTCAGATCGCTGGGTGGACAGCAGAAAACGGTGGGCAGAGGGGCCTGGTGGCATGGGCGCAGCGACATGTTGGAGACGAGCCCGCGCTTCGTCGTTGGCACGCCACGGCCATCAGGTGGCGAGAGCGAAGGTGCATAATTCTCCGGCGCACGATGGGGGCTGCGTGGGATGCAGCAGAAGGCAGCAGACACACAACACAAACGGCATCAGCCCGGACCGAGCGACGCTGCTGATAGGCTATATCTCTGCTATTGCGCCTGTAGTGCCGAGCTTCGGAGAAGCAGCGTCACGCTACCGGCTCTCAACCTTTGCTCTACTGCACTTACCTTCGAGGCCGGGGACGTGACTGTGGCCCGCGGGTGCCATCATTCGCCCTTCGCCTCCAGCCATCATGCATACGGCATGCAGCCTGCGGAAGCCCCCCATACACCGCATCTTGTCCCTCTCGGCCTTCTGGCCGCGCAGGAAGAACCATCCGGCCGCTCTAGACCTCGAGCGTCGCGCCTCGTCCGCCATGTTGGGCGCGCACGTGTTGGCTGCACCCCGATGGCAGACGGATGCCCTTCCCGCGGAGGGACGGCATGCCGAGTCGTGGTGGTCACACCATCCTGGTGCAGTCCGCAGCCGTCAAGCCCAATGCAAGTGTCCTGTGACGGCGAAGCGACACCGACGCATCGCGAGCTGCCCTGCCGTGCCTGGCCTCGGCCTCGGCCTCTTCTGCTCGTGTGTGGCCAGCCTGGTCGTTCATATTGGCCGGACGGCGGCAGAAGGAACGCGGGCTGCCGCGACCAATTGACATGGGGCAGAATACAGCTGCCAGCTGCCGAAAAAAAGATCCGTGCTTGATTGTAGCGATCGGCTCCGCGCGCAGTCGCTTTGTAATCCGTGAATACGAGCACGGTTGCGACGGCGTGGCATCGGGCCGGTGTGGCATCGATCCCGGGGTCCAGCGTTGGTGTGCGAGTGGAGGGAGGGTGTGATTTGTCCAATACAATGGCATAGTTGGCTCGACGGCCGCACACCTTTTCCATGAAGCACGACATGATTGCAAGCACAGCGGTTGCTGGAATCACCAAGACCACGATGTTAAGACTTTCGGAAAATATCACCAGTACGAGGTTGCAGAGGGACGGGACTTGTGGGTACACAAGCCCATCTGCATCTCATGTCCAGTCCCCATCCCCCATGTACTTGTTTGTAACATACTAGGCCCCTTCGAAAGTCCTCCAAACAGCACACAATGGAGTCCGCGACGTGTGGCAGCTCCTTCCCAACAACCATCCGCTGAAAACGCCGATGCTATAAACAAGCCAGAGAGATTAGGTATCGGTATCGTGCGTGCCTTTTCTACATGACGGCGCAGCAACCGTTCGACTGCGGTGGTGCGTAAGGATCTTCGCGTTTGTCGATTGTGCCCCAGCGGCTCGGTACCATGAAGTCCTGCGTGAATCGTATCAGCATAGAGGCCCCATGTCACGTCAGCGGCCAGATGGGCTGAGATGCGCACCTTGGGCTCCTTGTCGGTGAATGCGATCAAACTGCGACCATGTTAGCATAATGGAACTGCGACCGGCAGCGTGCGGGATCGGCAATACTCCATGGCTGCTTCCGATACGGGTATCCTTCTGCGGTTCAGGTCCTCTTGCAGCCGCTGATTCAGTTCAGTGAGTCGCCGCAGCTTCAGTTCGGCCATCGACTGCTTCTTAGTCTTGCCATTGTCGTTTGTGCGGATCTCGTAAGGCGTAGACATGATGCTCGGTGTCGGAAGGGTGCTACGGTCGGTCCAGCTCGGGTACAGTGGTATCTTGACGCGGGCGTGTCTCAGGAGTGATGTCGGCAGCGAGTGCTGGGGAGCGCACGCAAACGTATAGCAGCCGAGCGCGCGGAGCGTGTGCTCGCTCAGATCGACAGGACTGGGCAGCTCGTGGTGCAGGCCGGCTGAGCCGCATACAACAGTTCTCGTTGCCAATTTGGTCCGTACGACTCTGCTTGCGTCTGTCTTGTCGCGCTTTCCTAGCCGCGGCGTGGTGGTGGAGACTGCAAGCGGTCGGTATGCAGGTGCGCCTGAGCGGCGGTAAGGAGCGACTGAGCAGGCACGCGTGCAGTGCAGCGGCTGACGACGACCGAGCGCGATGTTGTTCGGATTGTCGAGGGGTGTTCCGTGAATTGGCTCGACAAATCTCCTGTTCGCTTGCGGCCGGCCGCAAATGGAGCTGCTGCTCGGAAGTTTAACCCGAGCGCGCGAAATGTGCAGGCGCGCAGCAGCCGGCAAGAACAATACGTGATATCAGACGGCTGGTTAGGAATGGAATACAGTGGGTGAGTGTGTGAGGGGGCGTGTGTGTGCTGGCAGCAACGACCGAGCTCCAGCAGCGGCGGCTGCTACGTCTTTTTACTGATCATTCGTTCTGGGCGGTCCGAGTTGCTGGCCGCCAACACTTGACCGCTGGCTCGCTCTCCGCCCCTCCACCGTCTGTCTGTCCGATACACCGCAAGGCGATACAAACGTCACGGTGCTCCCTCGCGTGCATTCTACCACATGGACGGGTGCAGCTGAGACATTGCTGGCTCGATCGGTGCTTGTCGGTAGGTCAATGGGAACTGGGTGAGGCCGCGTGCACGTCACGTGACGCTCCTGCCCAGGAGTTTTGCTCATGTCGATACCGGGCAAGCGCCAAGCCCACACTCCAAAAGTTGAACCTCGACCGCGTCCGCTGCCACCCGCAGCGGCCAGCCCAGCAGCGCCACACCGCGAGCCCGCAACGAACACGCACACACCACACCCCGCCTCGCACTGATCGCCACGTCGTGATCGGCATATCGAGGGGGCAGCCAACATGCCGCCTCCACCGCACACTCGCCCAGAGAATGTTCTCAAGCGGGCCCAAGAATTGATCGGCGTCGAGCAGCAGCAGGCCGCCTTGTCCATCCTCCACGAACATGTCACCTCCAAGAGGACGCGTAACAGCACCATCGCGGCCCTCGAGCCGGTGATGCTGTTGTTTGTTGAGCTTTGTGTGGATCTCAGAAAGGGAAAGTTGGCCAAGGACGGTCTCTACAACTACAAGAACACTAGCCAGAACACAAATGTGGCGACCATCGAGCTGGTCTTCCGCCGGTTTATCGAGTTGGCAGAGCAGAAGGTGACCGAGGCGCAGCAAAAGGCGGATGAGATTTCGGCTCAGGGCGCACCGACGGAGGACGCGTCCCTTGCGAACGTCACTGATCTGGAGGCGATGGAGACGCCGGAGTCCATTCTGCTATCTACGGTGTCGGGCGAGCAGACCAAGGACAGAACCGACCGTGCGATCGTCACGCCGTGGCTCAAGTTCTTGTGGGAGACATATCGCACAGTCCTGGACATCTTCAAGAACAATGCCAGGCTCGAGGTCATGTACCAGACAACAGCCCACCAGGCCTTCAACTTCTGTCAGAAGTACACTCGCAAGACCGAGTTCCGCCGCCTTTGCGAGCTGCTGCGTAACCACTTGCAGAATGCTGCCAAGTACGCGCAGCAGGTGCACGCCATCAACCTCAGTGATCCTGAGACACTCCAGCGACACCTCGATACTCGATTTATGCAATTGAACGTCGCAGTGGAGCTTGAACTCTGGCAGGAGGCATTCAAGAGTGTTGAAGACATCCACACTTTGCTGTCCCTGTCTCGCCGGCAGCCGAAGAATTCCATGATGGCCAACTACTATGAGAAGCTCACCCGAATCTTCTTGGTCAGCGAGAACTACCTTTTCCACGCCGCTGCGTGGAGCCGGTACTACAACCTGCTCACCTTATCTGCACGTCAAGTAGCAGCCGGAGCGCCAAAGAAGGACAACCCTGCCAATATTGCCGATGCCGATCTCTCCAAGGCTGCGTCGTTCGTGCTGCTGTCGGCTCTCTCCATCCCAGTCATCAGCACTTCACGTTCGCGCGGCGCCTCGATTGATGTCGACGCAGCACGTAGCACTAAGAATGCGCGTCTGACCAACCTTCTGGGCATGAATAGTGCCCCATCCCGTGGCATCCTCTTCAAAGATGCCCTCAACAAGGATATATTACAGCGAGCTCGCCCCGAGATTCGCGAGCTTTACAACATCTTGGAGACTGACTTCCACCCCAAGTCAATCTGTGAGAAGGTCTCGCCCATTTTATGCAAGATTGGCGCGGACGAAGAGATGAACAGGTATGTCTCGCCGCTTCAGCAGGTCATTCTTACCCGGCTCTTCCAGCAGCTGTCCCAAGTCTACACCGATGTCAAGCTTGAGGACGTGCTGGCACTAGCACAATTCCCCGACCCGTTCCAGGTCTCAGCCGCTACGGTTGAGAAGTTCATCATGAACGGCTGCAAGAAGGGCGATCTCTCGATCCGTATTGACCACTCGACGGGGATCTTGACCTTCGACTCGGATGTATTCTCTTCTGCCAAGGCACTGCACCCAGGATCGGGTGCTGGGTCAGCTGAAGCCGACGCAAGCTCAGTGCAGCGCCTGCAGAGCACTCCAGCCGAGATTGTGCGTTCACAGCTCTCGAGACTATCGAAAGCGCTTTACATCGCTGCGCAGTATGTGGACCCGAGCTTCAATGCGGATCGGCAGAAAGCTAGGGTCGCAGCTCTCAAGCGTGCTGAGGCAGGCGCTGAGAAGGAGCACGCTGAGCTCATTGCACGTCGTGAAATCATTCAGAAGAGGAAGGAAACGGCTGCGAACGTTCAGCTTGCACGACAGCGTGAGGAGGAGCAACGCCGTAAGGCGCGCCAGCAGGAACTGCAAGCTGCGGAGACGGAGCGTCTCGCACAGGAGACGAGGGATCGCGAGGAACGTCGCATTCAGGCCGAACGAAAGCGTGTGCAGCGCGAGGAGGCCGAGAAGCAGTTGAACGAGCTGAAGAAAGGCGTCAAAGGCGTGGACATCTCTGGCCTCGACATTGACGATCTCGACACTGGCCGAATCCGCATGCTGAAGCTCCAGGCGCTGGAGAAGGAGAAGAACGAGATTGGTGAAAAGGTGCGGGTTGCAGGAAAGCGAATCGATCATCTTGAGCGTGCCTATCGCCGAGAAGAAATCAAGCATGTGCCAGCGGACTACGATGCCCAACGCAAGCGTGATTTGGAAGCGTACGAGCGAGACAAGGCCGAGACTCTGGCGGCTGCCGAGCAGAAGCACAAGGAAGAAGTCGCTCTCAAGCACCGTCTGAGTCGGCTGGTGGGACACTACGAGGGGTTCAAGCGCAACATCACCGAGCAACGCCACGCCGATTTTGAAAAGCGTCGCAAGCAAGCGGAGCGTGAGCTCAATGCTGCAATGGAGAAGAGACGACGTGAGGTCAAGGAGAAGAATATGGCTGAAAAGCGTCGTGTCAAGGAAGAAGAGCGTCAACGTCGCGAGGAAGAGGAGCGGCTGCGCTTGGAGGAGGAAGAGGTCGCCCGAGCTGCGGAAGAGAAGCGCACCAAGGATGCTGAAGCGAAGGCGGAAGCAGAGGCACGTCGGCAAGAGCGTGCGGAGGCGGCGAGGAAGCAGATGGAGCGCGAGGCAGAAGCCGAGCGAAGACGGCAGGAACGCAAGCAAGGAGGCGGCGCAGCTGCTGCCGCTCCCCCAAGACCGTTCGAGCGCCGCCCCGAGGCGGCCGAGCCCATGTCATCTGGAGGTCAGCCACCACGTCTTGCACTGGTTGGCAACAAGCCCACCTGGCGTGAGCGTGAGGCCGCGAAGGCAGCCGGTCTCCAGGCTGGAGGCCAGTCAGACGCCCCGGCCGATGCACCACCGCCAGCAGCGGAGCGGTCGACCGAGCGCTGGCAGCCTCGCTCACGAACGCAGCCGGGCACGGGGGAGCGCAGCGAGACTCCTCCAGCACGAAGCGGTGGAGCCTACCGCGTTCCCGCATTCAGGAGTGGCGGCACGGGAAATGCGAGCAGCAGCGGCACCTACCGGCCACCAGCTGCACGTTAGGAAGGATTCGGTGACTCGGCGCGGCACGTGGGAGCATGAGACGGGGAGCGCGGGATGCGGTGGTGTGGTGGAGCGGAAGCAGGTGCTGAGTGGTATGGCAATGTAGCTTCGGTCGGGTGTCAGCAGGCCGTCGCTCGCAGCTCGTAGCTCGCTCGTCATTCCATCTTGGGTCGTCTGGTCGGATCTGGGTGTGGCGTGGTGTGTCATGTGCACGTTGCCATGGGGCGGCTTAGGGTTGGATGCGCCGGGATGCTCAGGCGGGGCCGGCGCCGCCTGACGAGCAGCACCTGCCGTGACCAGCGGTGTTAGCGTCGACCCGCCTGCCCGCGGCGCGGACCTGCCTCTTTCTCTCGCCCGCCCTTGCCTGCGGTGCGGGCCTGCAGCAGCCTGGCCACTGCCCTCACTCGCACCTGCCGGCCAACAGCAACCCACAGCCTTGCCTGCACCTGCCGGCCACCACCTGAGCCTCGCCTGCACCTGCCGGCCACCACCGGAGCCTCAGCTGCACCTGCCGGCCATTGCCGGAGCCTCGCGCGCGGCAGCAGCGACGGCGGCTGCCACGCCACGAACGACACGTGCGCGGAGCAGGCAGCGCGGCGGCCCAGCACCGCAGGTGTCGGCCGGCGGGCGGTGACGCGCGTCCATCGACACCCACCCCCCCACCGCGTCCGTCCGCCCGAGCAACCCACGCCGGCAGCAACGCTCGGCTGATGCCCTCTCCCGACCGCGACGACTTCGTGCCCGGTGTCGACCGCTTCCTCCACGACCCGCCGCCGGCCCCCGCGCTCGACCATCGCCTCGGCAAAGCGCCGCCCGCCGCCAAGAGCAAGAAAAAGAAGAGCAAGCGGAATGGCGCGGTGCGGCCGGACCCGGTCGACGACCCCGACTACGTCTCTTTCTTCCCCCAGCCCGCCACGCCCGCTCCGCCGTCCGACTATGGCCTGCGCGGGAAGCTCCGCCCCGCGCCTGCCTCTCCGCTGCTGCACCCCCAGCCCGCCCCGCCAAGCCCGCCGCTGGTGTTTCTGGATGACGTGACCACGGCCGGGGAGGACATGGATCCCTCGCCCGCGGCGCCTTCCCGGCCTCGGCCCACGCTGTCCCCCCCGAATCCCTCGCCGGCGGTCGGAGCACCGCAGCCGGCGTTTGCCAAGCCAGTCGCGCCGCCGGCTCCTGCCACCCGTCCCGCCGGCCTGTATGGCGGCCGTGCGCGTGACCGAGGGGACAGTGTGCACAGCCTGCACAGCCCGCCCCCCGCGGCAGCCGCAGCGGCAGCTCCCGCGAGCCACGCACGCCGCGCGTCGCTCGCGTCGCATCGTCCCGTCCCGCGACCCATCGACCCCCCGCCACCCCACATGCCGCAGGCGCACTTCTTCGGCCTGCCGGATCTCGGCTTGTTCGGTCCGAAGCAGGAAACCAGCCGGCCGGCGGGATCGGACGGCTATTGCTGTCGCCTGGACTCGTTTGCGCATTCGGGGAGCGAGCTGTGCGCAAAGAGTGCCCGCGATGCCTTGCTGGTGGGGAGCGAAGGCGGGCTGGAGGTGTTGAGGATCTTGCCGAACAAGCTGGAGGTGGTTGGACGCCTGGAAGGCCTCCGGGGCGCCATTGTCGATGCCAAGATTCTGCCACACACCGAGACTTACGACTTCGTTCCGGAGTTGAGACCGCTGGTCGCCGTGACTGTGCATGGACCCATGCGGGACGGCAGGGCATCTTCCGGCCCTGAAGCCCGTGGCAGTGAGCGACCGGACGGCCATCCGCCAACCCACGTCCAGACCACGGTGGATGTCTACTCGCTGCAGACCCAGCACTTCATCTGCACCTTGTATAGCAGCGCACCGGTCTCTGTGGATCCACCCACCTTGGGCCAGGTCGCCTCTCTACCTGATACTGTGGGGGACTTGCACCTCGACGCCATCGGACGCTTCGTCACCATCGCTTCGGGCAAGAGCGGAGAGGTGTTTGTGTTTTCCGACACACCGAATGCCGCACTGCACGAGCCTGAATATCGCTGTGTCGGCAAGTTCTGGACCTCTATCCAAAAGCCGCTGGTGCCCAGGCCGCAGGGTCAGAACGGTCCGGCTGCAAGTACTCTGGATGTCAAACAGGAACCTCGCCGTCCCTTGTGCAGCCTGAGCCCTCGATGGCTGGCGATCGTGCCTCCCGTCACATCGGCAAACATCTCCGTCCAAGGAATGCCACTGATCACTCCTGTCAACCCGAACCCTCCCGGCATCAACACTCATGCCGCTCCGCCGCAACCCGTGGTCTCGTGCGACGTGGTGGGAACCGACATGGAAGGCGCATGGTCGCGACTCGGCCGTCAAGCGACTCAAGGTCTCGTGAAGTACTCGCAAAAGGGCATCGAAATTGGCTGGCATGGCTGGAAAGAGCTCACGCAACCCTCGCCCCCAAGTGCCAGACAGGGCAATGAACGCGTTTCCAGCCCGGAAGAACTCTTTCCGCCCACAAAAGCACCCACCGAAGACCTGGCACGATTGGCCAAAGAACCGGCTCTGGTGGCCGTGATCGATCTCGAGTCATTGCTATACTACGAGGAACACAAGCCCAAGTACTTGGCGGCACCCATGGCGGCGTTTGCGCTTGTGGAAGGCTGCAACTTCCTTTCCCTGTCTTCGACGGGCACAAAGCTTCTGACCTCCAGTCGAAAGGGCGAGGTATCGACCGTGTGGGACCTTTCACAGCTGGCACATGGCGTGGCTAAGCGTGGGTCCGCGGACGATGAGAGTATCAGCACAAGTCAAAGCGTCAAGCAAATCCAACGCATGCCACGCAACAGCCCGTCGACCGTGCTGAACTGCGTGTGGTCGAAAGACGACGACGCCATCGCCATGCTGACCGCCAACGGAACTGTGCACTTGCACGAAGTCGCATCGAAACCACCTTCGAAGAAGCGAACGCGCCGAAGCTCGACCATCGTGCCCGCGGCCGCCCCCGACAAGGCAGATGCGACTGTCAGTCTCTCGACCGGCATGTCACCGCCGAGCAGCAGTAATGCAGGCTTTCTGGGAAGCATCAGGTCCGGCTGGCAATCCGTGAGCACACAGGTCCATTCCATTCGTACGACCAATCCTGCATCGGCTTTCGGACTTCCCACCACCTTCGCGGGCTTCCGTGAGGCCACTGCTGCCGCTGGTCATGCGGGCTCTCGTGCTGTCGCCCGAGGATTGAGTCAAGGCTACACGGCGGCCAAGGGCGGTGCCGCCGACTATTGGCATGCGGACGACAACAAGATCCGGCATACGAAAGCTCTCCAGACGCCTTTCGCGGCCAAGTCTTGCCTGTGGATGCGGAGGAACAACGCGACGTCGTTGGCCATTGCGTGTGGCGGCACGGTCCACGTGCATCCCATCCAACGGGTGACGCGGCGCAAAGGGGACGCTGTTGTCAGCGGGTTGAAGCATGAGAAGTATGCACATCAAGCTTTCCCCTTGCCGCCCATCACGACACGTGCGGAGGCAGGAGGCAACCCCGACAGTTGCGTGGACCAAGGCCCTCACGGGTTCTGGAGCCTGCGACACTCCACGCCGCCACCATCGAGTGCCCGACCCGCCAGCAATCTCTTCACAACGTCGCTGCAAGGACGGTCGAACGACGTGGAAACCAACCCTCCCTACTGCCCCTTCCACGTCGACAGTCGCGTGAGCATTTTCGCCTTCGACGAAATCGACCGCAGCCAGGACGGTCCCCCTTCGGCCTACGAGGCCTTCCTCGTCCACGGGCACGAGCCCGCCGACGAGCCCGCGTGGTCGTTCGGCGATCTGCTCCCCCCGAGCTCGTTGATCAGCGAGCGTGCCGTCGACGAACCCGCGGACGGTCGCGACGTCGCACGCGACCGCGATCTCCCGGCCGAGGAGCATGACGACGACGAGGAGGAGGAGGAGGAGGAGGAGGATGTGGCCGACCAGATGGAAAGCACGCTCACCATCCAGCCCGCTCGCACCGGTCGTCGCGACCCCGGCGACCATCACATCCGAATCCACACCCGCCGCCGACCGGTCCCGGCCCCGGCCCACGGCCAGCGCGGGAAAGCCGGTCGTGCCCGTCTTCCCGCCGCCGCCGAGTTGGATCTCATGCACGATCCGGACCGTGACGTGTGATGATGACGGTGACGATGACGATGGTGGTGATGATCGGAGTGGCCAACCGCGCCGGTGAACTACTCCAGTCGATACAGATCCCTACCGCGAGTTGGGGGGGGGGCCTTTCTCCACACCGGCTCGACTCTTCTCTCTGTGACGGATTCTCGACGACGGGGGCACGGGGGTGGGTGGGTTGGGTGGGAATGGAATGTTCTGTTGGGCGGGGGTGGGGGGGAAGTACGAGGTCGGTGCATGGAAATTCATGCCATCGGTAGGTAGGTCGAGTACAGAGAGAGAGTGTGTGTGTGTGAGAGTGAGAGAGAGAGAGTGTGTGTGTGTGTGAGAGAGAGAGAGCGATCGGACGGCTCGAAACGCGTCCGAATGCTGGCAGCGTCTTTCGCCGCGCCCCAAACATTTTCCCATCAGTCATCCCTCTCTCCTCCTCCTCGCGTGAGTGTGTGCGGCGCGTGCGGTTTTAGGTGTGGGTGTGTCTTTTTTTTGTTCTTTTCTTTGATGAATGTGCTAGACATACTGCGACAGCCAGCGAATGCCGTCGCCATAGCCCTGGCGCATGACGACGGAGCACATGAAGATCTCGAGGGGCCGGATGCCGTCGAGGGGGACCTTGCCCTTGCCGGTGGAGTGGTAGAGGCCGAGTTGGTGGCGGAGGTGGTCTTCGCTGACGGCGTTGGGGTGGTCGATCTTGTTGCCGAGGACGAGGAAGGGGGTTTTGGCGAGGTCCTCCATGGCGAGCAGGGCGTCCAGCTCGGCCTTGGCCTCGCCGAAGCGCTCCGGGTCCTTGGCGTCGACCAGGAACACGATGCCCGACACCTCGGGGAAGTAGTCCTTCCACAGCCGCCGCGCCTGCTGGTGCCCGCCCAGGTCGAAGGTGGTGAAGCGGCAGCTGCCGATGCTCAGCTCCTCCGACGTCGGGTGCAGCGTCGGCTGCAGGATCGCCACCCGGTCGTTCTTCAGCATGTGCAGCAGCTGTGTGGGCGGCACGCGTGCGTGGTCAGCGGGGGGGGGGGGGTGTTCGTGGAGGCGGGGGTGGGGGGAGGCGCGTACGGTGGTCTTGCCGGCGTTGTCGAGCCCCAGGAACAGCAGCTTGGCGTGCTTGTTGGCCAGGCCGAGGCTGGCCAGCATGTCCCAGACTGGGGGAGAGGGTCAGCGTGGGTGGTTCTGCGTGGGTGGTGGAAGTGGTGGAGGTGGAGGAGCCGTACACCAGTCAAGGATCCACATGGTGTGCGGGATCGTGTGGTGTGAGAGTGTGTGCGGGTGTCGCTCGGGACGGTGGAGGGGGGGGGGGGGGTTGAGGACGAGACGGGAGGAAGGGTTGGGGTTGGTGGAAAATGGAGATGATGTAGTTGACGTAGCTGGTTCACGGGCTCACTTGCTATCGTGGGTTGTCGGTTGCGGATGGCGATTGCCCGGACGCGGCGGCGGGAGTGCGGCCAAGAGGACAGATATCCCGACACTGCCCGCACCCCACGCTCGCGCCGGACCACGACTTGTGCGCGGCAGCCTGTCTTCGCCAGCGAGCGCGGGCCGCTCCGCCGGCGACCATCGGCGTCCTGCGGCGTCCTGAGCTGTGCCGGCGACCATCGGCATCGCCCACCTCGTCCATCGGCACCGCCCACGTCGTCCATCGGCATCGCCCACTTCGTCCTCGCCAAACCGCAAAAGAACAAACACCATGGCCGCCAACCCGCTGGTGCGCCCAAGTCCCCTCCCCTCCCTGCGCCCCGTGCGCGTCCGCGCCGCGTGCCGCCGCTAATCTGTGCCCGCGGGGTGGAACAGGTCGACCGGCTCGTGGGACTCGCCATGCTCATCGTCGCCTCCGCCGTCTTCCTCTACTACACCGTCTGGACGCTGTTGATGGTAAGCCACCGCCACACCACACACCACACCGCTCTTCCGTCCGCTCACGCTTCCGCTCCCGCGTCGCAACAGCCCTTCGTCGACTCCACCCACCCCGTCCAAGCCCTCTTCCCGCCGCGCGTGTGGGCGATTCGCATTCCCGTCATCCTGCTGCTGGTGGGCGGCGCCGTGGTGGGGAGTTTCCTGAGCGTGGTGATGATCCGGAGCAATCGGAAGAAGGCGTGGAAGGCCAAGCAGAAGGCCATGGCCGGGAAGAGCAAATGAAGTCGGCGGGACGGGGGGGGTGTGGTGGAGGAGGATGTGGAAAAGATGGCATGGGGCGAGAGGGAATGGGCGCGTAACGTCATGTGCGAGACACAGGCGCGAGAGACGTCGGATATCAAAGACAGAATCCGAATCGGGGTCGTGGGCTGGATATTGAATATGCAGAGCTGAGCTAGCGCCGCCGTTCCTGAGCAGCGCGCAGGAACCATCCAAAAAACGTGGGACTGACGCTGAGCACGGCTTCCTGGTGACCTCGTTCGCGGTCCATGTCGTTGCGGTGCATGATGCGATAGGCGTCGTACATGCGCTTGCGGCTGCGCAGGCCGGTGGGTGCGACGTAGTCCTCGTCTTCCTCGTCGATGGCGCGGGGCGGTTCGGCGGAGAAGGCGGGATGTGATGTCGGGGCGCCGGGGCTGGGCCGCTCTGGCCTCGTGCGTCGCCCGATGCGCGTGGGCCACGCGAGGGAGCTGAAGGAGGACGCGTCGTGAGCCGACACCTCCTGGCCGAGGCGCGCGACTGCGCGCGCGCGAGCATCGGGAGAGAAGATCTTGATGGTGTGGTCGATGCCGCTCACCGCCAGCATGGTCTCGTATGGGTGGCCTTGGATGACGTTGACCACTTCTCCGTCGCCTTCGAGAACGTTGACCAGCTCAGAAGTCTTGCGGTCCCAGATGAAGAAGTTCCCATCGTCACTTCCAGACACGACGTAGTCATCGTCGGGTCCCCAGTAGTTGACGTCCTTGACGGTCCGCACATTGCAATGACCACGATATTGGCGTGTGGGCTTCGAGCAGGGCACGTCAGGCTCAACTTTCGGTCGCAAGCGTCGTCGTTCGAAGGCCGCTCGGTAGATGTATGGCGCGCCAAGACTGGGCACGCCATCCTCTTCATCGGCTTCTGAGCTGGAGTCTGAGTCCATATCATCATCGTCGTCGTCGTCGTCGTCGTCGTCGTCTTCGTCAACTTCCTCCTCGTCATCGTCTTCGGTACCGTCTCCGACTGTGCTCTCGGTCGCAGCTGCAAAGGAGTCTTCGTCGGGTTCAGAGCTGGACTGAGACCGGCTTCCTCGATCATGTTCCTGTGCAGCCGCTGCAAGATTTTCGGCATGGGCGCCATCGACGATTCCTCCGCTCGGAGCAACCGCCTCACGTGCTGGCCCTTCGTCCATGTCGTCCATGTCGGGATTGCCGTTCAGCAGATCCAACTGTGCCTCTTCGGCCGCGATCGCTCGCACTACCCGCCCAAGACCGCCGAAAGCGCGATCGACAAAGACGAAGGTGACGCCCTCGCCCGCGTTGAGGAGTACACCGCGGGCCACTCTCATGGCCCAGTACTGATGTGCAGTCCGGCGATCCTGAGCGCGGACGCCATCCGCCCCGCCGTCATCGGCCAGCACCACGGCGGAGGACAGATCTTCGAACGGGGTTCGCACGGCGGCAGCAAAAGCCAGGACGGCGTGTTTCTCGGTCGGGAAGATACTTCTGCTGTCGTCCGTCTCGAACCGGTTCGCTTCCGCGTCGACGATGCGTCGATCAGATGCCAGCTGGAGCAGGTACGGGATGAGCATCTCGTCGAGAGCGTCGGTGGTTGCTTCCTCCTCCGGAATAGGCAAACGAGACGCGGCTTTGCTTGCCGCAGGCATGTCGGCAGGTCTCGTGAAGCCTTCGATCAACCGGCCCACTCCGGAGTCCAGCCACAGCAGGATCGCTTTGAGGAAGTCGTAGCAGAAGCGCTCGCGACTCGTCATCTCGAGCTCATTGTGTCTGACTTCGATGGCCGCAAACTGTGCTCCAATTCCTGAGACGGGGGTGCGAAGCTGACCACCGAGGGCGCGGGCAATCGTGCCCGCTGCCTGCACGAATCGTCGACTGCTCTCGCGGTCGCGCCGTAAGGCCTGCTGGACGTACACCTGGTCGGGTGCGGGTCCCACGGGATAACCCCACTCCGTGATGATCTTGTCCATCCGCATCAATGCCGCAGCACAGTCACTCACCGCTTCGGAGAACTTGGCTTTCCCATCGTGCTCAGTCGTGGCGAATAGTGAAGATCGAATATCGACAGTGTATCTTGCGACCTGTTGAGCAATCCTCTGGCGCTCGGTCATTGCACGACTGCTCAACGAGATGTCTTCGCTCTGACCATTCTGATATCGAATCCGCAGCGCAGCTTCCGCATCGCCTGGTGAGGACGTCGCCATTCGCGGTCGAGCGGAGGATGTAGCCTCTTTTGCAAGCGACGCATCACTGCCTTCGACTTTGCGCTTCCGTTGTCGATCGCGGCTTGCCTTCATCTTCTGCCCGCGAAGCGGGTTGATTCCTTCTTCCTCGCTCTCCGCGACATCGCGGACCAGGTCGAAAGAATATATGTGGTCTCCGCTCCAGCTGACGATCATTTCATCAGGCCGAGCATCGCTAATCTTGATCGCGGTGATATGCCCGTTGTCGGCCCGCTTCATCCGCTTCTGGCCCTGCGGTGCGAACTTTCTCACGCACTGTGTTGCCTGTGCCACCCACTCTTGTTCTTCGGCGGACGTGCGATCGACGTGCGGCAGCGACCTCCCCATCTCTCTCAGTTTGTCTCTTCCTGCCATCCGTCGATCGTGCAGAAGTGCATGGAGGTGGGCCCCGCCCAAAGCGATGTAGTGAGGCTGGCTGGCCGAGCACGATATCGTGTTGAGGTCCAGGCCATATCGCCTGTAGGATATCAGTGGAGGTGGAACTGGAGGTCCCGGGCCAGACTGGGTGCTGCGAGGAGATGGGTAGGCGGAAGAGGGCTGGCGAAGGTCCCACTGCCGGACTTCGCCATCTTCGCTGCATGTCAAGAACAGAAACGGACTGGACTCGGTGACGATGCGCTTGACGCGATCGCCGTGGGACCGGTACACTCGGGCGTTGGTGTTCCCGTCGCTCAGATACCTCACTCCATGGTCGACGGTGTTTCGGCCTCTCCTGCGTCTTTCGCTGGCCACCGTCGATGCTCGTGACGCTGCGCCTGCGGGGCCGGAGTACTCGATATCGAACACGCGTACTTCTCCATCGCCCGCAGCGGTGATCAGCGTTCGATCCTGCGACTGGGGCATAAACTTGACACTGAAGATGTTCTGCGTGTGCCCCGTGGCAACCGTCGTGCTGAGCCCGAACTGGGCCGCGGCATCTTCTGGCTGGTAGGTGTGGATGTTCAGGTGTTGGTCATCACTGCCCGAAGCAAGCAGGTGGCCGCTCTTCGACCACGCGAGCGCGTTCACACATCCCGAGTGGCCGTCCAGCTCATTGACCATGTCGAGAGCGTCGACCAGGCGGCGGTCGCCATACAGCTTCCGGTAGCTCTGGGACCGCGCGCCTGGGTCGTACAGCTCTCGAAGGTGCAGCTTGGTGGCGAAGACGTCCTTCATGGTGCTCGGCCGCGGCGATGTGCTAGACGTGGGGGGGCGGCGGCAGGCCGCCGGATGGTTCAGCGGGGAGGGTAGAATGATGTAGCGGCCGCGGTCGCAGCATAGCAAACTGCAGGTCGCTCTGTCATTGTCCAACATGCACGTCCGACACTGACAACGTGGGCACTTCGCCGAAGCAGATCTCCCAGCCGAGCTCGATGCTTCACTGCATGTGACAGACCACTTTCGACCCGCAACGCCACCGAAGAATGGCAGCGCAACACCAAGCCCCCGTGGCGCTCCCGAGGGTCAGCATCATCTTCTGCACCCAGTGCAAATGGATGCTCCGGGCCGCCTACTTCGGCCAAGAGCTGCTGTCGACCTTCGGCACCAGCATTGGTGAAATCGCGCTGACGCCTGCCGCCGGCGGACTGTTCCAAGTCCGCGTGACCCGCCAGGACACCACGACGGGGGATGTGCAGGAAGTGCTCGTGTGGGACCGCAAGACCGAAGGCGGGTTTCCCGAGACCAAGATCTTGAAGCAGAAGATCCGCGACGTGATCGAGCCGGAGAAGCATCTGGGCCATTCCGACACGCCGTGCTCGAAAGGCCAAGCGGAGGCCGACGCCGCGGTCGACGCCGCGCAGACGACGACGAACCCTCGCGCAGCAAGCGATGGCCTGGCCGTCGCCAGTGGCGCCAGAGCCTGCGAGGATTGCAGATGAAGGTCGAGCTTCCAAAACGGGCAGACAACCAAGCCGTGCGTACGATATGCACCTTGGTTGGTGGGAGGGCAGAGCAGGCGTTCCATCCACGTCAACTGCACTGAGAACGCGGGCTGTGAGGAGGCGGGGGGGGGCCTCCTCGCACTCGGCTGCATATGCATTCGGAAATGACAATAGTCACCGCTGTAACTACGTCTTCAGTGTCTCCGGACGACCAGATTTGACACTGGCGGCCGATGGACGTGACCTTCACCGGACCGCGTCCAACGTGTTTTCGAACGGGAGCAGTGTGCGTAGAGAGCTTCTGTGACACATTCTATAAAAAAAAAATAACGTCAGGGGGGGAGGAGGATGGTTCAGTCTTCCCACTCCTCGTTGAGCTCATCTATCAGCCTATTCTCAGCGTCGCTGCTCTCGCCACGCGCACGGCCACGCCCTCCAGGAGCTCCGTAGCCGTGGTTGACTCTGCTGTATCCTCTCCTCGAGGGCGCGAGGCGTGCGCACGGCGAGGCGAGGATGATGAAAATGTCCTACAATAGCATCAGCCAGTCGTGCCACGCCGACGTCGACTCGGTGCGACTCACTCGGAAGAAGGCCAGGATGCCGGCCCACATGTTGTAGTTGGGGACCTGCTGCCATCCTCTCTGCTGCAGCACCGCGCGATTGTACACGCAACCTCCCACGAAGTACACGAGAATGGCGATGGTGGCGATGACGCCAAAGACGCCCGAGGGATTGAGCGAGCCACTCTTAGTGGTGTCCGCCGTCGCGCACGCCGCGTTGGACCGGCCTTCGAAGAAATACGTGCATTCGTCCATGGTGCCGACGAAACTCAGCTGGAGGGTGGGTGCCAGGGGATCTTTGTCGCAGAGCATACTGATCACCGTACTCTTCCTTCGTCCCTTCGTACGCTGCTTCTTCTTCCCGTCCTCATCGCCACCCGTCGTCTTCCCCCCATCAACAAGCGCCCGCCTCGGAAGATCCTCGACCGCATGCTCCCTCTTCCTCCGGGAAGCCACATCGTCACACGGACTCCCATCGGTGTAATTCAACACCAGCTTGCGTCCCCTCATGACCAACGCCTCGTTCTGCAATCCAAGCGCATAATTCTTGCCATCCTTCTTGTAGTACGCGCTCACATTCCTCCACACGCTCTTCTCCACCCCGACAAACCCATCCTCGATCGCTTTGCCTTCGATCACGGGCCCGCAGATGTTCACGGTGAAGTTGTAGCCGACATCGTAGCCCGTCGCATTCCAGCTGTGGTCGCGAGGGTGTTTGGACTTGGCTTGCGCGGGGGCGGGGATGACGAGGCCCGTCAGATCGAAGAAGGAGCCGGTGGTGGGAGAGGTGATGGTGCAGGGCTTCGCTTCTCGGGCTGTGTCTTTCTTGGTGGACGCGGCGGATGCGACGGCGAGGGAGCAGGCGAGGGAAGAGTAGAGGAGCTTCATGGCGGTTTGGGGGGGCGGGGGCGGCGCGGATGTCTGGACGGCAGTGTGTGGGATTGCGTGCGCGTGCGCGAGGCGATCAAGTTGATGATGACATGCTGAGGCCGAAGAGTAGTTGATGAACTCGTCAACTAACGGATCGAGACAGCCGTTCCTGCGTCGCGGGGCACGGGCGAACGATGTGGCGGAATCGCCGAAAGCTTAGCTTATACGTAGGCTGATGCCACCACATAGTTACGCCCACTCTACTTGAGCTTTGTTGATGCTGCATTATCAGACAGTCATACGATGGCAAGTGGCTTGCCATCGACGAGGGGCGGAACGTATGAGTGTATATCAATGAACTACCGGCTGGTGAATCGAATCCGACTCTGGCATAACTACACCTTTGCTCAAGCTGTCTCCGCTGCGTGATCGATCACACCACCAGAGACTCGCTACGCAAGATCAACGCCAGTTCTGGGCCTGAGAATGTGACCTTCAACAGGCAGAAAGCAAACCCTCACGTCGGGCGCTCGGGGGTGGGTGGAACCCTTATCTTCATTTCAAACATTTCCGACATCAACTGCGCAGATGGCTCAATGGTCAGAGGCTGCGTCTCGGAGCCGTACACGGCTTAGATGCTGGACAGCCACCTCCCAGTTGGCATGAGAACTTATCAAGCAACATCACAACTGGGAGGCATTCTGACCCTGTAGTCCCGAGTACACATCATGCAGCTACAAGAGAGATGTAGTAGTCGTTTATTCGATGTGCGAACTCTTTTTTTTTTTTTCACATCATGCAGCCGAGAGAAGTAGTGGTCGTGTGTTCGATTTGCGAACTCTTATTTTCCCCCTTTGGTTGCAGCACGATGTTTTGCAGAGGGTCATCATGAGCATGCACATCGTGCAGCCAAGGGATTTGGGAGTCGTATATTCGATTTGCGAACGGCATGATTTTTCCTCTGGGGTTGGCACAGTGTTTTGCAGAGGGTCATCATGTGCACGGAGCGTGGCATCAGGCGTGATTGTAACTAACTGTCAGCTGTTTGAAACCATGACCTCATGCCGTGCGTGCAACCACCTTTCACCAAGCTCCGCAATCCAACTATTCGCTTTGGAACATTTAAGCCCCGACGCCAAAATGTCGGTGTGCCACGCCGCCAGGAAATCCAGTCCGGCGAGCAAAGCACTCGGCATGCCGAACGTCAGGCCGCCCGGGCCGCGTGGAATCGCAGGGGAAGTGGTGAGCAGTCGCGACTCCTCGACGTCCATTGATCGCTGCTCGGCGCGTCGCGTCCCGCGGCGCGGAGTGTGTCCACGACTGCGCTGACTGCATGCCTTCATCGCGACTCGACCCGAATGCGTGCTTCACGACCTTCAATGTATGTGCTGAGGGCTCTTGTGCCGGCCACCAGTTCGACGTCACGGGCAACCAGCTTTGTGCCATGGTCAGTTGCAACACCCTCCTCCTCCTCCTCCTCCTCCTCCTCATCCTCATCGTCACTGTCCCACCACTCCACGCCGCCCTCACCATCGTCGCCCGCAGCAGGGTCGTTCTCGCCAGTCTCCCAGATCAAGCGCAGCGTCAGCGGGCTGACGCGAAGCTTCTTCCCAACCATGCCGAGGAGGGCGTATATATTGAATGATTTGGGCACCTGCTGCTGCCAACTACGACCTACGTGCTGCAGACACGGTGCGTCTGCAAGCGTGAATGTGATGTTCACCAGACGCGCCGCCAGAGAGCGAGGATCAAGCTCGTCAAGCTTCGGTGCGCGATTGATCGTTGGCTCGCCGTACTCGTCGCAAAGACCTTTCCACCTTGCATGCCTGGCGACTACTTCCGTGGCCTGGTCTTCCGAGGCGACGGCGAGCTCTGCTGCGATCTCTCGCAAGTAGTAATTCTCTGCATTCAGGCGCTCCTTCTCCGTTATCTTGCTGAAGTTGAGAGTTTCTAGCTGTGGAAGTCTTGCCACGACGAACATGTATCCATCTTCCGTGGTCAATGCCTTTCCCTCAGACGATCGTAGGTCCTTGAACAGAGGGTTGCCTGCCACTCGAAGATGTCTCAAAGCAGGGTAAGCCTCGGCAATCTGGTCGAATAATGACCAGGTGGCTATCGCGTTATGTGCCAAGTCGATGTCTGTGATTGTGTTGCTGAGGATAGTCGAAGTGTGGATGTCAGAGTCGTGTCTCGTTCGGCAGATGGGATTGTACTTGAGTGATAGAGAGCGTAGCCTGGTTAGTCGTGAGAGAGGCGCCAGGTCAGAGAGCGTCGTGAAAGCGTTTTCGGACAAATCGAATTCTTCGACACCCGCGGGCAGACTCTCTGGGCCAATGCTCGCCATCTCGTTTGCTGCTGCTGCCAGCGTGGCTGTGTGTGGGAAGTTGCTTGCCACAGCAGCAATATCAGACCAGCTCAGCAGGGTCCGAGAAAGGCTGAGAGATGTAATGCGAGCACGCATCGCATGTTCGCCCGGCCCAACATGGATGCGGTTGCCATCAAGCACCACGCTTCTCAGCTTCGGGAAGAGCGCAAGGAGGCCTAGGATCTCGTCCAGAGTCTCGAACAAGTTGCTGCTGATGTCAAGATCCATGATCTCCTTGCATGTGTCGGAGACGAGATCTTTCTCGGCGTGCAGGTCTTTGCACGAGATGCGCATGTGGTCGAGGACAATGGTTTTGATTCCGTGCAGAGCAGCTTGCCGGTGGGCAAATTTTTCGAATCCCACCTCTTCGGCTTGCTTGGTTGAGAAATATACCATCTCGCCTCCGCTTCCAGCCTCTTCATGAATGTACTTCTCCCGCAAGGCTCGGTAGAAAGAGCGTGGGGGGTCCCATGGCTGGTTCGGTCTGAGGAAAGATGCAGCTGTGGATGAGGAGCTTCTGCCTAGGCCATGAGATTGAATATCCGCTTGGAACACGATTGATTTTGGAGAGGACATACAATGGAAATACCGAACTCCATCATGTGTCCCGTCATGCTTGCCTCTGGCCGCATCATCCCATTCTACGCCAAGCCATGTTCCGGCCTTGCCTGGGACAGTTCCAACGTAGCGGACTGTGCAGAGCTGATCTTTGAGACTCAGTCTCCGGCCAAGACAGTGCTCCATTATTATGATCACGACGTGGAATGCATCTCTCATCCACGGCAAGTTGAAAGGAGGCCAAGGGGGGAACGGGGCACGTGAGAGAGAGAGTTCGATGTCTCACATGCTGTGTGGCCCCTGCTCGAGCTGTGACCCCCCTACATAACAGACAACTTTCATCTTCCCGCGACCGCCGACTTCCACCATCTCCGTATCGCTGAGCTGGCCTCCCCGCGAACCATCGACCACGAACATCACCCGAAGCAGACACATTGCCACGGCTCAACGTCACGCGCGAAGCCGGCCCGAAGAAGACGCGAAACACAACCAAGCAAAAGAACAACCGTCCAACCATGGACCAAGTCCAAGGTAGGAACCAACAGTCACGAGGAAAATATGTATATATATATATATATATATATATGCATTTGTTTGGAGCAAGGTCTGACGCCCACCGCTCACAGACTGGGTGGCATACCTTGCCCGGAACCACGACATGCCCAATCTCCCACCCTCATACCTCAGCTACGCGCGGAAAGCGTGCGGCTACCTCTCCACCGCCAAGTCCCACCTCCTCCCCGTCGTGGAGCAGGTGTCACGGAAACCCGATCTGGCGACGATCGCCCTGCTGCTCGTCATTCTGTTCGTCTCGCTCAAGATCCTGAACATGCTCTGCCAGACGCTGCTCTTCTGGCTTCGCATGGCGAGGAGGGTGGCGTTCTGGGGAGGGCTGGTGGGCCTGGCGCTCTGGATGTACACCCGGGGGCCCGGGGGCGCGGCGGCCGATGTGAGGGGTTGGTACGAGACGTGGACGGTGGAGTATCAGGAGTGGAAGGAGCGGGAGAGAGGTGCGGCGATGATGCAGCAGCAGCAGCAGTTTGCACCGCGGCGGCCGCCGAGATGGTAATGAGGGCATGACGGGGTCGCCGTTGGGGGTGCGGATTCGGATTTCTTTGCATCAGAGA
The DNA here is from genome assembly GCA_016165855.1 of Pseudocercospora ulei. Lineage (NCBI taxonomy): Eukaryota > Fungi > Ascomycota > Dothideomycetes > Mycosphaerellales > Mycosphaerellaceae > Pseudocercospora > Pseudocercospora ulei. The sequence goes on from JACWNB010000016.1 coordinate 1,378,684, forward strand.
CGGGGCGCGTGGTCGGCTTTGAGCGAGGGCGTTATGGAGAACAAGGGCGAACCCGTCCGCGGGGTTTGGGTAGTCCAGGATGGATTGCAGCGATGGGAGATGAAATGCATGCATGCAATCCGTCACCCTCCGCCTTGCGCTTCCCCAAGACCCAACCGAGGAACCCTCGTGAACCTGGGCACGGCTGTTCGCCAGCCTGTGATCGCGTGATCCCAACTGCGCAATCAGCACGACTCTCCCTGCAGTTGCCAGCCGATGTGATCCAACTCTCAGTGCGGCAGGCTACATGCTATCTCTGTCGTCGTGGCAACGTAAACGGAAGCGCCAAGAACAAGTCCCATGGAGCGATCCAAGAAATGTGAAGGCAAGGCGTGGGTTTTTCTGATCAGAGGTGGGTACAGCTTGGAAAGAAGAAGAAAATCAGGCACCGGATCATTCCCCAGATGCGGATCCTCAACCGGCCAACGATCGTGTGCTAAAAATCGCGAAATCTCTCCACCATCTGCCTTCCCGTGCTGACGGTGCTCCGGGTGCCGGGTCTGGGTTTTTCGTGATCGCGATTCCTCATGCTGTCACTCCTCCCCTCCCGCCTCAAATAGTCGGCATAAAGCGTCGAGCCCGTCGTCGAGCGGCGAGCGGCCGCCTTGTCGGCGGCATCTCGCGTGGCACTCGTCTCCCGACTTCTCCAACTCTCTCGGTCCCGCACATCCTTCTCGTCCTCCACCACGACAATCATCCACACGCCGACCTTCCCATCCGAGCCCAGCATCGGCGTGCAATGTAACCATCTCGTCCGTCCGCCGTCGATTTCTGCATCGGGTTTCGAAAGCCAGGTGACCTTCGCGGTGACGTTTGATCCTCGGACGAAAGCTTCTTGAAGACCTTCGCGCACGGTGCTTGGACCGCCGATTCGGTCGAGGAGTTTTGTCTGCAGAAGACCTGGGATGCGTAGGGACGGGGATGTGAATGTGATGCGGAGGGATGGATAGGGCCTGACGAGGAGGTAGTTTTGGTAAACCCCCGGCAACCTTCCGTTGGTCCCAAGGTCTGCAGCAGGCCATAGATCGCGGGGGTTGGCGGACTCCATGCCGAGAAGGACGCGAGTACTTTTCGGGCGTGGAGCGGCAGTGGATGTTGTACTTTCCATGGATTCGACGCGCGCCATGTTGCGGTTCGAGATGCGCTTCTTCACGAGTTCTACTTCTTCTTCCTCGGAGAGGAATTGGCCGAGATGTCCCAGGATAGCTTTGGGGTCTTTGCCAAACTTCGCATCTTGGTAGACACCAAAGCCCGCTGATCTTGTCCATGGTCGATCTTGTGAGAGGAGTTGGGCGAATGAGTCGAGGCCTCGCCCGCCCTCTATGAGAGACGAGACATCAATTTGAGCGCCGAGAAAGTACCGCACCTCGCCTTTGTTGTCGTAGAGAGGGGCCAGCATGAGGAGGTTCATGAATGGGGTGCCGTCTTTCTTGTAATTGAGGATCGTCTCACAGCATTCTTCTCCTCGAGACAGTGCTTGAACCATTCGTCGTACTGCAGATGTCGAGGACTTTGGACCTTGAAGGAACCGACAATTGCGGCCGATGGTGAACTCAGGCGTGTACTGAGTAATGTTGTAGAACTCTTCGGAGGCATACACGATCGGATTGTCTTTGACAGAAGGGTCTGTCATGCAATACACTTCTGCAAGGCTCGGGATGAGATCGTGCAATATGGGTGAGCTATTGCCAGTGACCTCTTTCACCAAAGTGTCGCTAACAAGCGAGACCAAGCGATATGTAAGGTATGCTGGGAGCGCTTCGTCTGTCAGGTCTTCTAGCATTGTCCTGGCATGCTCATCGAAGCGCTCGTCGATGGCTGCTGCAACGAAAGGAGGATACCCCGAAAGTGGCTTGAGGTGGTTGGCGACGGAGTTGGCATATTCGACTGCGACGATTGCTTTCTTCGCTTCAACATATCGTTTGAGGACTTCGGCGTGTCGCGGGCGATAGATCTGCAGGAAGCGCATCAAACGAAGAGCCAGGCCATGGTCTCGCAGAATGAGGTCGAGATGGTCTGAGGAGAAGAAATGAACAGACAATGCTTCAAGGTTGGGCTCCTCGGGCAGATGCCGTGGTGCAGCGATAGCTGGAGGTGGCTTCAGGTTGTACGCATCCTCCTCGCCGCTGGGCGAACCCGGAGCGAAACCGTCTCCGGATCCCAGTGCTGTATGGTCCGTGAAGTCCTCATCCGCCTCTTCTGCTATGTTGTCGAAAACACTCGGGGATGCGGGCGAAGCTATACTTGACAAACGTCCATCGTCCATAGCGGCTACCGACAGCGCGAAGTCCCTCGCTTCGCTGTTGGGTCTGGGTGAGATGGGTGATTCGGAGTGCTGCTGCAGCAAATGCCGCCTTCGTTGGGTGTCGGGAGAAATATTGACAACGCGGAGACTCGACATGTTTGCCGGATGTCCCGGTCCACTGCGCGGGCTTGGAACTAGAATCCTCGCAAGATCTGCTCGTTCTGCTGCCGAGCCCGAGATGGCGGGAAGATGCAATGAGGTCAGAGGGTAAAAATGGCATCGTCAGGTACCGACGACCAGAGCAAGGTCCATGGCAGGACCCGACAGATCGGTGCAGATGACGCATCCTCTGAGGCGAAGCTAAACCGTGACAGGGTCGAAGCGGATGGAGAGGTTGGCATAGCCCTACGAGGCTTGGAGTGGTGACGTTCACGTTGTATGTACTTCTCCTCGCTCGAACCTCGTAAAAAGCCCAGTCGGCGGCGCTAGGCCGCTCTAACATTAGCTCGACCGCGATCGATGTCCGTGACGGCCTAGCCCCCTTGTACGGGGCGCGATCGATCGATCGAGCCAGAAACGAGGTGGAAAAAGCACTTTCGGGAGGCAGGGCGGGGCTGGGAGGCAGGGCGGGCAGGGTGGCGTGCTCATAATGTGAGGAAGGAACGGCATGATAGAGAAGATGGTGGCGACTTGTGACGAAGGTGGTGCAGCGGGAGGGTGCCAGTGGGCTACAGCTCATCTGCAAAACGACCGACATCAAAATCGTCGTGGTCGAAGCTGCCGTCGATGGGGTTTGCGGGCAGGTCGAGTTTGAGAGGCGCGAGTTCCGCGCGCTTCTGGAGGCCTTGGGCGCGTTTTCGTTCACGCCTGACGTCTGCTGGCTCCCAGTCGGCTCTGTGCTTGTGATCGGCATTCGAGACCAGCCCCAGCAGCGCACGGCGGAAGCGCTCTTTGCGCTCGGCGTTCGCGGTGAAGCGAGAGTTGGCAAGCCCAAGCAAGGTGCGCAGGCACTGTTCCGACACCATGGGCTGGATGTTGCCATCTGCATCCTGCCATGCGATAATGCTCTCGAGAGCAAGACCTTGTGTCCTGATGGCGACCATGGGCGTCGGGTGAGGTCCCATGATATTTGAAATGCCCGACTCCCGAAAGCCTGCGGACACGGCAGCTGTATGGCAATGTTGTGCGCTTTGCAGGCTCGACGTCCAGACATGCAAGATCTGGAATCGAGAAGAGATTAGAGGCTTCGACAAGAGGGGCGAAAGCAATCCCGCTTACCATCGGCTCGAACTTGAGATGCACAAATCGAGGGCGCTGCTCCGCTGTTGGCCAGGCGATGGGCCGATCACGCGGTAACCCGAGCAGCGAAAGCACGCGGCCTTCGCCATCCAACGAGCTCACGTCAACTGGATCATGCGATACAAAAAGCCATTTCCCGCCGCCTTTGCCCGGTGCCGACGGAGGGATTCCTTCCAGTCCTCCCGCGTGTTCTGCACTGCCTGCTTTGCTGGAGCCGTCCAGGAAAACGGCGATACGACCTGCACAGCTGCTTGTTGTGACGTAGTCGTGGCGCGTGTTGATTTCGGATATGAGCTCTCTGACCTGCACGTCCACCGAGCCTTTGGGGGAGAGATCGTCATATTCGTCATCGGGTCTGGCCAGGCCTTGAAGAATCTTGGCCTTCCGCTCACCGAACGTCGCCATGTCAGCGATGTGTGGTGGCGATGGATTCTTCGCGTCCAGGGGCCTCTGGTGTGGAAGATGGCGAACTTGGCCGATGGGACTGGGGCTTGCGGCACATGGAGGTTCCGGCGGGCGCGGACGCTAGCCGACCCTCGCTTATCGTTGGACGCCTGTCGGGTGCCGCACACCGCCCGTCGGCAGGTAGTTGGCCAATGTATGTCCTCGCTTGTTGTCGGACACGTAACCGCACATGCAGGTTCGTTATCGAAGGGCGTAAGAGGCAGGGCAGGGTGGAACGGTCGTCTTGTGTTCTGAGTGTCATAATAAAGTGGATGATCCTCAACTCGTTATCGACAGATGGAAGGCTTAAGGACCTCCTTACTTAGCTACGTAACATGGATATGATAAAGCCTTCCATATGTGAAGGAGCTGAAAGCGATGAGCCGACTAAAGCTCCTCCGGTCCGTTCCGTGCGAGCTGATCAGGACGATGGAACACCGTACAAGGTCACAACATGTTGTAACTAGGTAGTTAACCCTGTACGGATTCCGCTCCCTATATTAGCGTGGGACCTGATATGGGGAGACCGGAAGCGGATTGAGCCGTCTCACCCCTCTGCTTTCTGCCTATATAGACCGCTCTGGAGATGGTAGATAGAGACACACACTCATTCCATTCCGTTCCAGCAGTCACTGTCACTCGAGGCTGTCACCTATCACAACACAACACCATTGAAACTAGTGTACTTGTGACTTGTGACGCCCCGAAGCGCCTCCTCATCCTCGCTTTTCTCTCCTTTGTCTGTCATCAATCACCCCTAGAGCTCGCTTTGTGAGCGAATGCACGCGCTGGCGGAAGCCGCATAACAATACTTCAACACGTAAATGGAGCGCAACTCGCACACTGACACGTAGCAGCTTGCTTCAACCGGCGGAAGCGCTTCACATCGCATGATTGACCTTGGTCCTCAAGACACTGTGAGCTGCCTCACGTGCGGGTTCCGGCAGACACGGGCTTACCCCACAAGAAGCTAGGGAACGTTCCGGCAGACACGGACCGTCCGCGAGCCGAGGTCCACGTTTCTGGTCGGGCACCCTATTGGTTCGGCAGACACGGGCGCTAGCTGATGTCCTCGCGAGGTGAGATGGACAACAACACCTACAACAATCCCCATACCGGCCTGGTATGCTGACTTCTTGCCGCAGTGCTTTGAGCAGGGCGGGGACGCTAGCCCATGCTCCGGCTTGTTGTCGGACACCGCATTGATGTCGGCCTGACAATAGGGCTTAGGGCTCCGGCACACGCGGACGCTAGTCGATTTCCCCGCGCGGGGTCGAAAACCCCTCGAGCACCCCATTGGCTCGGCAGAGACGGGCGCTAGCTGATGTTCTTTCAAGGTCCGACACCCAACAACACCTCAACAGTGCCTATACCGGCCGGATGTGCTGGCTTCTCGCCGCCGTGAAGAGGTGACGCTGGCGGATGACCCGGCTTATTGTCGGACACCGCACGTCGATGTTCGGCCTGACAATAGGCTCCCGGCACCCACGGACGCTAGCCAACTTCCCCGCGCGGGGTCGAAAACCCCTCGAGCACCCCATTGGCTCGGCAGACACGGGCGCTAGCTGATGTCCTCTTGCTCTCGGATGTCCAACAACACCCATACCTCCTATATCGGCCGGATATACTCTGTCCTCGCTCGCCGGATGAGGCTAGTACGATGGGCAGAGGAGGACGCTAGCCGACGCCCCGGCGGATGGTCGGGACACCGCACCACATTGCTGGCGTGACAGGGAGGTTCTGGTCCGCGCGGACGCTAGCGGATGTGCCCTGCTCATCGCCGATGTCCCCGCGAACAGTCGGATGGCGCACACCGCCCATGGCAGATGGGGACGCGCGCCCAGGACATTCTATGTAACTAGTGCGCGGATGTCCCCGCTCACGGTCGGAGCCCGCACACCGCCTATCGCTATCGGCAGTTGCGGACGCCTGGCTTGTTGTCGGATCATCGCACAGCACCAAGGTTCCCGGCACACACGGGCGCTGGCCCAGCGTCCTCGCACGCTCAGACACTTCACACCGAAGGCACATCACATGCTGCAACTCGGGCATCGAGGCTGTTCGGCTTCCAACGCCATGCAACGATCTCTGCCCGTCGTCTGTCGGACGGCTCTGTCGCGCGTGGGTGGTGGTATGGTTCGTCCGGGGTGATTAGCCAAGGGTCAACATCAGGTCCGACGACGGATTCCACCGCCCGACGATGGCTCTTCTGGTGACATGATATGGATAACTAGTTAGTTACCATCAATGGTCATACAACCAGGACATGATATGAGTAAGAAGACATGATCCCCCTTCCTCCCTTGCTCAAGTCGATGTCTCTGCCGAGACTGGAACCGAAGCAAACAACCTTGATGTCCCCCTCCCACCCACTCCCATCAAGGTGCCGCACACAACTCGGGGGCAATTTGCGCCACACCGATCCCCATTTCCCCGTCATCATCGACATCTCGAAGCAGCAGCAGAGCGTCCAACCACCCGAACACAACGTCAACAACACGGCCATGTCGCACGGATCCGTCTTCTACTCCCGTCCACGAACATACGGCAAGGGCTCTCGCGGCTGGTAAGGCACCACGAAAGAAGGGGGGTGGGTGGGGGGGGGGGGGGCATTTCGACTTGGACGGATGTGGTCGCTGACGGCAAACCGGGGGTAGCCGAGTGACTGGCGAGAAGAAAAAGGCCGGCGTGATCCGCAAGTATGGCTTGAACATGTCGCGCCAAGCATTCCGAGAGAAGGCCGAGGAGATCGGGTTCCAGAAGGTGCGTGTGTGTGTGCGCGCGCTCGTCCGATGAGAAAGGGACGGGGAGAGGATGACGAAGGGCTGACCGAGGTGCAGATGCGATAAACCGCTGGCCGCCGGGTGGGATGGAGAAGTGAGCGGCGCGGCGGTGGCGGAACTCGCATGATTGGCCGAGCGATATGCGTGGGATGAACGGGTGCGGCAACGTTGCAACCGCGAGGAACTGGCGCGGGGATCAAAAAAAAAATGTCTCCGGGCCCGGGCCCGGCGACGGCGTCACACGTTCAGCGGTGTCGTGCTCGTGCGATCGATCGATCAATCAGCCGAGCGAGCAGTATCAGACAGCAACGCGGAATTGTATCTCGTCATCTCCGGGCATTTGACACGTTCTCACTCCGCTCGGAATCTTTGACTGGCCCACGTCGGCGCGATGACGCGACTGCCAGAAGCTGGGGGGGTGGGTTGATGCTTTCAGATGGCAGCCATCTGAGTGAGCACACGACGATGCGAGATGACGCGACTGCCAGAAGCCGGGGGGGGGGTGAGTTGACGCTTTCAGATGGCAGCCATCTGAGCGACCACACGAGACTGCTCATGCTTTCTCGGATCCATCTTCCAGCGGCTTTCCGTGCCATTCCGGAACCGGGCGGTTTGATGATGGTGTGCATTGCGGTGGCCTGCCGCTACGGCGCCGCCCCATGTGCGGGTGCGGCGCGAGCATTCTGCATGTTCAAGTGTGTTCGGTGCAACGCAATCTCAAGCCGCATACGGTACAATACAATCCCGGCGTGTCTGCACATGACAAGCGATTACGGGCGTCGGTATGATCAAGTGTTTTGGTACAAACAAGTCTCAAGCCCCATGCCGTGCGATCCCGGCGTCTCTGCACACGACAAGCGATTACGGGCATCGGTAAAGTTCAAGTGGTTGGTCCAAGCAGTCTCCAGCCCCATACTGTACAATCACAGCGTCTCTGCACATGACAAGTTGTTCCGGCACGTGGCCCAGAATCTTCCAACAGTCGCGATGATATTTTCGACGGCGCCCCGCCGAGCGTCACGCGGTCTGTTTCAATGCGGGAGACGGACAGGCAATCAGCCGTTGCCGGTGCATGTGCTGACCCTGGTCCGATCTTGTGGCATTCACCACACAACATTGTTGCGCGCGCACCACTGGCATCGCTGCAAGTGGCATCGGCGGCAGTGCATGATGAATCGGCCGAACTCCTCGCCACATCCCTCACATACGTGTCGTCCTCCGCGGTGGCGCCAGTCGTGGTAGTAGCATCCGATCTCGTCCGGCGCCTGTTCCATCTCTTCGTCGTCCGCCATGTACTGACCACGCCCAGGCATATCCTCCGCGTTGAACTGCTGGCATTGGCATGTGCGCTTGAATTCACCTGGGTGGTGAGGATCTGGGACCTTCCAAGGAGTAGAACCGCAGACATAGCAGAACTCGGTCTTGCAAAAGCATCTGGGGCCACAGCATCAGTTGGGGGGTTTGCGGGGGGGGGCCGCATGACGGTCCGGCGCACGTGGGAGTCGCGACGTACGTTATGTGGTGGCAACCGGATCGAAGTTCCACCATACAGCCACACCCCGGACAGCGGCGCCAGCCATACCTGTCGGCTACCTCCTCCACAGTGGTATCTTCATGGTCCGGACAATGGCCAGCGTGGTATGCACCTTTGCACATCAGACAGACGGCGGTATTGCAACCCGGACAAAAGCCCAAGTTGCCTTCTCGATCGCGCGCGCCAATGTACTGGGAGCAAGTTGGGACGTAACAGTAGACGGGCTGCGGGTCGTCGAGCTCCGGCTGCCTGCCGGCAAAGCGGCGTGCCAGCTCTAATGGCAGCAAGTCGCGAACGACCTCGAACGGCATGACTTGCTGGCAGCAGCGTGGCGGATAGAACCGCACGTCAGTCAAGGCCTGCTGGAAGACACGAGCGAGGCACGGCTCGCAGTAGTAATGGCCGCATGGCGCGGTGTACACATCGCCGAGCGGGAGGGAGTTGGTGCAGACGCATTCGACGCGGATGTACGTGTGATCTAGCCGTGGTTCGCCATAGCGCGCATCGTGTTGAGCCTCGTCGGCGTGGTCCATGTCGGCGCGGTCCATGTCGGCGCGGTCCATGTCGCGCGCAGGCTTGTGGTTGTCAGTCATACCGCACTGGGTATCGAGCTCGGCGAGACCCTGGAGCGGTAGCATCAGTATGAGTACGGCAGTCTCGTGATCCATCTCCTCCAAATCGACAGCCATCTTCTTGGACAGACCTGAAGTTCCGGGGTGTGTGTGTGTGTGTGAAAGCCGCCAGGTCGCCGAGGTGGGTTGGAAAATCTGCAGCTGGATGCAGTCGGGGATTTGTTTACTCAGGGTTGCCAAGGCATTCACGTGTCTCACAGGCGACCGGCCACGACACGCGCGACTGACTGCTTGGCCCACCTGCTCAGCTTCTAAACATGCGCAATCCGGCCTCCTCCATATTTACATCGTCCTCTTGCTCCGCCTCGTCTTCATCTTCCCGCTCGCCCAGACCCATCTTTTGCCCGAACAGGCTCCTAAACAGCTCGTCGCTCCGCCGTTCGCCCCAAGTGCATCGATCCTCCGGCGCCATAAAATTCTGGAGCTTTTCGTGGACGGTGTACCTCAGCTTCCTCCCTTTGCTGGCTTTCGTGTCCACGTTCCTCTTGGTCTTGTTCTCGCGCCGCATCTGGAAGCCAACGACAATGTTGCTCGCCGCCACAGAGTCTACCGACTTCTGCTCCAACAGCTCCTTCAGGAGCAGTCCGTAAAAGTCGGCGTCATCATAGATTTTATCGTCTTCGGTGATCTTCTGAGCGGATTGAAGAGGGGCGCACGAGCGAGGTGCATGTGCGCGCTGGAGCAGGCGATTTGTTTGGGACAATTGCTCTTCCAGGACGTCGATGATAGTGGATTGAGTCTTCGCAGTCAAGCGACCGCCCGACTGAGAACGCACGGTTGGATCTTGCGTCTTGTGGTGCCATTTCTTGATGACTGCATCTCGGTGTGGCCGGCTCTCTGCTTCTTGAGCCTGGAGATGCGACCAGAGATCTTCCACTGGCGTGTCCTGTACAAAGGCTGCTCGCTTGCGCTTTTTGTTCGACTGCTCTGCGAGCAGATCTTCGCGCAGATCGTTCAGCGAGCTCCACAAGCTGAATGCCGCCGTCTCGGCAGCTTCGAGAGCTCGCTGAGCATCTGCCGCTTCCGCGTCGATCTGCTCTCGTGGAGTTCCAACCAGGGTGTTGGTGGCGATGAGGGACTTCTGCAGCTTCATACGCGTATTGAGGAGCGAGTCGAAAGCAAGACGCTGTTTCTTGATTGCCCGTCCCTTCTCTGCATCGGCCTTGCTGGCTTGTGACATCGATGCTGCAATCGCCATTCGCGAGTCGTCGCGTCTCACGGCCGCGAGCTCTTTTCTGGCATCCTCCAGCTCCTTCCGCACAGTTGGCACCACAACTTCATCGCCAGAATCCGATGCATCTGTCTGGTCCTCGGAATCCTCGCCGTTGGCTGTATGATTTCCCCTTCTCGTCTCTCGACGCTTGGCCGCGGCGAGTTCCCTCCTCGATGCGCTGCTCTTCTCTCGTGGAGGCCGAGTATCTCCATCGCTCAGATCTGTGCCATCTGTCTCGTCTCCCAGCTGCTCGTCTGCGCTCGCCTCGCCATCGTCGTCGCTGTGACCGCCGCCGTCGAACTCGGTGCCGCTATCGTCTTCGCTGCCGGATGGATCATCGTCGTCTCCGTCGTCGCCGAGTTGTGCCCGATCCACCTTCAACCCTCGATATCGTGGACCGAGTGCGGCAACGGTGGGTTCTCGCAGCTTGCTCGTGCCCACAGCTACGTAGTGCTCTCGGCCATCGAACTCCTCCTCCTCGTCTCCCGAGCCGGCATCGCTCTCGTCTGCGGGTACATTTTCTGCCTCGGGGTCGAAATCTGTCCAAGTCGGTTGGAGAACCATGGTCCTGGTACGCGGGACGACTTACCTTGTGCACCGCGTGGCGCCAAGTCCTCGAAGTCTTTTGCGCGATTGGGCCCTTTGCCTATGGCCATTGCGACGGCGAAGGCGGAAGTGCTGGAGGAGGAGGAGGAGGAGGAGGAACTTTTAGTCGGGAGGAAGAAGCGCGGGCGAAGTTCCGCGATTGGTTGATGCCAAGAACGCCAAAGCCTTGCCATGATGACGGGCGTCACGGCAAAGGTCGACGGACGGACACGATCTTCGGATAAATAGTCAAATCATCCAATCCCAGGGAAAAGACACGACTGGCTCGGTGCATCGTGCAGAGAGAAAGAATAGAAAACGCTCTCGAATAGAAAAAGCACCAGCCCAGACCGGCAGCCTTCCACGCTCAACAACCCCCGAGCCGTTCCAACGTGCACAGTCCAACCATTCCTCCCATGTGGCGGCTTCGTACGAGGATGCTGCTCGTCGGGCGACGTTCCTCTTGAACATCAGGATCAAGTGCTCTTATACACTGCGGGCGTATGTGATATGACGGTACTCGTCGTGATGGCGGTCTGTTGCCTGCGTTGCAACATCATTAGCGGGTCTGAGCATCACGACGATCAAGTGTTGTGCAATCTGCAATGGCCGATCCTACATCAGACTTGCCTTTCGACAAGATCATGGATACCCCCTCGGTTGCCCAACCACAACTGGTAATCAGTCGGGCTAGATCACCCGAAGGATGCTGTGGCACCTCACAAGTATCTGTATGCGCGACTCCGAAGAGCCACGTCCATCATCACAAAGGGGCAGAGTGAGGCATGAGGATAGTACGTACCGACCCGACTGCCTGGTCAGGAACTTTCGTGCGAAGTCGATAGCAGAGTGGTACCCTTGCTTCTGCCGGTCTCCATCTTCGCAGTGCGGGCGCCAAACTGGATCTGAAGAAAGGGGAGTCAGGATATGCGTAATGGTGGCCAGAATCCGACTCACCGCTCGCTTCTTCTCGCGCGCCACCGCTTTCATGCCAAGTTTCCACGCCAAACATCTGAGGACTTTCTTCCCAGGCTCTATCGTCGCGGGGTTGTCCGTATCATTCCCCGACGGGACACTTCGGTTGCCAAAGTCACACTTCTCCGTGACTGGTACGCCAAGCGCCCACTGCACCAGCTGCTCGTCAAGGAATGGAAACCGTGCTTCTCTTCCCCAATGGCTGATCACTCGATCGTCCCTGCCAAGGTTTCGCTTAGCCAGACGTGCGACGTCCAAGCCCAGCTCGTTCAAAAGCCCTTCGTAGCCAGTCCTGTTGTAAGCCGTTTCGTGGCGAGTATAGCCGGCGAAGAGCTCGTCGGCACCAAGGCCAGACAGCAAGACTCGTGCCGAGGTAGCATATGCGTAGTCTTGTGAGGCCCGCTGTGAAGCGAGCATACCCTCTCCTCGCGCAGCAAAGTAGAGTGCTGCTGCTATGCTGAGATCCATTTCTGTATTGTGTGGGTGCATGAGGGTTATGATCTGTTGTCGGTGCTCCCGAAACTCCTTGTACGGCACGTCGACGGCCACAAAGCGCCATTCACGGTCGGGGCAGACTTCGCAGAGCTCGAGGTAGGATGAGCGTCCAGTGGTGCGGTCCGGACAGCGCTCATAAGCACCTTCTCCAGCAGACTTGTGTACCCGTGGGTTCTCGAATGCTACATTGAGCAGATCAATGGGCTCTGTCGGGTCGAGCAAGTCGTGGCACATGCGTGCAAGAGTGGTGCAGTCGAGGCCGCCGGAGAACAGGACGGCAAGTTTTGCTCTTGCAAACCTGCCCCGATCTTGCACGCGTTGAGGCGGCTCTGGGATGTCAAGGACTCGGACAGATAGCGCGGTATGAAGGAGTCCTTGCAGCGAGCTGACGGATGAGGAAGAAGGAAGGATTTTCGGAGGTGAGTCGGGCACGTGGGGGTTGGGGGAAAGACGGGGAAGAACCTACCTTACCATGAGCTTCGATGCTCACCATGATGCCGTGCACACCTACGGGAGCGTTGTTGCTGATGGCATCGTCACGAAAGATGTACGGGAGCTTGGTGAGGTGAAAACTGCCCAAGGATTTGCCGTCGCGCACCGCGGCTGGCTCGGCGGTCGTGGTGTGGTTCAAGTCGAGGCAGTAGATGCCATCGGCCTCGACTTCCCGCCAAGATCCGCCATCAGGGCCGTCAGAAACGCTGCTGAGGAGGACATCTCCCGCGCTGGTGACCATGTACAGCAGCGACCGGCGTCCCAGGAAGTCGCGGCCGAAGAAGAGTCGGGAGGATGCATGATCGTAGAAGGCGACCGCGCCGGGTCCCGCGACGGTCGACAATGCTCGCGAGATCGCTTCTGCGGGGCTGTGCGTGGCTTCGACGTGCGCGTGAGCTGCCGCGGAGCACAGCACATCATAGACCGCCGGAGTGTCATTGCCTTGTGGACGCCGGCCAGCAATCGTCCAGGCTTCGCCGTTCCAGCAGAGCGTCGACTGCCGGCCCGCGTGTCGATATGGCTGCTCCGTTGTGCCGTCGCCGCGCAAAGACAGCACGGTCGAGTGGAGGACCAGATGCCACGATGATGTCGCGTCCGGGCCGTCGCCGTGGACGCAGATCTGATTCGACGCGTCCGGTCCACGCGATTGCAGGAGCTCCTTGACGGCTGCAGAAGGCTGAATGCATCTGTGCCTGCTGACGGAACAAAACACACCGCACATGGCGTGAACACCGTCTCAAACCCCCCGCGCCCCAAAATGGTTGTTGCCGTCGCCACAAGAAAAGAAAAAGTAACTAACCAAACCCACCCCCCACACCTCAAAGCTTTGACCACTTCCTTCCCGCCTCGAATCCCTCAGCACCACCAACCAACCACCACCACCTCTCCCCCTCTGCCCCACCTTGTCCATCATTTCGAACCACATCCACCCCCAAACCCCCAACCGCCATGCCGGACGCTGCCCGCCCCGGTGCAACCGCCCGATCCACCGCCGCGGACTCCAAAGACGGCGACACCCCGCCGCAGAAACCCGCCGCCGCCCAGCTGGAAGAAGACGACGAGTTCGAAGATTTCCCCGTGCAAGGTGCGCGATTCTCCCCGAGCGGGAAACTGGGGGGCGGGGGAAGGGGAAGCAACGTGTCGCGGGGCTAACGGCGCTGGGGCGTAGATTGGGCGCGAGAGGAAGAAGTGGGACAGCAGGCGGGCGCGGGCAACACGCACCTGTGGGAGGAGTCGTGGGACGACGACGATGCGCAGGATGAGTTTGCGGCGCAGTTGAAGTGAGTTGGCGGGGGTGGGGTCGGTCGTGTGTGTGTGTGTGTGTGTGTGTGTGTGTGTGTGCTAATGAGAAGGCGGTGTTGTAGGGAAGAATTGAAGAAGATGTCGAACAAATAAGAGGCCTTGGCCGTGCGCCGCGAGGAAAGTGCGTGCCGATGGCACACGCTGGATGATGGGAGGACACGGGAGGGGGAAGGATAAAGGAGACACCCCCCCCTCCCCCGCCCCCGCGGGACATGCAAACAAGAGGCATTTACGCCTTGAGGAAAGGTGAGAAAAAGGGACAGGCGACGATGGATGATGGGCACGACGAGATGATGAATCAGAGAAGCGCGGGACATGGACACCGGGACATCTGTCAGACATTCACGACATGCCTGCCCACTCGTTGATGCCATGTCATCTCAGCCGAGCGCGGCCCGATAGCTATACTGCGGCATGAAACCGGAAAAATCGGTTCGGAGCTCGAATCCGTCGTCTTGACTCACAATCTCGCTCCACCATGCATTCACGACTTCTCGCTCAAAGCACTGACACCCGGCAAATCCTTGCCCTCGAGCAGCTCCAACGACGCGCCGCCCCCCGTCGAGACATGGCTCAACTGATCCTCCACACCATACTGCGCCGCAACGGTGGCGGTGTCGCCACCGCCGATGATGACAATTTTGCCCGCCTGGGCCGCCGCCACGGCAGCATCCATCGTCTTCCTCGTCCCGTTCTCAAACTTCTTCATCTCAAACACGCCCGGCGGGCCGTTCCACAGAATCGTCTGGGCCTTGTCGATGGCCTTCTGGTAGAGTGCGATGCTCTTCTCCCCACAGTCCAGTCCCATCCAGCCCTCGGGGATCCCATCCCGATCCTCCGCGTACCCGGTCGTGGCGTTGGCGTCGAACTTGTCGGCCGTGATGTAATCGAGGGGGAGAGTGATGTCTACCCCGCGGCGCCGAGCCTTCTCCACCAACGCCTCGACTTTCTGGCTGCCCGCTTCGTCGAACAGTGAGTTTCCGATGCGCATGTGGTCGAGGACTTTCTTGAACGTGAACGCCATGCCGCCGCAGATGATCAACGAGTCGACCTTGTCCAGCATGTTGTCGATCAACTGAATCTTGTCGGAAACCTTGGCGCCCCCCAAAATCGCCAAGAACGGCCGCTGCGGGTTCTCGAGCGCGGCGGCGAAATATTCCAATTCCTTCTTGACCAGGAAGCCCGACGCCTTGTGGGGAAGATCGATGCCGACCATGGAAGAATGAGCGCGGTGTGCCGTGCCGAAAGCATCGTTGATATAGACATCTCCCAGAGCAGTCAAGCCCTTTCGAAATTTCTCCACCTCGGCCTTGTCCGCCGGGGTTTTATTCCCATCCGGGCCTTTGCTGGAGCCTTCTTCTTCGGCGTGGAAGCGCAGGTTCTCCAGGAGGACAACGCCGCCGTTCGTCTGGGAATTGACGACCCTCTCGACGCCGGGACCGACGCAGTCTTCTGTGAATGTGACTTTCTGGTTGAGGAGTTTTTCGAGCTCCGCGGCGACGGGCTTGAGGCTGTATTTGCGATTGGGTTTGCCGTCTGGGCGGCCGAGGTGGGACATGAGCACGACTGCTTTGGCGCCCTGGTCGATGGCATATTTGACGGTGGGGAGAGCTCCGACGATGCGCTGATTGTTGGTGATTTTACTGTTGGTTTCTTTGTCGAGAGGCACGTTGAAGTCGACCTGCGTCAAACGGAGTTGTCAGTGTGTTGCTCGTTGTCATGTTGTGCAACTTCCGTCACGAGTTCCAACGTTTGGGGCAGCTCAATGCTGTTCTTGCTCACTCACCCGAATGAGGACGCGCTTGTCCTTCAGGTCAACGTCTGTGATTGCGAGCTTCTTGGTCAAAGACATCGTGGCTGTTCGAGCAAAGTGTGGAAGCTGAGGTCTGTGTGTGTGTGTTTTTGTGGTTGTTTTGCGAGTGGAAAGAACAGTTGAGGAGGGCTTGGAGGGGCAGAAGTGGGGATGTCTTTTGACGCATCGGCGCGGGGCAAGAACTTGAACCGGAAAAAAAAAACCAGTCGAGACTTTGTACAGATGTTGAGTATGTCCTCCGTCTGGTTCTCGTATGCAGGACGTAACGAGCGGTGAGGCCTCACTTCCGAGGCTGCGCTATCGACCGCCCAAATGCTCATCGCCCGAAGACGCCGCGCCAATGCTGCTTCCCAACGCCAAGCTAAGAAGCAACCGTTCCGAGTGTTTCCGAAGAAAGCATGTCCGCCCCCATGGTGCCCCTCAGAAGCAAGATGCCGTACGGAGGTAAGCCGTTCGTAAAGAGAAGTAGTTGTCGTCACGCGCTCAAACCTGTGGCGAGCGCGGGCCTCCAGGGCTTTCAATAGGCTCATCTGAGTTGGTGAGTGACAAGTACGCCGTCCAGAAGATACCGACGGTCGACACGAAGGGCTGTCACGGGCGGTCAGCTGCGCTTCTGATGGTGGAAGCATTGCCACCTACGATCTGGAACTGAATCGGAATGACCCGGAAGTTCAGCAGCTGCACGGCCGGCCATACTATGAAATTGGCCTTGAGTGCTGGCAGATAGACGTCTTGGAATTTGCGCACCACGGCGCGCCTACCGCCGCCTTCGGCGACAGCCATAAAGGTGAAGAAACATGCAAGGCCTGAGCCGGTGCGTTAGTGGAGGATTTCGGCTTCGTAGAAGTGTGCGCTGTCCACCCACCACACGGCGCAAAGATGAACTGGTCCAAGGCCACTCGTTTGAATGCATTCGTTGTTCCTGCACCTCCCCCGATGGGAAAGACCCTCGACAGCCAGTTGAACCATCGGTGCTGCACCGGTGCCATGACGAAAGGATACGCCATGAATCGCACCGTGCGGTCGAAGTCAAAGGGTGGGGGACCACGCTTCGACGCAGGTGTCAAGTAGTCGTCCCCCGACCACGGTGCCTTCTTGTCCAATTCTTGGAACTCGATCGAGGAGTCGTCTTTTGAAGCATCGGGGTGGAGAAGTCTCTGTCGGTGTCGGTGTCGGTACGCGGTGAGGGTTTGTGCGACTGTGTCTGCTATGCCGCCCAGGACCTGGAGCGGCCAATGCTGTCAGCTGGCGACATGGAGGATGGCCCTGACAAGGCACGGACGTACGGCGTTGGTGATCATCGTCGTGAGGACGGGCCGGTTCGCATAGCAGGCATTGAACTTGCGCACGAGCATCGAGACCATCGTGATCTGTACCAGGGCGACTATGGCGTGTAGGAGGGGCTGCAGGAGTCGGATTGTCAGTCGAAACGATGACTCGTTCGAATGTTTGTCGTTCCTTCCACGAAGGCCCAGCACACCAACCGCTTCCGAACGCAGCAGACGTACATATCTGCCATAGATATACCGACCATTCAGCTGCCTCAGCAGAGGCCGCCGTGTGTCGTTGACAACCATTGCAAAAGGCGCAGAGACCAATGTCGCAGAAAGGCGTTCACGAGACGTGACGTATTGCGAACCGGTACAAGGCACGCTCGGGGCCCACTGCCGGGCGGGGGTTGATTCTTCTCTGTAAATCCGTGGAAGCCTGAAACACTACGCTTATCAAAAGCGTGGTCTGCTATGTGTTGTTTTGGTGTCAGGAGGATGCGGACATTGACCGGGTGCGGTGGGGGTGTGGCGCCTGGGAGTGGGGAGCGCGGTGCTGCTGTACCTGGGTCATCATTTGAGGCGCAGCTAGCTCCTGCATGTGAACCGTGTCGAGGCGTTTAGGCGGACAGAGCTCCAAAGGCACGAAGTTTAAACACTGGATGAGTAGCGAGAGGGAGAGAGGGAGAGGGGTTTGGTCTGGTCGCCAGGGCAGGAATTTTCCCTTCCTGTTCATGCTCTATACATTCATTATACGACTTGCTTGCACTGCTCACGGCGATCCTCCGAATCGTGGTATCAATTGATCAACCGCTCAAGGAGAGGCACCCGTCCACCGCTCTACCAACGTTACCCTCTTGCGCTCGGACAACGTCTTCAATCACCTCCCGGTCGAGGTTCGGGAACATGCTTTGCAGAGTTCTGTCGCTCACGTCAGCGTTGATCAAGATGTCAGGGCAAGAGATACTTACTCTACCACTACTTTGTGCTCCCGCACTCTTATCGCCTGAGCCTGGGCGACCTCCGCGCTTGCCTGTTTTACCGCTGCATCGTCGGCGTTCCGCCTGTGCTGTAGTCTCTGGCTTTCAGCAGACGCCCTTTGACTGCCGCCAGGCGTTCTGCCAATCTGTGGAGCCGGGCTGGGTCCCCGAGATGTCCCACCCGTCTGGAGAGTGCTGGCTGGTTTCTGTTCACTGGAGCCTCCATCGTCGGAGAAGATACGACCGATGCTGCTGAGAGGTTTCTGTATGGTCCTGAGTAGACCAGTCACAGCACCTACATCGTCATCCTCTGGACTACTCTGATTGGCCTGAGCGTGCTTCTCGCTCAAGCGCTGACTAGGGCTCCTCTTGGGCGTCGATCTTTCGGCGTCCATGCTGTTGCGAGGGGTCACTTCAGGCCCACTCAAAGCGCTCTTCTCGCTCAAGTGCTGCATCGGGCCAGATGAAGGTGCGGAGTGAGTCTTCTGCTCGTAGTCCTCAGCCCGATTCTTCTCCGCGATTGCGCTCACGGCTTGCTCAACGTTCTTCTCGAATTCTTCGTCGGTGATTGTCAGATTTGTTCGGTCCAGGTTCTCGATGAACGTCACAACGCCCATCAGAGAAGACATGTAGTAGCCCGCCTCTCCCCCCAGCTTATCTTGGTTCCGGAATCTCCAGATGTACTGTACATTGCTCACAAGGTTATCGGGATGTGCTCGCAGGACGGTGTATATGAGCAGTGGCACGAACGCATCCGCGGACTGGTCTGCTTTGGCGTTTCTCAGGAAGCCGAAGATCACCTTGCAGCAATTCAGCACGCAAATCACCTTGTCGCGGGGTGCGCGGTACGAATTGATCTTCAGTAGCTCCTTCTGTGCCAGGTTCAGGAACTTTTCTCCCTTCGGACCCAAGGTCTTCATGTCGAGGTGTTCTTCGCGGATCCACCCATAAATTTTTATCTTTTGAGCAATGACATCATCACGCTCAACGTCTTCTTGATGTTGCCCCCGGCGGCCTGGACCATGTGGATTCGCCGGATCGGCGTGGGATCTGTTTGCTCGTTTCCTCGGACTTGACGGTGTCATGGCTGGTATGGCAGGCGAGAAGGTCTGCGAGTAAAGCCGGTTCATGACCAACTTCTCCATGCCCTCTCGCGCATTGTCAAACTCGGCATCTGAGACGGCCCGCCACACCTCACACATTGCCATTTTCTTGGCAATGAACTCGAGAAAGTCGCCGATGATCTTGACTTGCTCGTGCACCATCCACTGTTTCTTGGCAAACTCGTGCAGAAACGAACGAAGGAATCGTGCCACCGGGTCTGCAGTTCTGTGCCGCAATTGCTCCAAGAATCGGTGAAAGTCGAAGGGGAGAGGCGGCTCGGGTTCTGGGGAGGGTGGCGGAGGTTGGAAGATGGAACCAGCCTTGGCGCTTGCTACTGGTGATGTATCGTCTGCTTTGCCTGCCTGTGTCACCCGAGAGGCGATAAAGTTCCCAGTGCCCTGGGGATTCAGCGGGGAGGGGGACGCTTCATTCCCAGTGTGAGCAATATTTGGGGGACTGATGGTATATGACCCATGTGGCTCCAGACTCGACGACCTCGGCGGCAGCACGAGCATAGGTTGCGCACGCTCTGCGATGGGCGACATGATGTCTTGCTCTCCTATCGAGCCGTGCCGGAACTGCTCCATGATGGTCGTGATCTCCTCCCCCGCTGCTTCCGCGGTGCCGTGGGGTGCTTCCGGCAGTTCATCCTGTGTGTCCTCGGTCGCTGGAGGGTGTTTCTCGTCGTACTCTTCGTCTGACGGCTCCGGCCTTGGCGAGTCGCTGTTCTTGCGCGGCAGCGGTGGAGGAGAAGGAGGAGGAGGAGGAGGAGGTGTTTGCGGCAGGTCGTGCTTGTCCTTGCAAGCTCTTTGGGGAGCAGCAGTGGGCGGCGTGCATTCGATGTCGTGCATTGACATTTCGGTGGCCCTTCGCGCCAGATGCTCACTGGCCTGCCGCTCAATCTCTGCCCGGGATTCCTTGTCATCTTCTGCGTCTGCCGAGCTGGACGGACGCGGCCCAGGAACCAGCTGGTCATGCTGCCCCAAATCGATCAAATCATGGTGCTTGGATTCTGCCGACGAGCTCATGTTCGCTTGTGGCAACGCGGAGCGCATGTGGCCATGACTATTGTCCACGGCACGGGCGGCAGTGGCGAAGCTGAAGCTGTTCGACCGCGTCTTGCCAGTGGCTGTGGCTACGCGCGATGTGCTCTGCTTTCTGGGTGACGCCGCGTGCTGCTTTCTGGGTGACGCCGCGTGCTGCTCGGCGGTTCGGCATCGACGACGCTCGCCGCAGACTTTTGGCCGGTCTCACGACGAGGCCAGAAGTTGAGGCGTGAGATTGGATGGAAACTACATTCCTGGCGTCACGTGCAGCCGGCGTCCTCCCTGCGGTGGACGTGAGCCGCCACCCATCCATCGCATTTCCCTCGAGCATTGGGCTCGGCGGAGAAGATGACGTCTGCGCTGCTGGCCAGTGAACTCACCAGCCTCATCGCAGAATCCAAGAGAAAGAACGCCGAGCTGCGCACTGCCGCGGAAAAGTCGCTGCAGGAGCTCAAGTCGATCACGGTCACATCAGAACAGCAATTGGCAGCAGGTGAGACCCGCGCGCGTACACATCCCCTCACACCTTCTCACACCCTTACACACACCTACCCTCACACCCACCCACCCTCATACCCTCACTCACACACTCTTACACCCTCACTCACACCCTCACACCCTCACACCCTCACACCCTCACACCCTCACACCCTCACACCCTCACACCCTCACACCCTCACACCCTCACACCCTCACACCCTCACACCCTCACACCCTCACACCCTTACACCCTTTACCCCCACCCCCTACACGCGCGCGCGTCGTGGAGCTGACTGACCAAAGATCTAAGAGCTCGTCCGGCTTTCGTCGAGCCCTTCCTCATAGCATGCCGCACCCACCACCCGTCGCGCTTCGCCGGCAGCGGCATCGCGTGCCTGCAACGCCTGGTCGTCTCCGGAGCACTGCCTCGTTCACGCCTTCAAGATGCCTTGGAGGCCTTCAACTCATGCTCGCATCTGGGTCTGGACGTGCAGCTGAAGATCCTCCAGGCGCTGCCGACCTTGCTGCAAAACTACACGGCAGAACTGGTCGGGCATCTCCTCGGGGGCGCGCTTCAACTATGTGCCTCCTTGCAGGCAGCCAAGGAGTGTACGGTCAGTGGAGTCGCCGCCGCCACCTTGCAACAGCTGGTCACGAGTGTTTTCGACAAAGTCTGGACCGAGGACAAGCACCACGACGTCGATGCCAACGCCCACGCCACTACAACCGAAGTCCCAGGCGATGATGGCCCACTGCACCTCAAACCCGCTGCCTTTGACGCATACCGAGTCTTTCGCGATTTGGCACTTGCAGCCGATGGCCGGCAAACCAGATTCGTGCGATTTTCCGCCTTGCCTCCCGACTCCAGCCTGGAGCTCATATGGTCATCGATTGACTCCAATCCAGAGCTGTTCACCCACCATCAAGAATTGCTCGCCATTATCCGCGCCAACCTATTCCCGCTCATCGTGAGAGCGCTTTCCGAAAGACTCCCATTTTCAGTCACCCTGCGCCTGTTCCGAATTCTGCATCTCCTTCTGGACCGATATATGTCGAGGTTCGCTGGAGACTGCGAAGTGGCCCTGAATCTGGCCACACAGCTGCTGGAGACAGACTCGGCTCCGCCTTGGAAGAGAGCGATGGTACTCGAGATCCTGAAAGACTTCTTCGACGACAGTTCTCATGTCATCGACGCTTATTCCACTTTTGATGCACGACCAGGTAAGTCACACGGATTCGTCGGAAACGCACTGTTTCCTTGTCAAGCAGGCGCTTGTCGCGACAGCTCACACTATGAGGCCAAGAAGAGCTGTCGAGGCGGCTGTCGCGACAGCTCACACTATGCGGCCATGAACAGCTGTCGAAGCGGCCGTCTGGCCCTGCGTCTGGCACAATACTCACTCCCTCAGTCGCTGACGCTTTTCGTTTGGTTGTAGGTGGCAAGCCAATTGTGCAGGACATTCTCTCGGCCTTCGTCCGCATGTCAACTGAGAAGCCAGCTGTAATCGGGCTGGGTCAGCAGTCCACCGTGCCGACCGGACCAAGCTCACTAGCCCAGAGTGCTACAGAACAAGCAACTCTGGAGGCCGCGGGCGGCATGGCTGGCGTGATCAGCTCGGCTTTGGGCGTGGCCGAGAGCAGTGTTGCTGGAGTCAGCTCGCAATGGAGTCTGCCGAGATCGCCGTGCATGGACCAACTCGACAAGAATGAGGCGCCACCACTGCCCGAGACGTATCCTTACGCGCTTCTGCTCGAATGCTTGAATGGCCTGTCAGATAGCCTGGCGCGGGTTGTACTTCCCCTCACAGTGCAGCATGAGCGAACTCGGGGCAGGAAAGACAGCAACGATGCATCGGATCGCACGAGGTCATCTTCTTTTCGCACTCGTGCTGTTCCTGCCAATCCCCTGGAAGCAAAGGATGCTCCATATGCTGGCAAAGTACAAGTTGTCGCCGGGTTGGTGGACCGCTGCTGGCCAGCAGTCCTCGCGACCTGCTCAACCTTTCTGAATGCCGCGCTTGACGATCATTACTTTCGGAATCTCATCAAAGCCTACCAGCGCTTTGCCCAAGTGGCCGGTCTACTGCGCCTGAACACGCCAAGAGACGCATTAATGACTACCTTGGCGAAAACTGCAGTTCCGCCGCACGTGCCGAACGCTGTCCTGGTATCAGCCGGGCCGGACATTGCAAAGTCTCCAACTGCTGAAATTCCAAGGGTGTTCTCAAATCCCAGAGGTCTTCTGAGCGTGGACAGCAGTCTGGTATCGCAAGCTTCCACCATCTCTTCAGAAGCCGGCAGGCGACCGACAACAGACCTTGTTCGTCCGACCCTCAGTGTGCGGAACCTACTCTGTCTCAGAGCGCTACTCAATCTTGCTATTGCTTTGGGACCGACCTTGGCGTCTGCTTTTGCCGTGGTTGTCGGTGCACTGAAGCAAGCCGACATGGCTCTGAGTGCCACCACTCCACAACAGCTCTCCCGGCAAAGTTCCTTTGTCGCAAAGAGTACTCACACAGACCCTCCCTCAGTCGTGCAGGCATTTAGTGCTGAAGTTGCGGCTGTAGAAGCTGCCGCCTCTCGACTCTTGGAGAGCACCGCAGATTATCCCAATGATGCCTTCCTCAACGTTCTACAAACATTCTGCCAACTATTGCAAGGAAGGATAGATGGCATCTCCTCGCCTATCATACCATCCTCTCTTAGGTCAATCGATGCATCGACACCTCCACGGACACCAGTTGCAGAGCGGAGAACATTTTCTGGACTGCCGTGGGTTAGCACCATCGCAGAGATGGAGCTGCGGGACTATCACTTTGTGATCCCCAAGCTTGGTAATCTGGCTGAGTTGAACGTCGCTCGCTTTGCTAGCGATCAACCCGACGCCAGTGGCTGGAATGTGTTGATTGAACAATTGATGTCCATTTCCAAGTCGTCAGATACGCCCAAAGAGGCTCGCCGTAGCGCGACCGATGTTCTCGTGAAGCTGGCAGAAGCAGTGGTCGTCGACGTCACCAAAGAGGACAGCGAGGAACGCGCGACCATACAGCGTCGCGCAACCGCTGTTTTGCTCCGACTAGTTGATCGAGGCCGCGACCAAGCTGACGAGCATCTTGCTGGAGACCTTGAAGTACAGGCGCGTGCGTTAGCTGCTCTCCAGGCGATCCTGGAGCGCTGCGGCGACTCGATCGTTGCTGGGTGGGACACGATTGTTGCTGTGATTGCAAGCGCATTTGAGCACGACAATAATGTCAAGCAGAAGACCGAGGATGCAGAAATCCACATGGACTGGAACCGCGTTGCGTTCGATCTCGTTTCACCCCAAGTAGCACGCATCGCTTTCGCCGCCCTCCAGCTGTTGTGTTCGGACTTCCTGGAAGCTCTGCCCTTGAATGTCATGCAGAGTGTCGTGGAGCTGATGCATCGATTCATGTGCCAGGACGAAGATCTCAACGCAGCCCTAACAACCATTACCATGGCTTCGAACGTGTCGGATCATCTCTTCAACAGTTTTTCATCTGAAGAACTCTCCAAGTTCGCACAAGGGGCCAGAGAATTCGATGATCTCGCTGAAGAACTGCAACCATTGCTTCCATCTTCGAAACCTGCACTGTGGCTCCTAGTCCTCCTTCGACTGCGCGATGTCGCAGGAAGACCGTCAAGGGAACTACGCAACGCTGCTTTCCAGACAATCTGCAACGTGTTCAAGAACCACAGCGAAGAGCTTCCGCCTGATGCTTGGGACTTTCTACTGCGCAGTACGCTTCTGCACGTGGCGCGTTCAGACTCATGCCTCTATCTTCAGGCCGAGCACGAGTCTCGCGAAGACTCGGCCGAAAGTCGCATCAATCCTGACGACGAACTGTCCAAAAGCATCATCATTGGTAACACATCGGTGATTGCGCAGAACATATGCCTGATAGAGCAGATCACAAAGCTCCCGAGTCTGTGGGAGATGATCTTGAGCATGATAGAGCGGTATCTTGATGTCGAGAAGCGCTCTTTGACGGCCACTGTATGGTCGTCCCTGTCCAAGATTCTCCAGTCCATAAGTCCAGATGCCAGCTTGTGGAGGGGCCCGATCTATCGAACTGCCTCGCTTTGGTCCAAACGAATGCCGCATTTCTCTCGACAAAGTGACCACGGCACGCGCAAAGACAGCAATCAAGACGCCTTCACGGCCTACGCAGAAGCAGGCGATGAGGTGTACCGCTTGACCAAAGATGCCATGAGCCTCTCCCAAACCCGGTCAATGATCGATAACTTATACGATTGCGTCAAGGAATCGGACGGGCCGCTGTATGGCGCAGACATGAACAGTGTCTCGCCACTCCAGGGCAAGACGCTTGCCCTCTTCAAGAAAATGCAGCATGAGGTGCCAAATGCTGTCTCATGCCTCATCACAGTCGCCTCGAAGATGAGCCAGCTGCACCACGACATGACCGATGGCACCAAGTCGGCACACGGACCTACCTTTGTCGCAATATCCAGCGAGACGATATCATGGCTGCAAGAGCTCCTTCTGTCCTCGAATGCCGACGACGAGTGTGGAGGCTTTTTACAAGCCCTGCAAGCTCTCAGGCGGATCATTGAGCTCAAATATACATACAGGCTGGAGCACAAGCAGGAATCACTGTGGCGTAAGGCCACGACCACGACGCTCACCCTGATCAAGTCAGCTCTGCATGCCGGGCTGCTGGAGACCTCAGCAACTGAGCTCTGGGTCGAGATGATCGGAGTTGCTTCGGGAATCGTGATGGCACACGGCATCGAGCATGTGAAAGAGGACAAGCAAAAAGTACATGACGACCAGCAATTCGACATGGCCAGCTTCGACACCCTTCGGGCGTTGATCACGCCACACTTGAGAGACCCCAAACTGCCTCGCGACGTGCGTACGGCATATGCGAGAGCCCTCTTCGATGCATCGATTGTTCATCAGCCCGAGTCAGGCGAGGTGCCCGAAGCTGAAGAATCGCCACTCACCAACCTTGCTCGAATTCGACGAGGTCGCGTGAAACACGTCCCTTTCTCCCAGCGGGAAGAGATGGCATATGTGTGCTTTCAGGAGCTCGTTGCCCTGGCTCGCAAGGAGGACGGTGCAGAAGACCGAGCATCTCTCGCTCGGGCCGCTACTCCCTTCTTGATCCTGAGACTGGCCATTCCCATCCGAGCCTACATCGCAGATCAGCCGCTGCGAGGACGGAAGCCGCAGCCTCTCTCTGAGCTGGAAGAGCTGCTGTGGTCGTTTGAAACAATCAAAGATGTCGAGATCCATGCTGAGGTTCGAGCTGTGGAAGAAATTGCCACTGCCGAGAAGGCCCTGTACGCATTCCTCATCCAAGCTGTACGCACAGCTGCTGATCCGTGGTCCGGTGCTGAGGAGGTGTTGCTTCCGCTGCAGAGTGTTCTTACAGCGCTTGCCACGAAGTAGTCGCAAGAATCCACATCGCCGCCCTCCCATACAGATGACTTGTCCTTCCTCAATCCCTGTATTCCCATGCAATGCTGTGATCGTCGTGCACCAGTATCGTGTACGCCTCGCCATCGAAAGCCGTGGCACTCATCGCAAACCAATCCGATCCACTGGCCTTCAAGGCCGCCAAAAAGACCTTTTGCGCAAAAGCAGGGGGAATCAATCCCCGCCACCGCAACCTCACAAGATCCTGTTGCCTCACCTCCCCGAATGCCGTCGGAACCTGATATCGACAGAGATACGGAGTCACGTCATGATCGCCATCGCCATCACCATCACCACCACCCTTCTGAATCCTCGTCGAACCGATCATCACCATCCCCGTCCACTCCAACAAGTCCGCCACATCCTCATAATCCTGCTGCCCCTTCAATCCTTGCCCCGGCCACGCCGGCACCAACGCACCCTCGACTGCCTCAACGTGCGGATCCACCTGCATGCGCCGGGGCGCATGGTCCTCCAAGCCGGGCACCTCGCCCTCGGCATTCAGATCCGCCACCAACCAGCTCATCGCATCCGTCCACACGCGCTCAAAAGCCCACTTGACCCGCTCATACCCCGGCTTCCCGCTCACCATGTTCGCCGCCCGCAAGTCCACCTCGACCCGATAGCGCTGCCGCCGCCGCGATTGGCCGCCGCGACCCCGCCCCACCGCCTCGCCCTCCAGCCCCATGGACTCGTACGTCGCCCGGTCGACCTCCAGCGTCAGCTTGCCCGCGCGCACCCGCCCCGTATTGTCGATCCCGACCCGCCCCTCCGAGATCATCACGAGATCGCGCCCGCCACCGCCGCCGCCGCCGTCGCCGCCGTGCAGGTGCTCGGCGAAGAAGCGGCCGGTGACCAGGTGCAGCAGCGAGAGCTGCACGCGCACGTATCGGAGCGTGATGCCGCCCGGGCCGCCAACATGGGGCGGGAGGTGGGCGGCGGCGGGGAGCACGAGGTCGAGGGTGTGGCAGGGCGGGTGGTGGAGGATGACGGAGAAGGGTTTCTTCTTTCGCGGCGGGTCCGTGTGCGAGATGTAGTGGGGCAGTTGAATGTCGGACACCAGGCAGTGAGGGGTGGGACCGGGTTGTTGGCTGCCAATGGGGAGCATCGTTGGGGGGGTTTTTTCCGGCGGCGGCGGCGGGGGTGTTTGTCAGAGCGTGTTGTCCGATGGGAATGTGTGGTCGGTGGCACTGGGGAAGCGGGAACGCGAGCGTCGGGCCGTCGTCAACAACAACAACAACAACAACAACAACAACAACAACAACAACGACACATGGCAGGGTTGGGAAACGGCTCCAGCTCGTGGTATCGGCGATTAAGTGGCGTCGCACCGACGACTCGTGGCCATCGGTCGGTAATCTAACCTCTGATCGCAACCGGGGCTTCTTACAACTGCTCGGCAATTGCTGTAGGGACGTCCGTATCGTTCGACAGACAGACAACTAACTAAATAACGATATAGTTAACTGACTAGTTGAAGGTTTTATGCAGTAAGCCGAGCTTCGTCGGAGTAAGCTCGCGAGGACAATCTACAGCGAATGAGATGGGAACGGCTCCGCTGTGCCGTCTTGAGGCCATCCAGCCCTATCGGTCTGCCCGGGTCTGTTCGGAGTGTGTGGATCATTGGCCAATGGCTCCTTGGCTGCCTGCCTGTGGATTGCTATTATAGGCAATCATCGGTGTTGACTGATGACGGACTCGATGAAACACAATGCTTGCCATGGCTCTTTCCAACTCCACTTCCGCTCAGTCCCAGGCTCTCTTAAGGCCTCGCTTCATTTTCCGACATTTCCTCCCTGACTTTCACAGCACCCTCTGTCCAGATGGCACCCGCAGCAGAAGACTATACCGAGTTCACGCCGGAGAAGTACCCATCCTTTCCTGAAGGACTCAACACCGTTGAACTCGAAACCATTTCTCTCAAGAAGATCCAGGATGGAGATCAAGCCGAGCAAGACCGCATGTTTGAATCATGCAAAGCCTGGGGCTTCTTCCACCTCGACCTTGGCGATTGTGAACAGGGTCAGATCATCTGCAAGGGTGCCGAGCAGATCGCACTGGTCGGCGAGAAGATCATGGCTCTGCCCGTCGAGGAGAAGATGAAATACGTCCCCGGGCCGAAAGACATCCTTGGCTACAAGAGGGCTGGCCAGACTTTCGTTGACCAGAACAAGACGCCCGACACGGCCGAGTTCTTCAACGTGAGCAAGAACGACATGATTGTGCCCGAATCCGAGATGGAAAGGAAATGGCCGCAACCGGTGATGGAGAATCGCGACTTGTTCGGGACATACTCCAGGACGGCACAGTCCATCGGACTTCAAATCCTGTGCTCTCTCGCGCACCAGCTCGGCATCGACGCCGAAGAGATTCGTTGCCGACACCAACTCGAGAAGCGGGCGGGAGATCACGTGCGCATCACTCGTGGTCCAGCGAGACAGACGGCGGATATGCCCGAAATACAGACGCCCTCCCACACCGATTTTGGCACCGTCACCATTCTCATGAACTGGCTGGGTGGACTGCAAGTCTACGCCTCCCCGAACCGCGTCCCCGGCAACTTGGACTTTGACGACGACCCGGCCGAATGGATGTGGGTGAAACCGAAACCCGGCTGCGCCATCGTCAACATGGGCGACGCGGCCGTCAAGTTTACCAACGGGGCCCTCTGCTCGGGACGCCATCGGGTCATCCCGTCACCTGGAGAACAGGGCAAATGGCCGCGTTACAGCGTCGTGTATTTCGTCCGGCCGATCGACGAGTGTCAGCTGAAGACGTTGAAGGGGAAGGGCGTGCCGCCCCCGGCCGATCAGGATGAGGAAGGCATCAACGCGAGAGATTGGATTGCCATGCAGGCCGGGCGATTGGCCGGTGGCACGTGGAACGTGTCGAGGCAATGAAGTGGACATTGATGGATGTAAATTGTGGTGGTCACGACGAGCAACGACTTGGGACGGAACGATGAGCACTACTTAGGACGGAACAAATGCGGATGATTTTTCAATTGCACCAAGTCCATGTTTGATCTCTTTTCGCCATATCTTTCACGCCCTCCAGGAACCCAAGAACCCAAGTACCTACCATGCACAGCTTTTCATCTTCGCCGGCCGCTCCATAGCACGTTGATGGAACAATCAATCAATCAACAAATCAATCATAGCTCTTGGCAAGAGAACTGGCCTCGGAAAATCTATCTCCTCAGAAAATCTATCCTGCCGGCATACGTCGGCGACGGCAAGAATATCTATTCCCCCAAACGAGTCCGGTCCCAGGAAATTCCAAAATCCAACGTCGTGGGCATCCAGACCACATCGTCGTCATCAAATACATGCCCGCCGCGGGTGACGCCACACGCGCCCTCGACGAGCACGACGTCGAACCCTTCCTCGGCGGCCACTAAACCCACCTCCTCCATCTTCAACCTCTGCCTGCACTCCCTCCTCGCATCCCCGTCGATCATCGATTCAGTCCCAGTCGCCGAGTTGATGACGAGCATCTCGGGCAGGAATGCCGCCGAACACCACCACCACCACCACCACCACCACCACCACCACCAGTATCGAAACTTCCATTCCGTCTCGCCCGTGCTTTCCTACCTACACATGTCGAAGCCGCCCCTGACGCCCACCGCCACACCCGTTGTCAGTGCCTTGGCGGAGCAGAGGTGTGCTTTCATCAATATCGTGAGGGCGTGTGCCGCCAGCCTGCAGCCGGAGAATGATATGACTTGGGATCATAAGTTGTGTGGAGCGGCATTTAGTGAGAGAATGGGGGTTTTGTTTTTCAACGTTTTCATCGGTTTACGGACAGAGACGGAGACAGTGAAACTCATGGGAGGTTATCACGTCATATATGGAGAGTGGGGGTTTGTGTTTTTGAGATGGTTTCATGCCTCGTTCTTCACTCTGCCGCTGGAGCCCAAGTCTTGGCTAGGAGTTCTTCGGAGTTTCATAGGAAGTCTAAGAGAGGAAGGTAACGCTCTTTAGTATAGTAGGGTACAGGGCCCTATAGCAACGCTCGCGACTTGGGTTCAACCTATAAAGATGTGTAAGGAGTGGGTGGGAATGTAGCAGCGTAGAGAACCACCCCCGCCCAAAACCGAATCACTGGTTGGAAGTCAGAACTGACAGGTGCTTTTTCTCTGTGTTCGCACATCGTTGCTTAGATCGGGTTCTGATGGAGGGAATCGCCTGCACGGCTGTACCGCGACGGAACATTCAACGCACTGAATCCACCCCCCCTATCCGCCATTTGTGACAACCCCCAGGCCGTCTGCCGAAATGGACTCCTTCGATAGATATACATGAACTAGTTCACCAGTTAGTTCGTGGTAGTTATAACTATATGAGTATCGAGTGGCCAGTCCTCCCCCCGCCGACCTCTTTCCACCTACTACCCTTGGCTCCCACTGCACACCGCGGCGATGTGTTGCAACCTTGTTCTGATGGCTGCACTAGCGACTTCCGCCGCTGCCATCCTGCATGGGCGCGACGATTCCTGCACCGATTGCACCCCTCCAGAAGGGACCCCGAATTCGTCTTGCGGAATCGGACACTACTGTACCTGCAACTACGCCGACGGGTCACGGTGCGCGATGAAGGGGAAACACCATGGTGCCAAAAATATCCGTTGCTTGAAGGTCAAATGTCCTAGTTACGGCGACGTCTGGGACACGGATTGTATCATGTATGGACAGTATAGGGCCAGACACAAGTGTGAGTTCCCCCGGGGCACCTCATCGACCGAGTTTCTCGTACGAGCTTACAGCATACACGGACAAATAAATCCAAACGTGCGGGAACGGGAAATCGGGGTGCCGGCCTCTTCACACACACACGCACACACACACACACACAAACACACACACACACTTTGTTTTGACCTCGTACAGTGCTATATCGTACTGGTCGGCTCGTACGGAACGGACCGGAACGAGCTTCAGCCGGCTCACCGCTTTCAGCTTCTTCACATATGGAAACCTCTGTAGATAACTAACTAACCTACTTGACCGAGGAGGACTTCGCGTGGGCCGGGAAGACACTGAAGGAGGCCTGTGACCGGGCGAAGAAGGGAGAGGGGAAGAGGGAGCGAGAGGACCAGCCTTGAGATATTCCAACAAGCCCCGAGACGACTGCGATCGATCGCATTTTTAGACGTTAATTAGTTCACTAGTCAGACAGAAAAGACAGACTCATTCCATTGCAGTCACCGTCCACTCCACTCGAGGTTACTATCACAACACACTTCCCCTCGACTTCGATCAAGGTTGACCACCGTTGCACGTGCAAGGATTTCCTTCAACAACACGTTCAGCGAACGAGGAAGCGTCCAGGTGGCCAACACCACCACTTTCGACGGAGGGAAATTGCACCAGAATTGTTGTTGTTTTCCCCACCCTGCGATCCGCGGTTTTGTAACCCATGCCGAAATGAATTCCTTCGATCGATATATCGAGTTAACTAGTTAACTATCGCTATATCACTATCTAGTTCCCGAGATGAATATCCCCTCCTACACATACCATCCTCCCTCCTTAGCTTCTACTATAGTCACACCGCCGCGATGCGTTTCAACCTTGTTACCATGATCGCTGCGCTAGCGACTTCGGCCGCTGCCGTCCTTTTTGCCCCGATCATGCAACTACAGGGGCGGGGCACCGTGCGCGATGAAGGGCATGCATATAGTGAGTGAGGTGGCAAACGAGTCCGTTGCGTGGGCGTGGAAAATGTCCCAATTCTGCCGACGTCCGGGACACGGGACTGTAACGATCCCGTGGGGCGCCCCTAAAAAACATCAACCAACGGACTGGCGTTAACGATAGCATAACTCCTGATGGCGTATACACCCCTTGGCAGGCCAAGCACGGGTGAGAAATCACACGTGCTGGACGGGGAAATCGGGTTCCCGCCCTCCGGACTCTGTCACCTCTCCATCACCATCGATCGCCCAACAATGCAAGTGCCTGTGCCATCCATCCGTCCATCCATCCATCCATCCATCCATCCATCCATCCATCCCGTTTCTTTCCCCCCAATCCTTCTCCTCTCTGTCTCACTGATCCTTGCACCTTCGCCCGTCCCGAGTCGCTTTCACTTCCGTGTCCAGTGACCCGTCCTCTCGCCTCACCTGCGCGGCGAGCGCTGTGCAAAGAGTCCTCAACCCCTGCGACCCCCCCCACTCCCTGCTGACGAGAGATATCTACCATTCGATCCAAGGACAACAAGCACCCAACGTGGAACTGTCGTGGATGTAGAGTGATTCTGTGCAACGCATGAGCAACGGCAGCCAACGGCGCAAACGGCGTCTGCGAGGGAGAGGTGGGGGGGCAGCTCGACAGTGCTTCTACATCAGACTTTTTTTTATACCTGAAACAGGCAGGCAGGCAGGCGGCAGGGTTCATGCCGCTTCGACGCCGCATCGCGTTCGCATGGGATCGGTCATCATCATCGTCGTCGTCGTCGCCGTCGTCGTCATCATTCATTCGATGTACAAATGCTCTCCGCCATCGCCGATGCGCACTCGGGCGACATCGCCGCTCTTCAGCGATCCGCGGATGATCTTGTCGGCCAGGGCGTTGCCCAGCTCCTTGGCGATCAAACGATTCAGCGGGCGGGCGCCGTAGCGCGGGTCGTAGCCCTTGTCGCACAGCCAGGTCTTGACGTCGTCGGCGACGTCGAGGGCGATGCGGCGCTCGTCGAGCCGGGCCTGCAGCTCGCGCAGGCGGATGTCGACGATGTCGCGCAGGGCGTGTTTGGAGAGGCGTTGGAAGACGATGAATTCGTCGATGCGGTTCAGGAACTCGGGCGGGTAGGCGGGCGCGCACGACGTCCATGACGTGCTGCTTGACGTCGGGGCGGATGGCGGTGCCGCCGGCGTCGTCGTCGTGGTCGGCGACGAGGGCGTCGGCGCCGAGGTTGGATGTGAGCACGATGATGGTGTTGCGGAAATCGACCTTGTGGCCTTGGGCGTCGGTGAGGGTGCCTTCGTCCAGCACTTGGAGCAGGAGGGTGGAGATGTCGCGGTGGGCTTTCTCGAACTCGTCGAAGAGGAGGACCGAGTACGGTTTGCGGCGCACGGCCTCCGTGAGCTGGCCGGCATCTTCGTAGCCGACGTAGCCGGCGGGACTGCCGATCAGGCGGCTGACGGTGTGCTTTTCTTGGAATTCCGACATGTCGAAGCGGATGACGGCCGACTCGGTGCTGAAGAGGAAGCCGGCCATCTTCTTGCACAGTTCCGTCTTGCCGACACCGGTGGGGCCGAGGAACATGAAGGACGCGAGAGGCCGGTTGTCACCGCTGAGACCGGCTCGTTGCATGCGGACGGCATTGGCCACGGCGGTGAGTGCCTCGTCCTGCCCACGCACAGACTTGCGGAGTGTGTCTTCCATGTGGATGAGCTTTTCCATCTCGCCGCTCATCAGTTTGGTCACAGGAATGCCAGTCGCCTTCGCAACCACGGCAGCTATGTCGTCGGCGGTCACGGAATCGTGGATGAGGGTGTCCGTCGAAGCTGACTTCGACTCGCCGCCCTGATCTTCCGGCAACTTCTTCTGCAATTCCGGAATCTTTGCGTAGCGCAACTCACTCGCTCGCGCAAAGTTGCCTTCTCGCTGTGCTTGAACGAGCTCCAGGCGTGCTTGCTCCAGTTCTTCCTTCGCTCGCTTGATCTCGTCGATTTCCGCACGTTCCGTCTCCCACTTGGCCATCAATGCGCCCACCTCATCTTGCTTCAACGTGAGAGACTTCTCCAGCTGCTCGCGTCGTTCTTTGCTTGCAATGTCGCTCTCTTTCCGCAGCGACTCCAGTTCAATCTGTATGGTCATGATTTGACGATCGAGCTCTTGGATGGCGTCCGGCTTCGATTCCTGTTGCAGCCGGAGAGCGGAAGCTGCCTCGTCGACCAGATCTATGGCCTTGTCGGGTAAGAAGCGGTCCGTGATGTAACGGTTGCTGTAAGCTGCTGCGGCCACAAGCGCGCCATCGGTGATGCGTACACCGTGGTGCACTTCATAGCGATCCTTGATGCCGCGAAGAATAGAAACGGTGTCTTGCACGGTAGGCTCCCCGACCAGAATGGGCTGGAAACGTCTGGCCAGAGCAACATCCTTTTCGATTTGCCGGTACTCGTTCAGTGTCGTGGCTCCGCAGCATTGCAGCTCGCCTCGAGACAATGCTGGCTTCAGAAGGTTGCTGGCATCGATGCTGCCCTCTGCCTTGCCCAAGCCCAGCAGAGTGTGCAGCTCATCGATGAACAGAATGACGCCGCCTTTCGCATCGCCGACCTCTTTCAAGACAGCCTTCAACCTCTCCTCGAAGTCACCCCGAAATTTGGCTCCAGCGATGAGACTTCCGAGATCGAGCGAGATGACCCGTTTGTGCTTGATGCTCTCGGGCACATCGCCCTGGACGATTCGTTGCGCGAGTCCCTCCAGAATGGCGGTCTTTCCTGTTCCGGCCTGTCCTATCAAGACCGGGTTGTTCTTCGTTCTTCTCGACAGGATTTGGATGGTTCGATGTATTTCCGCATCACGACCGATGACGGGATCCAGCTTGCCGTCTCTCGCCTTTGCGGTCAAGTCGATGCCATACTGTTCCAGTGCCGGCTTCTCTGGCTCGCCGCCGCTCATGTTCATCCGATGCGTGCCGCCCGGCGGGTGTGGTCTTCCATTTGCGTAGGTCCGCCGTTGCGATATCATCGCCGCGGCTGGGCTGCATGTTGCCAGTAGTGCGGGTGCCGGTAGTGCGGCAGTGCATCCAAACGGCGTCGCTGTCCGTGATGCGCTCCGTGGTAGAGAGCGTCGGACAGAGGCAATGCGCCTCGCCGCGCCTCTTCCTGTTGACTGAAGCATGGTGAAAAGCGCCAATCAAGTGAGTGTGAGATGGTCCTGGGTCGCCGTGTCAATTCACGGGCGACGCCGCATTGTGGCATTGGAGGACGGAAACGAGGATGGGACGGATGGAGCTATATGTAACTAACCCACGAATACGTCGTTGGTTGTATATCCGTGGATCGTTACGCGATGCCACTGCGCGAAGGTACGAGCACCTTCTATCTTGAGCTTCCTCCGGCACAAGCTTCGGGTTCGGCCCGCGGCCCGCCGCCCTGGACGGACGGACTGGGGGCTCCCTCGGGCAGCGCCTGGAAAACAATTCGACCACCCACCAAAACAATTCTCCCCACCAAAACCATTCTCCCCACCAAAACAACTCTCACCACCACCACTTTGCATCAGGCACGTCGGGTCGCACACCGTCCCAATGGGTTTCACCGACTTCGTGTCCGACGCAGGCCTTACGAGTACGCACGTCTTCAGGCTCCAGCGCCTCCTGCTCCGTTGCTGAGCTCGAGCTAAGATTTGCTACACAGTCCTTGACAACTGGGTCAAGACTCGCTCATACATTGTCGGGTACGTTTCTCCCTCCCCTCGGCCAACCCTTCTCCCACTCCGTGGCCAACCATTCCCCCACTCCCTGCATGACGAACACAATTTGGTCCGTGTTATTGAGCAGCTTAAGACCCTGCAAATGAAACCATCCAAAAGCGCTTGTCGCACCTCTGATGTCTCCGCAATCCATACAGCCCTTGTCCAGTGCGTCAAGTTATGCATGATCGACTGACCGCCCAACAGCTATGGCCCATCTCAGGCAGACGTGAAGGTCTTCCAGGCCTTCAAGGAGGCACCAAAGGTTGAGAAGTTCCCACACGCATACCGCTGGTACAAGCACATCGGCACCTTCGAGCCAGATTTCTCTCAGCTGCCAGGTGACCCAAGCAAGGCGCCAACCGCCTACGGCCCAGAATCCAGCGAGCTCACACTCAACCCCGCAAAGGCCCCGGAGAAGGCGGAAGAGGGCGACGATGATGATGTCGACCTTTTCGGCTCCGACGACGAAGAGGAGGATGCCGAGGCTGCCCGTATCCGAGAAGAGAGATTGGCCGAGTACAAGAAGAAGAAGGAGGGCAAGACCAAGCCAGCCGCCAAGTCCATAGTCACACTTGACGTTAAGCCATGGGGTATACGGCGCACAGATTGCCTGATTGCGTGAGTACTATACTAACCTGTCAATAGACGATGAGACCGACATGAAAGAGCTCGAAGCTTCCGTGCGTGGTATCGAGAAGGATGGTCTCGTGTGGGGTGCTTCCAAGCTTGTTGCCGTCGGCTTTGGTATCAAGAAGCTCCAAATTAACTTGGTTGTTGAGGACGAGAAGATATCTCTCGACGAGCTGCAAGAGCAGATTGACGGCTTTGAGGACTACGTCCAGTCCACCGACATCGCCGCTATGCAGAAGTTGTAAATGCAGCATGTGACTTTGGGGGGTCCGTAGACTTCTCCTGGCAGCTTCTGCTCGGTATCGGCAGAAGATGCTGGCTTCATGGCGTGATGTTTTGACGACGCATAGACAGTGATACCACGGTACAAAAGCCGGGAGCATATAGCTTGCATACGCATGACAGGAATCACTGGTGCATGCATTGTGTATGCGAGATCAAACCTCACGGACCTTGTTTCTTTCAGTGCTTGACGATTGACCTTTGGTGATGGTTCGTTCTGTGTGTTTGGTGATTGATCTCTTGGTCTCCGCCAAGAGCGGCTCACGCTGTTTCTCACAACGTCAACACGATCCGAGGACTCTTCTTCCTTCACGTGAGGAGAACCTGCAACACACTCTGTCGCGAACCGTCACGATGGGTTTCACATCCAATGCCATTAACATCGCCGGGCTTGTCTTTCTGTCCCACGCGTACGTAACCGCTCTCCCGCGCAAGAGTTTCCATGCCCAAATACTGACCACCCCATCTCATGCCCACAGAGTCTACAGTTCCTACGAACACTCCCGACTCCCCACCTCCTCAACCCCGCCTCCGCACAGCCCCTTTCTTCCTCGAGCCCTCGACCCCAAGATCAGCATCCCCACCGACATCATCCTCGAAACTCTGATTTCCGTCCTTCTGCTCTGCGTGGGTGTGGTGTTGGGCAGCGCAGACCTGAAACCCATACAGTGGAGTGTCTGGGCAGGCAGTCTGGAGCAGAGCAAAGCGGCCCGGAAAACTGACGAGGCGGGCGTCGGGGGCGGAAACCCGTACGCTGCGCTTGAGGAACGAGCGGGATTCGCGGACATTCGCGCACAGAGGAGGGAGTTTGCGGAGTGGGTGAAAGGGGGAGGGCATTCGATAGAGAGTAGAAAGTAGACGTGCTGGATGCGCGAGCGCTACAGGCCGACTACGCAGCGATGCCATGAATGTTGGGGCCGACTACGCAGCGATGCCATGAATGTTGGGGCCGACTACGCAGCAATACCGTGAATGTTGGGGCCGACTACGCAGCGATGCCGTGAACATTGGCGCCGACTACGCAGCAATGCCATGAACGTTGGAAGGGACAGCGGCCGGGCCCCGTCGAGCCTCCAAGCAGTCGGCGCCCCAAGAGCAGAGCCTGCTACTGCTGATGAGTTGATAGGCAGAGCAGACGTGTGCATAGGGGAAAGAGGAGGGGGCGCTCTTGCACAAGTCACAGTCGCTCCTTCCTCGAGCAGGAACTATCGTCATGTGAAGGCAGTTCCCGGACGACCCATCGCTCCTGGACGCCGCCTCCCTTTCACTCGCCACATGCACATGCACGTTGAGTCAGCCCTCGACATCGCAACACCGCCACACAACATGTCGTCGTCAGCAGCGGCCACCAAGCGACGCCGCAGCACCGAAACGAGCGGCGTGCGGCGAGGTCGTGCTCGAACCGCCTCCTCCCATCCAACCCGCCGCACAGGCTCCCGGCAGCCGTCGGTGCCGCGTGCATCTCTTGACTTGCAGTGCCGCCTTGACGCTGTTCCACGTGCGGCAGCGCTGCGAACCCCATTGCACAGCACCTACGCATCAAGCCGCGCCTCTCCGTCCGTTCTTGGCTGCGAGGCCGAAGACGGCAGTAGCCATGTGGCAAGTGCCCGGCCACCCGCCGACGACATCGACCTCTTGGCCGATGACACCTTGAACGAGGTCGTCATGGGAGTCAATGTGACTGATTGCGGAGCGGTGTATGTACAGCTTCGAGTAATTACCCCGAATGCACGGAGTCGTGGTGCTGACTGCCTGTGCTTCATCTCAGTGGTTGTGCTTACTACAGTGCCCGAGCTGAGACGCTCTACTTCATGGAGGACGCTCGGATCGGTGGAGCGGATATCGTCGACAGCCGTGCGTAGCCCTGGCTTTGCGTCCATCATCTGCTGACAGACGGAAGTGAAGCTCTTCATTGGTCCAACGGTAGTGCTCACCTCCACTAAATGTCAAGAAGAGGCCATCACACGGCTTGATCCAGAGATGCGGTGTCCGGACCCCAGAACCGCCTCTGTGGATGGCCGTAGTGATCCCACTCGTCTGCTTTACCAGCTGGAATGCCGCCCGAATGTCGAATTTGGCTACGACTCTGCCCGGAACAAGCTTGTCAATCTGCGCATAGGCCAGGAAGGTGGTCCGGCGGTCACCTACATCGTGCCCGGCGACGTGATATCTCAGAATGAAGATCAATCCGCCGGAGAAAATGGGTTCCATGGTCGTCAAGCACAGTTGCTCCGTCTCTCCAGCTGGATCAATATGGACAGCCGACTGACCGTCGGATGTGCGGGTGCTGTGCTCGCCTATCTCCAGCGTCGAAGAGCTACTACCTATCTGCCTGGAGATCGGGATGTCCAGTCCATGTTCAGAATTGGCCGAGTGGAAATGTTTAGCTTGAAAGATTCAATGTTCGTCAACGCTGATACGCTGCTATCGCTGCAGATCACAACGACCGAGTCACATCCAAATGCTCAACAGCAAGGACCGGCAAAGTCTGGAGGCTCGAAGGAGGGACTTTCGGTCTATGGACTATTCCACCACCTCGCCAAGACGCAGCAAGGCCGTCATGTTCTACGACAGTACTTCCTCCGCCCCAGTCTGAACCTGGACATCATCAACGAGCGGCACAACACGTTGAGCATCTTCTTACAGCCCGAGAATCTTAAAGCCCTGGATCGCCTGACCAACACTTTGAGGGGCGTCAAGAACATGCGCATAGTCACCACGCACCTACGCAAAGGCAACAGCAGCGGATCTGACAGGAGGGGGAAATCGATCCCAGCTTCTCTTTGGTACACCATCCGCAGTTTCCTGTACTCCTGCTTCGGTGTGCTTGATGCCCTGGATGACATGCATGGAGTACAACTGCTCACGATCCGTCACAAAGTCATCGAGCGATTTGATCGCCGGCCTTTAGCAGAGATTGGGCAAATGATCGCGGAGGTCATCGATTTCGACAGGTCCAGAGACCTCAGGCGCACGGTCATCATGCCTGGCGTGAGCGACGAGCTGGATGAAGCTCGCCGACTCTGGGAAGGCATGGATGACATGCTCTCCGAGGTTGCTGCCGTCATTGCCAATCAAGTACCAGTCATAATTGGAGCCCAACTCAATGTCATCTTTTACCCCCAAATTGGCTTCTTGATTGCCATACCACACGAAGCAGACGAAGCGCCCGCTCCATTTGCCGGTGCTGCAGACGATACGTGGGAAAAGATGTTCCACTCTTCCGGTGCTTCATACTATAAGAATGCACACATGACTGAGATGGACGAGCAGTTCGGTGACATCTGGGGGCGCATCACAGACCTCGAAATCGAAATCGTCCAAACGCTCACACAACGCATCCTGGAGTACGAAGACTTAATCATAGGTTGCTCTGAAATTTGCGGCGAAATCGATGCCTTGGTCGCTCTTGCCCATGGCGCGAAGCTCTACAATCTCACACGACCCCAGGTGACGGGAGAAAACATGATCCAGATCAAGGATGGTCGCCACATCCTGCAAGAGTTGACCATTCCCAGCTTCGTGCCGAATGACACCGACCTCGTGGGCGGCCCCGATCCGCATCCATCTCGATGGTCTCCCACCTGCGAAGTGTCTCAATCGCAACCACAACCCCGCGCCTCACAGCAGCATCCCCAAACACCCAACATGATCCTCCTCACAGGAGCCAACTACTCAGGCAAAAGCGTCTACCTCAAACAAGTGGCCATCATTGTCTTCATGGCGCACATCGGAAGTTTCGTCCCGGCTGACGCAGCCAAAATCGGACTGACTGACAAAATCCTCACCCGCATCGCCACACGCGAGTCCGTGTCGAGAATGCAATCTGCCTTCATGATCGACTTGCAACAAGCTTCCATAGCCCTCAATCTCGCCACCAACCGCAGTCTCCTCATCATCGACGAATTCGGAAAAGGAACGGATTCCAACGACGGAGCAGGACTCGCTGCGGGAGTCTTCGAACATTTACTCCGGTGTGGGAGAGAATATCGTCCGAAAGTTCTCGGAGCCACGCATTTCCACGAAATCTTCGAATGCGGTTTCCTGCCGGAACGAGACGGGTTGGGGTTTGCCCATATGGAAATCCAGCATGCCGACGGCAATCAAATCACGTTCCTATACAATTACCGTGCGGGGCGCAGCACACAGAGCTTCGGAAGCGCTTGCGCTCTGATGAATGGGGTGGATGGGGAAGTTGTGGACAGGGCCGAGGAGTTGAACATGTTGGCGGCGAGGGGCGAGGATCTTGTCGAGGCTTGCGCGAAGATGCCGGAGAAAGAGATTGTGGAGTTGGAGGAGGCCGTGAGTTGGGAATCCGAGGATACATGCCGTGGCTTGGTATGTGCTGACTTGACGATCAGGAGAATGTCGCGAGGCAGTTCCTGTCCTTGGATGAATTCGACGACCCGCGCCGGCTTCTGGCCGAGCTGATCCCGGACGAGAGCTCCGACAGCGGGGAGTCGAGGTGAATGGTGAGGGAGACCGACACGCGCCAACACTTGACCGAGGTCGTTCGAAGGCCTGCATGCATCGGGTGGCGATTTGAACGGCTACTAGCTCGAAGCAGAATCATCGCCGTTGGGAATCCAATGTTCCACCCCGCCTTCCACAGCCCCGTGCACACAGTACACTGTCGCATGGCTTGTCCCCCCCCCCCGACTCCGCATGACGCCTCGCCCGTTACCATTGGTTCGCCATGGCACTGAACGATACCGCACGCGGAACTCCGCCCGCCAGACTTCCCACCACCCGCGCAATCGCCCCGGGGCGTCCGCGCACAGTCCGGCGGACGGTCGGAGGAGTGAGGAGGTACATCTGTACGCTGTCTGCCAGTCTGCCTGTCTGCCAGTCTGCCTGTCTGCCTGTCTGCCAGTCTGCCTGCCTGTCTGCCTGTAGCGAGCCGACCACGGAATCCGCTCTCCGTCCACTCCGTTCGGTCCGTTTTCTGATCGACGCCCTGGCCGTGTGGTTCTAGTGCCGGGGCGCCAGGCTCAGGCGAGCTCAGTAGGTAAGACGGTGCGGTCACTTGGTATGCGATCGAAGCTAATTCTGGCCGGGCGTTTGGCGGGGCTCGTCCGGCTTGGGGGGACCCTGTCGCAGACGCAGCATGCTGTCCTCCTGAGTCGAGAGCGACACGGCCGGCGGCATCATCGACACGCTCGTTTGGAAGGCTGTCGGCGGGAACTGCGGAGACGATACCGGCCGGCAGCTGCGGACCGTTCGCCCTCGCCTCCTGGTAGCGTCAGCCGGACGCCGCCGCTCTCTCGTTGACCACACCCGTCGACGGTGCCCACGCCCATTGACCCGCCGACAATCGCTGCTCAGCGCTCGTTTTGGCAGCGACACCACATGCGACACGCTCGCTCCCCACCATGATCTCCCGCATCACCGCCCTCGCCCTGCTGGCCTCGCTCGCGCCCACCCGCGCCCAGCAAGGAGTGCTGAGCAACGGAAACTCCAGGCTCCCGCCATGTGCTCAGAACTGTCCACTGCTCATCCAGGCCGCGCAGGCTTGCTCGGCCACGAACACGGCGACACAAGCGAACTACATCTGCTTCTGCCAGTCCGCCTACCTGACCACGCTGCGGAGCTCGGCGCAGGGCATTTGCGATTCTGTCTGCACCAATCCCG
The DNA here is from genome assembly GCA_016165855.1 of Pseudocercospora ulei. Taxonomy (NCBI): domain Eukaryota; kingdom Fungi; phylum Ascomycota; class Dothideomycetes; order Mycosphaerellales; family Mycosphaerellaceae; genus Pseudocercospora; species Pseudocercospora ulei. The sequence goes on from JACWNB010000016.1 coordinate 1,420,841, forward strand.
CGGACAACAACCAGCTATCGAGCTGGTACAATAGTAACTGCGGCAGCGACTATGGCGCGTCGGAGCATGCCGCTGGGGACGCCGCGGCGACCGGCGTCCCGACTACGACTGCAGCCGCGGGTGCGCAGCAGACACCGGCTAGTTCGGGCGCAGTCGCGACGGCTAGCGGAAGCAGCGCGACGCATTCCTCTGCACCTGTAGACAAATCCTTCAAGGAGCAGTGTGTCGGAGACTGGTGGACATGCCACTATGTAAGCGGCATTACCTATCCATGTCCCCAAACTCCCGCTAACTTTGTCCAGAAATGGGTCATCATGCTTATCGCTCTCGCCATCTTACTTCCACTTGTCGGCGTAGCCGCGCACTGGCTCAAGCGACGCTCCGACAGAAAAGTCGACCGCATGTCCGGCGGCTTCAACGCCGGCATCACCGAGCGTGCGGCGCCGATGAGCAAGGAGGGCTTCAACGACAGCGACATGGTCGCCGCACCGGCCGTCTCGTTAGCACACATCGAACCCGCCCGTCCGGGTTCTCCCGCGCGAACCCGAGACCAATTCATGCCGTACGGCTACGGGTACACGCACAGCGATTCTCGCCCCGGCGTCGCGACCCGCGACCCGCCGGACTTGCACCGCCCGCCCGTCTCCCCGCCCAACCCTCACCGTGTTGCAGTCAGGGAAAAGGGCGCGCATCCGAGCTCGGAGCGGAGGTTCTAGCACATGCGCGCGCCGGCACTGCGAGGCCCGCTGGACACGGCCGCATCGACGCCGCCGCGGAGCTTCCCCCCTTGCCATCCGCGTCGACAGATCCTTTGATCCGCCCCTCGCGTGCCGCCGAGACCAGACGCGTCGTGTTCTCGTGAGATGCACCCCGCCCGCAGCTAGAACGTCTTTTTTTTTTTTTGCACCACTCGTCCCAAGCTTTTCCTGACGTGCGAGCCCGAGTCGGACGACGCATCATCGCACGGCTGCGCCATGCAGAACTTTGTGCAGCCCCCGCGTTTTGTCGGCGTGCGCACCGCATCCGCGCACTTGTCACGCTCGGCCCCGCGGGCTTGGGGCTTGATCGTGACGAAAAAGCTTCGGGCAACGCTGAAGCGGGGGGGGGGGGGGGGGTCCGCAAGCCCCGGCCGAGGGTTCGTGGAGGTGGGATGAGGGGGAAGTGATCGGGGCTCGGCGACAATTGCATTGCTCCCGGCGGCTGCGGCGCGATGCCGACCGCCTGCTCGGAGTCGTTCCCGAGCCAGGCTACTATTGTACATTGTGCGAGGCGTCGGATGTTGGAGAGAGAGAAACGCCCGATCCCGCGACTCAGTCACGTCTCATCGCTTCCTCTCCTCCTCCTCCTCCTCCTCTGCTTCCTCGACCGTCTTCCTGACGCCCTTCACAAAAGCCTCCACGGCATCGCCGCCACCGAGAGGCACACTTCCACCCTGCATCAGCCCGCCATTGGGGATCTTGACCTGCAACGCTTCGCCAATCATCGGCAGACCGCCGTCTCGCAAGGCCACGGTGATGGAGCCGAGGCTCTGGTGGAATTGTGGCGAGCGCAGGACTCGGGTCAGGATGTGTTTCTTTTGTTCGGTCGGGAGCGCTTCGATCGCGGCGCGCGCCACGGCTGCACTCGGCTCGCGGGCCGCGGTCGATTCGGCGGATTCTTGGGCGAGGAGGAACAGCTCGGGCGGCAGGTAGGTGCAGAGGTGGTCGATTTGCGGCGCGGTTGCCGAGGTGAGATATGCCGTGGTGGTGGAGGAGGCAAGGAGGTCGGGGAGTGTGGTGAAGGGTGGGTCCGGGCGTGGAAGGTGCTGTGGCGCCCCCCCGTCGCCGCCGCCGCTGCCGTTGAGCGAGTTGAGGAAGTTTCGCACAATCGCGCTCGCATCGGGCGCGCCTGGAGACGCACTACCTATGTTTGCGACGTCAGCGATCGTGGTGGTGGTGCATCACAGCACCCACAGCGGAAGATGAGCGAAGGAACGCAAACAATCCTTTGGAGTGCGGCAACGTGTTTTTCGGCACTTCCGTACATTGATGCATCCTCACACATGCCGACGTCCCCGCCCGTGCTCGATACAATGAAGCTGGGTCTGATGCGGCGGACGCACGTGCGCCTCCCACGGCTCGCTGATGACGATGAGACGGCCGATGACTTACGCTCGGCCTCCGTCGGCGCCGCCTTCTCTGCTCGCCTCGCCCTCCTCGCGCGGGTCACCTCCCGTGGCATCGGCCCCAGCGCCGCCCGTCTCTTGTCGTTCGAACGACGAGCCGCCCTGGTCGATGTCCATGGCGTCGGCGTCGCCGTTCGGACCAGCACCGTCGTCGCCGTGCCGCATGTCCAGCAGTTCGCTCTCGATATCGACGCCCTCGCCCTGCAGCAACGCGTCGACCACTTGGCCGATGCGCTGGTCCCGCGGGCTGAACCAGCTCAAGTGGCCCGCTCTCGACTGCGACTTGCTCTGCAGCCAGAAGAAGTACTTTTGGTTGCTGGAGTTGAAGCGAAGCACGAAGATGCGGCCGGTGGTGGGGGAGTGCAGGTCCTCGGCGCCTTGCTCTCTCAGCAGCGGGTAGAAGTGGCCGTCTTGAGGAAACATGATGAGATCCAGCTCGGGCTGGGTCGACGGCGCTGAGCGGGCACGCCAGCACAAGTGCAGCAGGTCGTCTTCGTCGTAGAGGTAGAGGTAGCCTGGCGTTGGGTCGGGCTTGACCTTGCGGCCGCTGAAGTCGCATTTGCCGGCCTTGAAGGTGATGAGCGGTGTGGCGGCCATGTTGGGTGGATGTGGTGGTGTGCGGTGCGGTGAGTGTTGGATGGGGGGTGGGTGGGTTGGGTGTGTTCGGGGTGTCGGGCCTTTGGCCTTTGCCTCAGGCATCCATCTACAGTTGCCCCCCCATCTGCAGTTTCCATTGCCTCAGGCATCCATATACCGACCGCCAAGGAATTTCGCACTCAGCAGATTCCCGCCGACGAGCCAACTCGACTGCGACTTCAGCGGCATCAACCACAACTCACCCACTGCACTTTCTCCCCTCGGTACGAGCGGCCACCTGCACGCGCCGAATCCATCCGACGGCTCCCACTGACTGCACCGCAGCTCGTCATCATGTCCGCCCAGCCCAAGACCCCCGAGAGGGCGAGCAAGTACTACCCTGCCGAGGACCAGGCCATTGCAAAGAAGGTACGGTCAGCCCGATGCACCTCAGAGCACATGAGCGACATGGAGCGCTTCGGAATTTGGAGCTGGTTGGAGCTGGGCGGCTGCCGCACATATCATGCGCACGCACTAACCCCCCGGATTGCAGTCTCGCAAGACCATCCGGCCCTACAAGCCACGCGCATCCCTCCAGCCCGGCGCGGTCCTCATCCTCCTCGCCGGTCGCTTTCGGGGCAAGCGTGTTGTCCTCCTCAAGGTCCTCGATCAGGGCACTCTCCTCGTGACTGGCCCATTCAAGCTCAACGGTGTCCCTCTTCGCCGGGTCAACGCCCGTTACGTGATCGCCACCAAGACCAGCGTCGACCTCGCAGGCCTCGACCAAGCGGCTGTCGAGAAGGTCTCGGGCCAGAACTACTTTGCCCGGGACAAGAAGGCCGACAAGAAGGGCAGCAAGGAGGCTTTCTTCCAGCAGGGCGAGAAGCCACAGAAGAAGGAGGTTGCGGCCGACCGCGCAGAGGACCAGAAGAAGGTGGACAAGGCTTTGCTCGCCTCGATCAAGAAGGAGCCTCTGCTCCTTGGATACCTTTCAACCAGCTTCAGCCTCAGAAAGGGTGACCGGCCGCACGAGATGGTCTTCTAAATGCATTTGCACAGCGAGATGGGCGAGATGGGAAGAATGGGATTATATGGCGATGGCGGGCACTGGCGTTGCAATCCGAGCTCGTGCTAGTTTTCTGCGTCGCGTAGACGAGGGTGTGATTGTGGACCGCAGCATGAATCCGCCGCATCAACGAACCCTCGTGTTAAATGCAGGACAATTCCCCAACGAATGGCACGACACGACCACAGCCAGTGCCCCTACCACAACTCCCATCTGGAGACCAGTCCCGGCATGAAGCGACGTCTGGCCGGCCGCTGCACGACGTCGGGCTCCATGCTGCCGCACAGCCCAATGGGCGTGATGCGATCGCACGCGATTTCATTCCCCCTTCCTTCCGCACCTCCGCACGCCTGTTGCCCGAAACGTGCAGAAAAACGTGGCAGTGCCCACGTCCCCAGGACCCAGCCGTCCCCGTCTCCCCCTCCCACCTTGGTGCCACATGTCACTCACACTCCTTCCTCCATCGTAGGCCCCGGCCGGTCGCACATCCCACCGCTGCCTCGGTCTGACCTACATACACCTCGTCGTCGCCTCGTCCCCATCGATTCCACGTACATCTATATACGTACATGTACGTCTGTATCTAAGTATGTACGCAAGTCATCTCACCGCGCGTCTTCCGCGATCGGCACTCGCTCGCTCCGTCTTCTCGGCCGCTCCCGCCCGAGTGGAGCGCTCGGCCGCGCACGCGGGAGACGAAAGAGGCGTGCGAAACCCACAAGGACCGTGGACGCCGGGAAGCGCGATCGTCGCGCGCGCGGGGAGACGAGTCGTGCACGATTGGTTCATCTCGTCAAGCACATGGCGCGTTCAATTTCATGGTCGTGGGAGCCTCGAACCCCAGCATATCGCTCGGAGGGGGGAGGGGGGGGGGGCATGCATTATGTACAAGCAAACCGGCGACGGGCTTGCGCTCGGCCGCCTGCTGTGACTGGGGGGGATGCAGCAAGGCCTCTCTCTCTCTCTCTCTCTCTCTCTCTCTCTCTCTCTCCATGCATGGTGGGTAAGCAAAAACAAAACAAAAAAAAAAAAAGATGGGGCCGGATCGTCATCCCCACACTCGCTTCACCATTGGCATGGGAGGGGAAAAGAGGTGGGCGGCGCATGCGGGGCGGAAAAACGACGTCGATTGATGGCAGTGAAGCGCGACGCGCTCGCACCTCGTGTGGACCGTCGGATCATCGTCGGGAATAACGAGTCGTCCCGTGCGTTCTCCTGTCGTCGGAGCTGGCGCTGCCTGGAAGGAGAAATTCACGCGTTAGTCGAATGGGGTCCGAGATTTCTCGGGATCGCGAGGGGGGGAGGGGGGGGGGGGGACTCACTGGCACTGGTGTAGTAATCACTCGAGTAAGAATACTCGGAATACTTCTCGTCGTTCCTCCGATTGTGGTGATCACGCTTGCGCTTGAGCCCGAGCACAGCCCACAGGGCGGCGAGACCGGCGCCGACGCCGAGCAAGTTGCGTCCGTCGTGGGATTTGGTGTCTCGACGATCGACGCGGGCCGGGGGCCGTGACGCCCCGTACCAGGTCCTCCCGCCGGCGGTGCCGGCGTGGCGAGAGCGGTGCGAGTAGCGTTCTTCTTCCACCACCTCGCGTCTCCGTCGGCGGCCGCCGAGCCCGAAGCAGGCCAGAAACGCGTCCAGAAGGCCTTTCAGACAGCAGTAGAAGCAGAGCAGACCAAGGAGGAGAAGGCCGGCGAGGACGCCGATGACGATGCCGGCGATGGCGCCTCCGGACAGGCCTCCGCCCCCACCGCCTTGCGCGGAACCCGCGACGGTCACGTTGGCGCCCGTGGCGACAGGCGCCATGAACGGGACCGTCGTCGTGGGGGTGACGGAGTGGGTGACGGTGTTGATGCCAGACGAAGTCGGCCGGACCGGCGCACCGGCGGTGGCACCGGCTCCCCCCGCCGTCCACCCACCCGGGTATCCCGAGCTCGCTCCGCCGGCCGCCTCTTTGCACTGTCCGCTGGCGAAGCAATACTGGTTGCTGGCGCAGCAGATGGCGCCGCAGGGACTCTCGTTGTTGGCCGCATTGCACGCGATGCCCGTCGCCACCGCGCCGCCGCCGCCGACCAACGTCGACATGACGCTCGTCACCGCCACCAGATCCGTCTGCGTGTACGTCGTCGTCCACACCGAGTAGTAGCCTCCTCCTCCTGCTCCTCCTCCTGCTCCTCCTCCTCCTCCCCCGCCCGTCACGGCCGCCGGCGCGCCGCCGCTGCCGGTGCAGCTCACAATCGACGCGGCGTCGGTGTAACAGCCCTGGCCCGCCCCGCAGCACAGCTGCCCGTAATACCCACACGTCGTGCCGCCGCACGCCTCGCGCCCGAACAGTTGATTCCACGAGAAGCCGGCGAGGCGGGCGGGCGCCGGGTCGGGGCGGGCGAGCGCGGGGCGCGGCCCGGTGAGCAGCACGGCGCCGACGAGGCGCACGAGCGGGCGTGCGAGGCGATGGAGCCGCATCGCGCCCATTCTCTCGCGGGCGGCGAGAGCGGGTTGAGGAATGTCGGGCGTGGGGTGTCGAGCCCGCGGCGAATGGAATGCAACCACCCACCACCCACCCGCACCAACCACCCACCAACCACCCACCCGTATTTCCACCCCGTCCTGGCCCCTCTCCCTCCCCACCGCCAGTGCGCGGCCTGGCCTCTGTCCCGCCCTGCCCTCACCTGCCCCTCGCCCCCCGCAAGCGAGCGATGCGCACGCGGCGGTGCGGCCAATCGATCGCGAGCCCCGCGTCAGCGTTCGCTCTGCAGGCGCGGGCGCCGTTGTGTGTGTGTGTGTGTGGGTGGGTGTGTGTGTGTGTGCAAAGAGAGGAAGCGCGTGTGGCTGGGTCGGTTGGGGGGTGCCGGCGGCGGCGGGCGCTGCGCTTCGTGCCCAGCCCCCTCCGCACTCACTCTGCGATGGGCACGCGCGCGGGGTGGCCTTCTCCGGCGACGGCAAGTCACGTTCGGACGTCGTGGCAACGGATTTTCTGATGTCTTGCGCGGTGGAGGTGGAGGATTGGGTGGCCCAAAACAACAACCCGTTCCCGCTCTCGCCGCCGCATCGGTTCGGTTCGACGGTTGCCCGCGCAACGCGCCATTGTCGAGCTTGGGCCCTCCGTCAACTCGCTCACTCAACCTGACGCGGGGAAGTCACGAGTGATCGATACATGCATGCATGGAGCGGTGACGGGACTGGCTTCAAGGGTTGACAACACACACACGGCACGCGGCGGTAGGAGGAACATGGACGGACGGCAAGCGTGCCTCTGGGTCCAGCATGGCCGACGGCACGGGGGGGATTTTTGGGGTCACGACACCACTCATCATTCCGGCCGGATCGCCGAACGTGGTTCGACCGAGCGAACCGCGCAACGTGCGTGCCGAAAGCCTTGTGCTGTCGCGGGCTGACAACAATGCTTCGTTCGACACGGGGATATTCGGGGGAGGTTTTGTTTGAATATTTCTGGGGTCTTTTTCCTTCTCGTCGCGGCACAGTCTCAACCCTTCCTCACGTCGTCGGGCACGTCGAAGGCCGACTCTGATCCGGCCTCTCGGCCGCCGGCTGTCCGCCATCCATCTCGATACCGGCTTCGTTCCCGGGGAGCTCGTGCGAAACGTGTGCTGGTCGTCGCGGCGGTTCGCCCCAGGTCTGATAACTCGGAGGTTGTGGGGACCACTGTGCGCCATGGCTCTGCGGTGAGCTGTGATACGAAGGCACCATCGGCGAGGGGTGGCGGCTGTGCTCTGGTGGAAGGTTGTCAGTGTGACGATCGAACGGGATGCGAGATGATGCACTGACGAGGAACATGTTGATACATGGTCTTGGAGGAGGTATCTGGTGCAAGTTCCGACAGTCCTTCTCCTGACAATTCTGCTCCGGGCGGTCGGCTGTCGTCCTTGTTCTCCCGCGCAGCCTGCCTCGTGCGCCGTCGATGGAACCAGCAGATGCCGAACATGAGAGCCGCGAGGACAGCGACGCCGCCCACAGCACCTCCCGCGATCGCACCCGTGTTCGCACCTGAGCCACCGCCGGCAGACGGCGTGGCCGTTGCCTGTGCCCAGGTGGTGTTGAGCTTGAGAAAGACTTGCGCGTCGTTGGGATTGTTGGAAAGAAAGGCGCCGGCGAGCGCACTGGCCGGACATCCCGTCGTTTCCGCGCATGCGCCGTCCGAACAGCACCCCCAGAACGGTGGATCGGTATACGCGCACGTGTAGAAGAGCCCATGACTGCATTGCTGGTCCGGCATTTGTCCGTATTGCCCGGCATCGAACTCCGTCTTCACCAGATTTCCAGCAGGACAGCCCACCGCGCAAGGATCGCTGAGACAACATCCCACGTATCGGCTCCCATCTCCACAAGCATAGAACCGCCCGCCTTCCGGGCAGGTCATGTTTGGTGTGGTCATGTTTGCCTGTCAGTCGAGTGGACAGAACGGTACGCGTGAGTAATGGGTGTAGAGTCGGGAACGGGTCACAACAGACAAAAGAACGAGCGGCTCCTCCGAAGGATGCATAGTGGCACTGTTCATCATCGAGCAGAAGCCGGCCCTACACCACGCCGACCCGGGCCATGGCTGTTCTAGGTCGTGTGCGGCGCATGGCTAACGTGCTGCGTGCCATGCGGAACGACCGAGATCGACCGACCGAAGGACAGTAAGCGGCGGTCGGCCGACGAATTGTCCGACTCGAATACCACGTCCACTTCCATGCTTGACATCTTGATGGCCAGTCTCTCCTTGTGAGCTCGGCGTCCACGTGTAGATGGAAAAGCACCGCAGGCACTTGTGTTTTCAGGCAGCATTCTGGCCAACCGTGATTCATCTGTTCCAACAATTCTGCTCGTTGGAAACTTCTGTTTCGAGGCCGCGCCACGGCCATGCGCCGAAGGATTGTCAGCATATGCATACCCTGGACGCCAAGGGGGAGCTGAACCCTGTCGCCGCGGTGAGCAACGCAAATGGATTGTGGCGGACACAGAGTGTGGTGCAGCTCGCGAGTACGTCTTCCACGCCACCACACACCGAGTTGTTGTGCATCTCCATCACTGATTTGTGCATCTCCATCACTGATTTGTGCATCTCCGTCACTGATTTGTGCATCTCCATCACTGCTTTGTGTCGGGCCCGCATCAAACAACACCGCTGCCAAGCGACCGCAAGCCAATGCAGCCCGGAGCTGGGGTTCGTGCTGATGGAGGTTCGGGGCAGAGAAGATCTATGCGCAGTCCGTAATCGTGCCCAGTGCAGGGCTGCGAGAATAGTGCACGGCAAGGCCTTCGATAGGAAGCAGGTCAGACCCTAGCGTATTGCGCCGTGGCGGTGTGGTTGCGTGCCACGGCATTTCTCAATACCCGCACATCCTCTGGCTGCGTTAGCGCGACGTGACCGAGCGGTACGTTTTCCCCCACGGCTTGGGCCCACAGTCGTCGAACTCTTGACCGTAATCCTCTCCGTTCTTCGCGACATCCGTAGGTTTTTGAGCCAGTGAGCGTGACGACGAATGACCGGCCGTAAGTACACCACAACGGCCTGAGGTCAGCGGCCACAGAGGAATCATGGGCAGGGGGTCGTATCTTCATCTGAACCACCAGTTGACCTGTGCGGGTCAGTCAACGAACCCTGACGAGCTTGGAAGAAGACGTACAGAACCCGTCATGCCGTTGCCCACGCCCTTGATGCTGTGCCACCAACCTTTGGGTATAAACAATGCATCGCCCGCTTGCAGGATCACCTCGTGACAAGCCGAATCGTGCGGACCATTTTCTTGCCATACTTCGTCTTCCAGCGCTTTCCTCTCTTTTCCCACCATCATCTCCTCGCCTCGCATTGTCGCAGAAGCTGAGCCGCCGATGACTTCCTGGACGTGAGCAAAGATGGAACGCCCAACGGTCGGCCCAAAAAGCCGGACCACCTTGTCACCTGCCAGTTGCACAAACAAATTGGGATTCGGGTCTCGGTGCAGTGGTGTGTAGGTCGGTGCTCTGCCCAGCCAGATCGACGAGTGGTAGACATCTCCGTTGCCAGCCTTCAAGACCAAGTCCGGGGTGGGCACGTCTCCGGCGAGTGCGCGAGGAAGATCGGCGAGCGCCGCTTGAGCGAGGTATATTTGAGCTGTAGGAAGCGTTGCATGGGAAGCACTGGTGAAGAAGTCGTTAGATGCCGTACTTCCTCCGTATCGCCCGGGGCTCCGGGCACGGAGGAGCGGAAGCAGCGATCACGGTGCACTTGATCCTGTGAAGAAGAAGGCTTGACGCACTCGAGGAAGAAAGCGAACGGCTGTTCGGTCCTAGTAAAGTGGTGGTTGTTTGACATCTCTAGTGGGACCATTGCAGAGCCAAACTGGGCGAGATATGTGGTGTTGAGACTGATCCCATCCTCCTTCCCAGTTCTCACAAACCACTTCTGTATAGCCGGCATATCGGCGAAGTGGCCTTGAGGCAGGGAGGCCGGAGCTGCTGCCTCCAGGGCATCGCGGCGGAAGGTAGCAAGGGAGGCATCGTGGAGGACTGGCACGGTTTTGGGCAGAGTGGCAGAGGCGCGATGTGTATATTGCGCTCGTGAAGCGTTCAGCACGCGGCTGCATAGCATCAGGAGTGATGTTGGTCGGTCTGGAGGCGAAGAGGAGTATTGAGAGTGAGTGTGCCGAAGGTAATAAGGTGGGCGCCGCTACACCAGCCGGCGCAGAACGCAGCAGCGCGCGGAGAGCACCAGAAGCAACAACATCCCATCCCAAGCACCAAGACCACACCGTCGCTCCGAGATGGCTGCATCGCCGGCGGAAATCCGCCTCGCCTATCGACATCTGTACCAAGGACTTCTGCGCGCCGTGCAGTACGCCAAGCCCGCTCGATACATCGTCCGCGATCAACTCCGAGCGGGATTCGAGCCCTCACGCAAGAACACATTTGAGCCCGCCCGCATCGCCACGACGCTGGAGTTCTTGGACGGCGCCGTGAAACATCGAGGCCTGGAGCACAAGATCTTGAAGAACTTGGTCCACGTGCATTGGGGCCGCGAGAAGATGAGACTAGCCGTCCAGTGAGCTTGAACGAATCTCCTGCCATCCACGCGTAATCACGGCCGCTGATGATGGCAATGCGTAGGCGCAGGGATATAGCACCTCTGCGACGGAGCGCGTACAAGGCTTTCGACCAGACGGTGCGGAAGCTGAATGAAACTATGGGCTTGTATCTCAGGTGAAGGTGCTGGGCATCGGCTTGAAATGATGCCGAGATGATCCAGCAGAAGCCATGTGCACCCTGGCAGAACGAACAAGGCACAGTGAGCGAGGGGTAAAAAGGCTCGCAGACGTGGCAACGCGAACTGCGAGCGAGTGCGAGTCCAGGCTCGCTCGGCGACATGCTGAACCATCTTCTCCATATCTGCATCAGTCCACAGTCGGCTATGTAACCTGCTCGATGGCCCGTGTCCCCCTCGCCCTTGCTCGGAAGCCAATGAGATTCTTCGCCCAAGCCGGTTGATGTTGTCCCCGTCTCCCGTCTGCGCCCAAGCGACGGCCTCGCGGTGTCGCGCTCGAGACGGTGTGCTCTCGCAAGCCTGCAAGCTTAGAAAAGATGCGAATACAAGTTAACCGTCGCACGCTCCCCTTCTCTCGCGAACTTCAGCCAAGGCTGATAGTCGGGGTCTGTTCCTCTCCACTCGACGATTTTGTTAAACATGAAATTCGGCGCTCGAGCATAGCTGATTTTTTCCTTAAAGCGACCTGTGAACAACCTCCAATCCATCGCTTTCCCGTCGCTCGTCTCCCCGTATCCATCCCACTCGGCTGATTGCCTCGGATGTATTGGACACGGGACTTTTGACCCGTATACCGGAATGTTGTTCACCACCCCCGTCTCCTCTGTCTCGTCTTCCAAGATGCAGCCGCCCCATTTTACTTTCCGAGCCGGCACGAAGGCATGTGCATCATACAGGCCGCATTTGAGCTTGGGTGGACAATTCAACGTCTTGGTCTTGTAGTAACCTTGTTCGTTTTGCCTCCAGCCTACGGGCCCAAACTCATTCGGTAACTTGCAGAAGATTTTGTACTGTTTACCGATACAGTCTCCCCTGCCAGCGCGCCAAAATGAGGGATAGTTGGCATTCGGTACATAAGGGGTACCTGGTGGATTCGGGAAGGTATGGCGGCAGAGAAAGTGAAGTCCACTAAGCCGATGGTTCGTCATGTCATCGTTGCGAGATTCGTTCATATACACCTCCGGATAGTCCCTTCCTGGTAGCTGCGGGGGGGGCTGCCTTCGTTCGAGCTCTGCGTGTTTCCCGCCAGTGGAGCCCGGGTCCTTGGGAAGCGGGTCAAGATGATATTTAACGGCCTGGACGTTGGCCCGAACTGCGTCTTTCGAGATGTTTCGCCTGGTCGCAATGCTTTCGATCCACATATCGAGGGGTTTGGTTTGGAGAGCCAATTTCAGCTCTGCTGAATCGAAGGCTTCTTGTGCGCATAGCGCCTGTTGGAGAAGAGCCAGAAGAACGAGATGGAGCTTCATGGTGGCAAAGTCCAAGGAGGCGTGAGAGAGTCCAAGGTGGCTTCGTCAGTATGACTGTAGTCGGTGGCACCACAGCGAGTATATATAGATGGCTTCACGAGAGGACCGGAAATGCCAGACTCAAGACAAGGGTTAAGTACGGTACTACCAGGGTATGCAAGCCACCTTTCGGCCGGAGTAAGGATGACAGGTGAAAGACGTCCAGGCCATTCATGTGAATCCCTCGTAGAGACCTGGATGCCATGTAGAAGCGTATATAAGCTTCCACCCGACCAAAGAAACCCTCGGAAAAACCATGGGCAAAAGACATGTAACTATGCCATGTCAACCTTGGGAGAGGACACGATCAAGCAGACTCTGTAAGTGGACATTGACTGCCAATGTAGCGTGTAGCGCAGAGAGCGCCACTTCCCAGTCGAAAAAAAAATATGATTTTTTTTTCTGATGGTGTGGTTAATTACGGAAAAAGCTTCACAGTGGGAAGGAAGTTGGGAAAACAGTGCATCAGAGAAAAAAAAATGATCATGTGACAAGAACGAATTGGCGGCGCTGGCCCGGGTACCGGGCTGCTAAGATAAGCAAGAGTCCACTACGATAAGCGAGGGTCCACGTGGTCATCTTGTTTGGAGGTCCACGGTGAGGAAAGGCGTTTGTAGCCGAGTTTTTCCCACCCGCCCAACGGGCCACGAAGCTGGAAATCCGGGCGCAGCTGGTCAAGGTTTAATTAACTCAGTTACATGGCATAACTCAATGACTTTTTTCAAGGCTCAGTTGAATACATCGGTTTCGTTGACTAACTACATGGCATGAATGTCGTTTGCCCAAATGTCTTCACCGGGGCGGAAGTGTGTTTCAACTTCGACATGGCATGGTTAGCCCTGATGGAATGTTGGGAGGCTGATATCGCTACAACTCACGGATATATCACTGAGATCTGGCGGCAGCAGTCCGCGACTGTGCATCCTCCCACGCCCCATCCGAGGCGTCTGGCACGTCCGGAGAGATGGTTGTTCTATTGCGATTGATGGAATTGCGCAAGGATATGCAGAGGCACCAGCAGGCGATAACGTCTCGACCGACTTGCATGTCGCTGTGCGAAAACTCTTGCTAGGATTGTCGGCTGCCGAGCGGCAACATGACTCTTCCTCGCCGGCATAAGGAGTTGCTGCTCCCGCACATCACTACGGACAGCGAAAGGCAGGATGCTCTCCCAGGCCATCAAATCTGAGACAAAACAAGTCGACTTCCCCCCCCCCCCCCCTGCCTCGAGCTCCAGGCAGATGTGCACTCCCTGAACCATACACACTACGAACCCGTTCGATACCGGCCAATTGCCGTCAGCATCGAGACCTCGGTGACGGCGAGGGCGATTGTGCAAGTAATGGCCTGAGGAATTGCTCAGGTTCACTTCTTCCGCAGGCTGCGACACGAGCTTGACAGACCATCGACGGCCATGATTGCCGTGCCTTTGGTTGTCGTAAGCGGCCACGAGTGGACCATCGACTTGATGCGGGATCGCGGACACGGCGCGGCAAGTTGCGCATCGGTGAACCAAGGGGTGGAGTGCTTTGCCGACGACGGTCTTGCCGGTTTCTTTGGCAGGGAACCAAAACCCTGGACATAGACGTATGCACTGGGTGGGAATTTATCACATATTCGCCGCCTGACGACTGCGGGCCCCATTGGGTGCAAGCGACGTATCGGCCTTGGCTCGAGACTAACGTCCTTGATCCTATCCTTACTTTCTAGGGTTCATACTGGTCCTCCATAGCCGTGTGGAAGGTATGCGACATATTTTTGACCCTGTGTCCCGAGCAACCAAGTCGACATTGTGGTGGCATCAGACGCCAATCCAACCGTGTGCACGGCGCCACAAGCTGACGGCAAATCGGAATGCTCTGTACTGAACTCGCCAGCCTGTTGGCCTCCGAAGTACATTAGGCGCAACGCTACACAATCGAAGATAGGCGAGACTCGGGAACAGTCGAGGCTAGTGACCACAACAGTTTAATATCATAAGACATCAGTGACTACTCAAACCTCCTTATATGTAGGAGCAGTGTAAGGGCCGAGGACGGGCGCGTCGAGACTCGGTTGGTGATTGAAGTTGCTCCGTTCATACCGTCTCCATGTGCCCTGTTCTCCCTACCTCGCTCGCTCCCCTCCATCCATCCCCGTCTCTTACATGTCCTTTTTCCCCTCCCTGCTCTCCCTCTCCCGTCGCGCGTAAATCTCCGCGGTGAAGGGATCCTCAAACGCCAAGGCGATGCGATACACCGCCAGCACCAGCGCACTCAACACCAACCCGGCCGGCTTCCCGTACCACAACGCCGCGCCGACAAAACTCATCGTGCTCCCGTGGTACATGGGCGAGGCGGTGACATTGAAGGGGAACCCCTGCACCATGCCGCCCTCCATCAGGATGCCGAAGTAGTCGCCCAAATACGTGCCCGTGACCCCGAGCGCCCACATGCTGCTCAGCACCAGCACGTTGCCGCCGCCGACGAGCGCGGCCGCCAGCCCGCGCGAGACCCAGCCCGCGAGCAGCGCCGGGTGCGACGGCTGCGCCCGCAGCGCCCGCAGGTACAGCGCGTCGCGCACCAGGCCGAGCCCGAAGATGGCCAGCGCCAGCGCGTAGCAGCCGCGCCGCGGCCGGCCGCCGCCCAGCACCGCCGTGAGCGTGTGGTGTCGGTACTCGGCCCGCGCGGCCAGGTTCCAGAAGGTTGGGTTGAAGACGATGGAGGCGGCCGAGACTGCGCGCGGCCGCGTTGGCATGCTTGCGTGGCGGGTGCAGAGGAAGAAGAAGAAGAAGAAGAAGAAGAAGAAGAAGGGGCGAGGGGTCACTTACTCCATAGGGTCGGCTGGCTGAAGTCGACGTAGCGGAGTATGCTCGCCATCGGCTGCGATGGGACGGGGAGGGCGAGGGTGGGAGGTGCAAAGTGAGGGGGGCAGCTTCGCGAGAACACCCACGCGAATTCCGAATTCTGAGATGCTTCGCTGGGAGGGAGGAAGTGGGGGGAGGGGGGGCTGCTGGACCGGCTGGAGCATGGATTCCGCAGGGGCATTCACGACCCGAACGAGGAAGGTGACAGTGCCATAAAAACAAGAACTCGGTGCGCTGCGCACTACGACTACCGTCCTTCAGATCATCGCCGTGTGCAGGAAAGTCGCCGTGCCCGCATCTGAGATGCCTTGGCGGTGACCATGCGCCGAAGTCCGAAATGTGTGCGGACTGCGTGTACATTGCACCCCTGCAGAACCACCACCACAATCTAGTTGGTTGTCTGCTCCCGCGAAGGCCAGAATCGCTGGCGCGGCAAGCGCGTTCAGAAGGCGCACCATCGTCCAGACTGCTGTCGTGGAGCCTTGGTGACACGCGAAGAAATGGGCTCGTGTGTGGCAGAATCCGCCGCGGGATGGGCCAGCGATATATAATACCATCACAACGCGCTTCCGATTACGAACCACTGCCTCAGAAGCCGACTAGAAGACGCATCTCGGCAGTGGCATGTTGAGTAGATCCTAGCGAGACCTTCCCAAGCGGGGGGTATCGCTGGGTTTTGTCGATGGATGGCGTTCGGGGGCGTATGGGGATGCAGGCGGTGGGAGAGGGCATGCATGCTGGGCGAGGAGGCAAGATAAGTGCGATAGGAGCCAATCGAGCGGCGGGCAGAGCACGGCAGCTCGATGGCAGTTTTCCGGGACAATTCACCTCGCTTGCGGGACTTGCAACTGGTCTGAAGAAAAAACATTCATGCCATGTGGATCCCCCCCCCCCCCCAAAAAAGAGACCAATAGTTAACGATGTATAACCTTGCTTGTCGGAGTAGACCCTTGCTTACCTTACATTGGCGGTCAATGTCGACTTATAGAGGCCTGCTCGATCCACTGCTTCGAGCAGTATCGATGCAGCCGCCTCTACGCCTCGACAACGAACCTGAGGCGAGCAGCTCTAGGATGCGGTGTATATCAGCTGGAGTTGATCCTTTCTATGCTCTGCAAGATCAGTACGGGATCATGTGCATCGCTTGGTGCGTTTGCAGTTGAGTGGCAGCGGGAATGCCGTCGAAGCTCGGGCCAAAGCAAGCGTGGTTACGAACAAGACGGCGTGTGGGTGCGGCTGACACGGCGAGGATCAACGACGGCGAAGCTCAGCCCCGGGGGCATTGTGACTCGACGGCGGCGCTGGACAGGTGCGCGGTGCGGCGGTTCATCATACATAACGATCATGTCCAAAATTGGGGTTCGTTTGGTTACTCATCCGACTATCCCGGCACGGCGAGATTCACTTGGTTGGACTGGCAACTGAACGGTCCCGCAAAGCCATCGGCCTCGTATCCATCAACGATGGACTGAACGGTGGCATACGTGCCGCCGCTCAGGAACAGCAATCCGATCATGATCAGGACGATGTTGAAGGCGAAGCCCGCCCAACCTTTGATGCCTCGCGACTGGAAGTAGCGTGGTCCGTAGTCGGCCGCCCGCATTCTCATGTATGCCACTGCCCAGAAGATGAATCCAAAGAAGCTGTCGAACACGGAGCTCATCAGGGAGAGCAAGTCGCTGAAGAACGGGATGACCTCGGCGATGATGAAGGCGACGATCCAGGTGGTGGCGAGAATGCCGGCCCAGCCGGCCCAGCCAGCGAGGGTGTTGGATGTCATATGGCGTGTTTCGGCAAAGACACGGAAGAAGACGAATCGGGCGGAGATCGAGGCGTACAGCACCCCCACGAAGATGATGGTGGGAAGCATGAAGCTGAAGGACACCTTCAGGTACACGTCGTTGCCGAGAGATCCAAACGCGGGAGCCGTGTTGTAGTTTGTGCCCGTATAGCCGTACACGATGCCCCCCACGAGTGAGAAGAGGATGATCTCGGCGATAGTGACCGCCCACAAGGCCTTGGGGAAATCTCGAGGCTCTTTCATCTCGGCGATGAACGAAGGAAGCGTGATCTGACCGATGAAGGTGTAGCTGATGTTCATGAACGCGTTCATGCCTGCAACGAAGGTGGTGCCCGTGGCCGGCACTGCCAGCACGATTGGCGCCCCTTTCGACGGCCAGCCGTGCCCGGGATGGTCTTCGATGGCGGCAAAGATGGCCGCCAGAATGACGGATACGAAGGTAAAGAATGCCGAAGCACCCGCGAGCCTGGAGAGAGTGTCGAAGGTC
This sequence comes from Pseudocercospora ulei, assembly GCA_016165855.1. Lineage (NCBI taxonomy): Eukaryota > Fungi > Ascomycota > Dothideomycetes > Mycosphaerellales > Mycosphaerellaceae > Pseudocercospora > Pseudocercospora ulei. Next base: position 1,438,315 of record JACWNB010000016.1, read on the forward strand.
CTGGGCAAGGAGCTGAAGAAGGACGCGATGGCAACAATGGCCGAGAAGACCACGGTGCAGAGTCCGCCGTTGCTCATGGTATTCAGGTATGTGGAGCCGACCAAGCAGTGGAAGGCTTGGATGAAGGTATTGTTGAGGAGGAACATGACGGCCGTGAAGTACCACGCCCACTTCTTGCCCCAGAACAGCATTTGTCCAATATCGCACACGTCCTTGACCTCGGGATGGCGCAAACAGAATTCCCTAAACATCCCATCAGATTCGTCTCCAAGACGGTCAAGCTGTGTCGGTGGCTCACCAGACAATGAACGAGGTGTACAGCACCAGCAACGCGACCACGACCGTGAGGACGATCCCGGGCACCAGCCCCAGGACGGAGTAGGAGTATGGGAAACTCATGATGGCCAGACAGATGTACTCGGAAAAGAGCAGCGCGGCCGTCTGCAGCAGCAACCGTCAGCAAACCCCCCGAGTGCCTCTCGCATCCCCGACCGAGGACAACCACACCTTTTGCCAGCTGCACGTCCGATACCGGATTTCGTTGCCGGCCTCCAACTCCACCTGCTTCGCCACCGAAGCCGCGTTGTCGTCCGAATCGCCATCGGGCGACGGCCCGAAACGGTTGCAGTCCACCTCGCGCGCCACACCGGGCTTGGTGGTGGCCGCACGCGATGGGGGCCCCTCCGCATGGGCACTGCGGGTGCCGTGGCCACCCCACTCGACGTCAGGCCCACCAGGCATGGCCGCCGGCTTTGCCGCCTGATTCAAGCCGGACAAGCTCCGCCGCCAAATGCGCCCAGGAAGTGAAAGAGCTGATCTCGTGGGGAAAGCAGGAGCATTAACCACAAAGGCTCTGGCAATGGACGATAGACCCGTGAGAGAGGCGCGATGTGCTCTTTCCAGACCGAGTTCGGGATGTGGTGAGAGAAGGAGATGAGAAGAAGAAGAAGAAGAAGAAGAAGAGGAGGAAGGAATATGGATGCAAGAAATGTCTGTCCGCCGCCTTCTACTCGGACGGTACAGGCCCGAAGGAGGGCCACACGAAGTGTGTGAATGAAGAATGGTTGGTTGGTTGCTTCGCCCGTGACCCAGGCAATGCTTCTGCGGAAGGGAAGGCGGGGCAAGTCAGGTGCTCCGAAGGGGGTTGGGAATAAAGTATGCCGCATGGCCCCGTCAATCAGTGGGCAGCGGAGTCAGCCTTGCACGAAGATTGAGTCAATCACAATATGACCCGGTGCGTGTCGCCGCCCCACCGCTCTCCGTCAGTCCGCGCACGCCTTCTCCACCCAACGGACCACGCCGCGGCGCCCACAACCTCCATCCAGCACGATTTCCCTTTCGTCGTCTGCGTGTCGCTGCGGGCTCATGACAGCTTCGTACTCTTGACCAAGCCCTTCTTGATGCCCGTCAGTTCTCCGCCGTAGCCGCCGCGGCCTTCACCGCCCTTGTACACCGGCTTGATGGACGCCAGTTTCTTCTTCTTTTCATCGAACTTCTTCCGCTTCTTCACGCGCGGGTTTCTGACATCCTTCTTGCGATGGGGCGTCAGGCCTTTGTTCTTCGCGATGGCATAGGTGATCTTGCGCTTGCCGTCCGCGCCGACGCTCTCTTCCTGCACCACCCTTCCGCCCTGCAGGGCGGCTTGCTGGTGAGCTTCGGCCAGAGCGGCCCGGTCGTCCTTCTTCCGGGCTGCGCGTGCGACGACCATGTCGTAGTAGTCGTCCTCTTCAGCATCGGCACGGATCTGTCGAGCGTGGGCACCGTCGTCCTCGTCGCTCTCGGCTCCAAGACCGACGTCGGCGCCCTCGCGGCTGCCACGCTGGCCACGCTTTTGGGCCTCGGCGTTGAGCCGTGCTTGACGGTCTTTCAAGCGTTCCCGGTGCGGGATGTCGTCGTCACCGCCGGCGTTGCGGCCCGCAGTGCCGCGTTTGTTGGCGTGTTGCGCGATTTGCGACGTGTAAAATCGCAGGCTCTTCTTCCGCTGCGCTTGGTCCGCTGCTTCGCGCGCCGTCAACTCGGCTTCCTCGCCGACATCGGAGTCAAGATCGGTCGTGGGATGTTTCGATGCATCCTTCGCACATTTTCTCTTGGTAGGTCTGACCGCAATATCCAGATCAGCGAGCTCCGCTTCGATGCGTCGAAGTCGCTCGGCCTTCCGCTGCTCGGCGGCCTCGCGAGTTGCATCGGCGTGGCGTTCAGCACGCGATTTCTTCTTTTGGGTCTGAGGGAGGAGTCGCGCGACGGGCGCGGGCGTGGCGAGAGACTCTTTGCCCACAGAAGCCGCGTCAGCATTGGCCTCGTCGACGGCGTCTGCAGCCAACGAGCTGTCCTGAAGAAGACTGACTCTCGACCAAAGCTCTCGACATTTGACAAGGCTGTCCATCACGGGATGATCGTGCAACTTATGCGCCGGCAACGCCACCGATCCATCGACGCCGGATGCAGCTGGACATGTGATGAGGGAGAAATACATGATCAGCGCGCCGAGATATGCTGATGCTGCTCGGAGCCGCGTGCGTGCAATGGCGGAAGACGGCGCTGCCTGACGTAAAGACTCGTGTACATCCTGCAGATGGAGCAATTCTTTGCTCAGAGGCTCGAATTCGGGATATCGAGACCTGAGGAGCTTGAGCCGGTCGGCAGAGCTCATGGCGGGATCGATGTGCAACTGTGGAAGGATTTCGGTCACAGTCGCGCCCTCTGTCTCCCGCGAAGACTTTGCGGATGGTTTGTCGTGCCATTCATCTTCGTCGAAGCCATAGTCCGCAGCACTCATCTGCTGCAGCTGCTTCTTCTGCAGGCGTATGGCCTCGGCCTCTTCTTCCCGTGCCTGTTCTTCGGTCTCAATAGCGTCTGCTCCATACAGTTCGGCTTTCGAAGTGCCCCAGCGATACTCCTCCTCGCTCTCGCCGTCATCACCCTCGCTCGCGCCGTCATCGCCCTCAGCGCCGCCTTCTGCATCTTCAGAACCTGACACGACAGCATCGCGAGCGGCGACACCCGAATCGACATCTGCGCCGGATTCTTCCTCGTCTGAGTACCCGAGCACCTCTTCGTCTGACGGCTCCAGGAACTGCTCATTCTCCGCGAGCTTCCGCCTCCGCTTCACGGCTGCGTCCTCGCCGAGTCGAATTTCGTCCTGGTTGTTGTGAAACTCGTCGTCTTCCGAGTTGGCCACATCGTCGTACGTCCTGATGCGCTTGCGGGACTCTTTCGGGTCGATTCCGAGGCCGGTCAAAGGCTCTTGCGACTGTGCTGTCGCTTTGCGCTTCTTGGCCATGATGGGAAGATGGAGAAGGAGGATGGGACGGTGAAGAAGAAGGATGTGTGGGAAAAGATCGAGCCCGATGCATCGGAAAACGGAGATTCAACCATCTTCTTACTTCGACCTCGCGCTAGCCCAATCTGGTCTGCATCCCCGACGCCACCATGCCCGCCGCAATGGTCTCGGGCTCGCCAAGCGCTGGATCTGGCGCTCACAGCAGCGCGTCGGTGACAGAGTGCGGTCGAAGCAGCACAGTCGATGAGCCACAGCGGACCTCCTCCCATAACCTCCGACTCCATCGTCGAATTCTTTGCTGCGAAAATGCCTCCCGGGAGACTCGTGCCGCACTCATGTTGCTCATCCTCCCCTCTTCGTCGCCCACACGCTCCAAACCAACCCAAGTACGATCGATCGACGGCCGAGAACCGGCCCGTTACCTGCTGCGATGCATGTTGCCCTCTGGTCTCGCACGGTCCCCGGGTCGATTCGCAGGTGACAACGTATCGAGGCTGCTGGCAGTGCACTTTGACGAGATCCGCAGAGCATCAGTATATTCAGTGGTAGTTTTGCATGTCGTCCGCTCTGCCTCTCTCGTGCGCTGGGGTCCAGGGTCCCGGCTTCGCATCCAAGGTCTTCAGCTCACTCCTTTGCGGATACGTTCGCGGTTGGTCCCGGGCATGTTGAATCCTACCCCTGGACACACGGGGAGTGGACCGACGTCCTGGAGCGAGACCTCCTGCCGTCAGTCTCCCAGTCCCGATCCTAGGAGATATCCTGTCCTTCGCTGATCGACGGGTCAACAGCCCACGCTCATGCAACGTGCTGTGTAATGGCGCGCAAAGCCGTGGCGTGATAGCTGGCCCATGACCGTGTACACGTCGATGTTGGACCGGCACGGCTGTCAGCTCGTATGGCTTGATGGCAGCAGCATCAGTCGATGCTGCTGCCAACCGCGGAACGTTGCGAGATGGTTACGTGATGTGCCAGCGTTACCTCGGTGAGTCTGTAACGGGCGAGCGGTTTGCTCTGCCGGAATGACGCCGGGTATTGATATAAATCGTGCGATTTATGGCCGAGGTCCCTTTTCCCTGCATCAGTGATGCTGCGGACTCACTCTTGCCAATTGAGGAGTGTAAATGAAGCGTCGTACAAAGTGTAGCTGAAGCGTCGTACAAGGAGTGTAACTGAAGCGTCGTACAAGGAGTGTAACTGAAGCGTCGTACACTGTCACAGACGCCAGGTAGGTGGTCTACTACGCTCTGTCCACCACCACCATCTTGCATCATCTTGGGCACAGCAGCCAAGATGCTCTCCAAGGCCCGAGCAGCTTTCAACCAGACGACGGGCCAGCAGAATGGGGCAGAGGCTGAAGACGGCGAGTCCCTCACCACTGTGCTGCGGTCGCATGATGACCGTATGGCGCTCGGCATTCTGATCGCCGACTGTGCCGAGGAGATGCGAAAGGTCATTGAGGGCGCATTCGACGCCAACGAGACTGCAGACGAGCCCGGCCACGCAGCAGCCGGGCAGAAGCAACAGGAGAAGCAGGACAGGCAACGGGCTCGGCGGGAGAAAGAACTCGGCGAGGAAAAAATGCAGCAGTTGAAGCAGGCTGCGATCGGCCACTGGGACGAATGGCGCTCGAACGTCATCCAGAGAGTGGGCGAAGTGCTGAACTCCCAGCAGGAGGCGGACCGACGACAGCATCACCCACCAGAGAAGACGCAGGAGGCGGACCAACGACAGCATCACCCACCAGCGAAGACGCAGGGGGAGCACGCGCATCGATCTGCTTCACCGCCCATCAAGTTCTCAGAACCGCCCCCGTACGACGAGGGAGTCAGCGATGCAATGCGAGCCCAGTACCCGCCCATCGACAACCCGTTGACCCGATTTCCGAAGGAGCAACGAGCGCTGATCTTGCACTCCCTGCTCTTACTCCTCCTGAGCTTGGAGCACTACCGTGCAGAGTCGCGGACTTTACTCGTGCGCATTTCCACCAGCCTCAACCTGCCTCCCGACGTGCTTGGCGGAGACGAGAGCAAGACCGCTCGGGCTCTGCTGGCAGCTGCAGAGAACATGACCGCGGACGAACAGACGACGAGGAAACAAGACGAGAACAAGGCCAGTCGAAAATGGAAGGTCGGCCTTGCGACGGTGGGAGGCGCTGTGCTGATCGGGGTCACTGGCGGTCTTGCTGCACCACTGCTGGCAGCCGGTCTTGGCACTGTCATGGGCGGTTTGGGCCTGGCTGGAACCGCCGCCGCGGGCTACCTCGGAGCACTCGCGGGCAGTTCCGTGCTGATTGGAGGCCTCTTTGGTGCGTACGGTGGACGTATGGCTGGCAAGACCATGGATCAGTATGCACGCGAGGTCGAAGATTTTGGCTTCGAGCCCGTCCGATCCCACCACAGGCCAGGGAAGATCGAGAAGGAGTTTCGACGCCTCCGGGTCGGGATCGGCATTAGTGGCTGGCTGACCAAGCGAGAAGAAGTGGTTCAGCCCTGGACGGTGGTGAAGGCCTCGCTGGAAACATTTGCCCTGCGCTGGGAGCTCGAAGCGTCGATGAACCTTGGCAATTCCATGACCACCCTCGTCACCTCTGCCGCCTGGACCATCGCCAAGAAAGAACTGTTCAAACGCACCATCTTTGGTGCTCTCGCGGCAGGACTGTGGCCGCTGGCATTAGTGAAGGTGTCCGCCGTCATCGACAACCCATTTTCCGTCGCCAATCATCGAGCTCAGAAAGCGGGAGAGGTTCTTGCTGATGCATTGATCAACAAGGTGCAAGGTGAACGGCCCGTCACCCTGGTCGGATACAGTCTCGGTGGCAAAGTCATCTTTGCTTGCCTCAGGAAGCTTGCCGAGCGCAAAGCCTTTGGCCTGATCGAGAATGCGGTGATGATGGGCACGCCGGCGCCGTCGACGGCGGCTGGTTGGCGCATGATACGCAGTGTTGTCACTGGCAGAGTTGTGAACGTGTATAGCACTCACGATTACATTCTGGGCTATCTGTACCGCAGCCACAGCGTCGCCTCCGGGATTGCCGGCCTACAGGCTGTTGAGAACGTCAAGGGTGTGGAGAATGTGGACGTCAGCAGCCTGGTCGAGGGCCATACGAGGTACAGATTCCTGACCGGTCCCATTCTGAAGCAGATCGGCTTTGAGGACCTTGACCTTGAGGGCGTTGCTGAAGAAGAGAAGGTGCTGAAGGAGCAGGAGGAGAAGGAAGAGAAAGAACGTGCCGAACACGCGCGAGAGCTCAAGGCTTCTGACCACGTCTCTGACGAAGATGTGCGGAAAATGGAGCGGGAGGTCGCGAAGAAGAATGGGAAGAGCTACATCGGCTGGGCTCAATCAAAGATGGTCTGTGCTGGCAGCAGCGTGTCGGCAGCTTACGACAAGGCGGCGGCTCCGTGGCGGTCGAAGGACAAAGCCGGCGAAGCCACGAAACAAGATGCAAGCACAACAGCACTGCCGCAGCGCCCAGCCTCAATTTCGAGACCAAACGTACCACAAGCCGCCGACGATACAGGTCGACCAGCACCTCAGGAAACAAAGGACGCCCATCGAACGGGATGAACCGCCAGCATTGGCGAGAAGACCGTCCTGATCAAATGCACGATCCCGTTGCTTGACAGGTGACGTTCGGCTGGCGGCTGGCGGCTGGTACTGGTGGCGCATCTCCATCCCCGGACTTCCTCCTCGTCCTCCGCCCCGATAATCATGCGCATACACCACCTCCTTCATACTTCTATCCGCAAAATCGGGGGTTATCCCCGACCCGAGATACTGGCAACTGCCGAAATCGGGGGTTATCCCCGACCCGAGATACTGGCAACTGCCGACACGACATTATGATGAACCATGACCCCGCCCATCAGCCTTCACACCCCGATTCGGCACCATCTCTATGCTTTCCCACGCCCCCACGCCCCTGCGCCTTCTCAGCATGCCCCGACGCGCCGCGACGATGTACCTGCTTGTACGAGATTCGAACCCGTCGTTCGCCTCGTGAGCGATCTCGGTGACCGTGTTCGGGCTGGCGGTGATGGAGTGGGGTGGGGAGAGGGGAAGCTCATTGGGATTAGGTAGAGGGGGGTGTTGTGAGGCGGTCCAAGCATCAACTGCCGCCGAGCATCGGGACGGTCGGTATGTGAATCTTCCGTAGGGGGCATGAACTTCCCATCACAATCTCCCTCTACGTCGACGCCGCGCCTTCCTCGTCGCGGGCATGGTCCCTCGACACGAATGCCTGCAACGCCTCGTCGACGATCCGACCGGCCCATTTCACACATGCCGCCATGTTGCCTTGCGCTTCCCCGGGCATCGCCCTGATGCCCAGTTCCTTGAGGACGTCGTCGTCGAACTCTCCCGCCTCGACGTTCTCGTCTCGGAAGAGGAATTTATGCTCGTTGACGTAGTTGGGCCAGACCACGTTGTCAACATAGCCGGGAGGATCTTGCCAGAACCCTTCCAGAGTCACGTAGCCGGCTCGAGCTTCGCGACGGGCCCTGGCCGTGGAGGCGTCTGCGTACAGGAAGAGTTTGATGTCGAAGAGCTCTCGAATGGCACCCATCGAGTTGGAGAAGAGGAGGAAGCCGTCGACGATCCAGATGGGGGGGGCGTCTTGGTCGGCCCACTGGACGTGTGATGTCAGGGACGGTACTCGAACAAGGGCGGGAAGGGGCGGATGGGGTTTACATGTGCGGCGTTCCGGATTAGATCTTCAATCAGAGCTTGGGAGACGGGCACCTGGCCGACGGGGTTTTGGTCTTCTTTGGACACCACGTCGGGTGGGGCCGTGCCGTGCTCGCGGATGTGCCTGAGCGCGGACGCGAAGGCCGGCAGGTTGATCGATGCCAGACAGTCCCAGTCTCGCACGCCGTCCTGTGGGCACCCCCCACCGTCAGCGGCACATTCCCCACCGCGCACACGAGGGCCGTTCAGCATGTGGTGTGGACGGCACCTCCGCCCGCGCCGCCCCCTCGGCCACCGCGACGGCGGGCGCGTCCACGTGCATTCACCTTGTTGACGGGGATTTCGGCATCGGGTTTGTAGAAATCATCTTGGTGCAGCACGGACGATCGCGGGAAAATATCACGCAGCAGACGGGCCAGCGTCGTCTTCCCGCACGAGCTGACGCCCGAGATGCCCAGCAGCAGGGCCTTGGGTGCGGCATGGGAGCCGGCCATGGCGAAGCGGCTGCTGGGACGGCAGATGTCCATACCAGCAGGCTCTGTGTGCATTGCGCGGGAAACACAGGTGCGCAGAGCGGTGGCAAGTGAGGGGAGTTGGACGGCCACGGGCTCGGGCTCGGGCTCGGGCTCGGGCTCGGGTCGGGCTCGGGTCGGGTCGGGTCCGGCGCACGGCCGGTCTCAAAGCTTCCGCCTCAAATCAAACTTGGGCCCTGGCCAACTTCCTTCTCCAACAAACACCACGCGGCGTGCAGCACCATCACGCGTGCATCACCGCCACGCCTGCATCACCACCGCGCCTGCATCACCGCCGCGCCTGCATCGCCACCACACTCATTCCCGCCCGCCCCATCCCACCGACCGACGCGCTTCGTGGGCGGAAACCCGCCGCCCGCCGCCCGCCCGCCACCATGTCTGCGCCGGACATATCGAGCATTCTGGCTGCGCTCGGTACGTGTCCCCCCCCCTCCCCCCCCAGTGACACCTCGTGCGCGTCTTGGTCTTCCGGCTGACATCCGACTCAGCCCAGCAGCAGCAGCAGCAGCAGCCGCCAAATGGCCCACCTCCAGCTTCTGCGGCGCCACAGCAACCGACGCCAGCACAGCCGCTGCCGCATGCATATCCGCCACCCGGGGCGGTGCCTCAGCAGCCTCCGAGCGCGCCCCCTTCGCAAGCCGGCTACCTGCCACCGCCGTCGAACACGGGCAGCCTTGATCTCAGCAGCATCAAGCCCGTCAGCAGCGGCTCGGTCAGCATCGCAGATGCGATCGCCAAAGCGCGCGGCATTGCCGAGAACCGCGGCATCCAAGGTTACAGCCCGCAACAGGCGTCCGGTATGACCCGCAGGCGTTCCAGATTCCGACCCGTCTCACGATGTGTAGCAACACCGCGCGAAGATCCTCGCCTGGCTGGCAGGCGTGGTCCGCCCCAACACGACACGCGCTCGCGATCACGATCTCCTCCGCGACGCGACACCTACGGCGGGAACCCATACCGTGACGAGCGGCGCGAGGATCCCCGACGAGGCACCTACCGCCGATCGCCCTCGCAAGATCGCGGCTACGGCGGAGGCGGAGGCGGAGGCCGACGTGATCATGGCAACAATCGTGGTGGCAACGACGGCGAGGCGGAGACCATTCGCGTCAAGTCGGGCCTCGTTGGCCTCATCATCGGTCGCAACGGAGAGAACTTGCGCAAGGTGGAATCCGAATCCGGCGCCCGAGTTCAGTTCATTCAAGCCAAAGACTCACATGTCGCGGAACGCCAATGCACAATATCTGGATCCACCCGCTCGCGAGAAGCTGCGAAGGCTGCCATCTTCCAAATCATCGAGGAGAATGGTGGTACTCCAGCCGCCCAAGAGAAGGGCGCCTACACTCCCGGTATGCCCGGCCGCGCCAAAGTCAACCTCCCAGCACTGCGCGATGGCGAAGCCAGCACACAGATCATGGTTCCCGACAAGACAGTTGGTTTGATTATTGGTCGAGGTGGCGAGACGATCAAGGATCTCCAGGAGCGAAGCGGATGCCATGTCAACATCGTTGGTGAAAACAAGAGTGTCAACGGCCTGCGACCTGTCAACCTGATTGGCAGCGAGCGCGCCACGGCCGTTGCAAAGGAACTAATTCTCGAGATCGTAGAGTCTGACGCTCGCGGTCAGGCTGGCGGAGGTGCCGGGACTAACGCGACTCCAGTCATGCGTGATCGTGGCTTCGACAACCACAACCATGGAAATTCCAGAAACGCTGGCGGCCGTGGCGGAGGCGGCGGCGGCGGCGGCGGGCGGCGGTGATGTTGTCGAAAAGACCATACGTGTGCCGAGTGAAGCCGTGGGCATGATCATTGGCAAGGGTGGCGAGACGATCAAAGACATGCAGCGCACCAGCGGCTGCAAGATCAACGTCAACCAGCCCAAGCCGCCGGATGTGACGCGTAATATCGACCTTGCAGGCACTCCCCGCCAGCTGGAAGCTGCCGAGGCCATCATCTGGGAAAAGGTCGAGACGGTTCGTCAGCGTGACGCCGCCGCTGGCCGTGGTCACGGCGGCGGAGGCGATCGCGGAGCATCGCAGTATGACGCATACTCACAGCAATCCGCAGCGCCGCCGCCAGTGCCAGGCTATGGGTCGTACACAGGCGCACCCGCGCCGCAGGTACCTCCCCAGATGCCCGCATTTCAGATGCCCGCACAACAGTCGGCGCAGCAGCAGCAGCAGCAAGCGTCCAACGGCCAACAGCAAGCCCCGAACACCGATGCGTATGCCGCGTGGTACGCGCAGTGGTATGCCTCACAAATGGGCGGTGCTCCGGGAACGCAGTAAGCCTTGCGCTCCAGTACTGAACGTGCCGTGAGGGTGATTTCTCGATGACGCCGTGACCGGAGCATTCGCGACCTTCCTCTCTTGGTGCCTCGTCCGTTCTCCCGGCCGGTGAATCTTCTTCTGTCGATGATTCGATGATACCCGCGTTTGGCTGCGCCCGCGATTGACTGCCTGTCTGTCGTCCATGAGTGCGACATTTGATCTCTTGGCCTCGGGACCTCACGCGCCTGTCTCCCCTCCTCTGCGTGGTGCTCCGCGACGTTACCGTGACATCCCGGTGACATGATCTCCCACGGGGTCACGTTCGATGCACCCGGGTGCTCCTTGGGGGCTCCGAAGTCAAATTCGATACGTTTTGCAGCGGTGCGTACGTCTGTGGTTCGTGAAACCGGGACGCCTCTCTGCACTCTTTTCAGCAGCGCTCACCACCGTGCGCACGCAGGTCGGAGCTCTCGCCGCTGGGGCCTTGATGTGGTCGGCATGGCTATCGCGTTCGGCATTATAGGCACACGCCCGCCCTCTTATTTTTTTTTTATTTCGTGGTGGCGGTTTTGCAATGCATGCAGTGGGCGGGGAATGGATGTGATTTCAAGGCTGGGGCGGTGTCTTGTCCCTGCACTGCCTTCCAGGTGCCCGCAGGAGGATGGGGGAGGGACGGAGGGGATGGAGGGGATGGAGGCGATGGAGGCGATGGAGGGGATGGAGGGGATGGAGGCGATGGAGGCGATGGAGGCGATGGAGGACTGGCTCTGGCTCCGCTCGTGCGACTTGATCCTCGTGCTGTAACTAACCAACTATACCATGAATGAATTCAACCGCGGCTGGTCTCGCCCGCTGACACTGCACATTTTCCCCGACGCCGCCAGACGTGATGCTGTCGGTCGGCCCGCGGATCGAAAGTCGCGTCGCCCGCACACCGCCACGCCGTCGCCCAACACAGCTTCAGACGGACAATGGACAACGCCCACGCAACCCGATCCTGGCGATACTGGACGGCTGCGGCAGCTGCCTTCTCGTGATCCGCGACTCCAACCGCGGCACCCATTCGGAGACAGTCGCGCACGCGGCGGCGGAACAGCCTGCGCCGCCGAACCTCGTCCATATAAGGGCGACTACATCCACACGGGCGACACAGGCGAAGCGGCATGCACCCCAGAGCATGAACCGCAGCGGGCACCGACCAGAGAGAGCGCGCGCGGCCCACGACCAGCGCGGCCATGACGAGCACCGCCAGCCTGTCCGTCGGACAGAGAGTCGAGCTCAACGACGCCCGCGTCGGCACCGTCCGCTTCCGGGGCACGACGCAGTTCCAGACCGGGGACTGGATCGGCGTCGAGCTGAACGAGGCCTCGGGCAAGAACGACGGGTCTGTCCAGGGGCAGCGGTACTTTGACTGCCCGCCGAAACACGGCATTTTCTGCCGCCCGTCCGGCGTCAGCAGAGTCGTGGACGATGCGCCGCCGCCGCCCAGCGCTCCGGGCAACGGCTCGCCGGCCCGGGCGCGGCCGAGCAGCATGCCGGCGGCGGTGAGCGCGGCGAGAATGCAGGCGCTCGCACAGGCGGTGCCACGCAAGCGCGCCAGTGCCGTCGAGGGCAGCCCGACCCCCGCCCCGCGCCCGGCCAGCGGCATCCGGTCGCCCGTCAAGTTGCCCGCGAAGCCGCCGGGCGCACACGCGACGTCCGGCGCCTCGTCGCGGACGAACGCGGCGCCGGCGCCCGACCGGCGCCCGATCGCGACCGCGACCGCGACCGCGACGACCGGCCCGGCCGCGAGGCCCCGGCCGAGTCTTGCGCCGTCGACCGCGGGTGCTGCCCGGCGGACTTCTGCCCTGCCGTCGGCCCCGGCTGCTCGCACCAGCACTTCGGCCCCCTCCGCGCCTTCGCGCCCAGCCCCCGGCACTGCCGCGGCATCGCGTCTCGCCGCCGCCGCGAGAGCACGACCGGCGGCCAGAGCGCGGCTGAGCTCTCCGCCCGACACGTGGCCCGCCGACGATGCGGGCGAGAGCGTCGTCTCCCCCGCCGGCCCGCCAGACGCCGAGGGCGTCGAGGACGACGATGCCGACGACGCCGTCGCCCGTTTCGCGCCGCCCGCGCCCCCTCCCGTTCCGCCCGAGCCGGCCGAGCGCGCGACCCGCGCACGCCGGCCGTCTTCGACCGGCGCCGCCTCCGTCCACTCGCAGCGCACGATCCGCAGCACCGCGCAGGACAAGCGCCAGATCGAGGAGCTCGAGGCGAAGGTCCGCCAGCTGGAGCGCAAGGGCGCCGAGAACCGCGAGCTGAAGCAGAAGCTCGAGGCGGCGCAGCAGGAGCGCGACAGCGTCAAGAACATTGTCGAGAAGATCCAGAACAAATACCGGCCCATGGGCCTCGAGAACGAGCGCATGAAGACGGAGATTGCCCAGTATGAGTCGCGCATCGCCGGCGTCGAGCAGCTGCAAGCCGAGCACGAGGCGGAGATGGAAAGCCTGCTTCTGGACCGCGAGCTCGCGGAGGAGACGGCGGAAGGGCTGAAGGCGGATCTGGAGGCCGTCCGCGCGCACAACGAGGAGCTTTCGCTGGAGCTCGACGTGATGAAAGAAGAGAACAGCGAACTGGGGCGCGAGGTGAGCGCGGAAGAGCGGAACAGCGTGGGCTGGCTCCAGCTGCAGAGGAAGGCCGAGCGCCTCGAGGCGGGCATCTGGCGCTTGCGAGACCTGGCGAGCGACCGCGAGGCCGAGCTGAAGGAAGAAATCCAGAGCCTGGAGGCCCACGTCCGGGAGCTGGACGGCATCAAAGCCGCCTACGACGAGACGCGGGAGAAACTGCTGCGCACCGAGGCCAACGAAAGCGACCTCAAGCAACAGCTGGACGTGGCCCTGGGTGCGGAAGAGATGATCGAAGAGCTCGGCCATCGGAATGACGCGCTCCAAACCCGGCTGCAGGAGCTCCAGGACGTCATCGAGGACCTGGAGAATCTCCGCGAGATCAACGACGAGCTCGAGGCGAATCACGTCGAGGCGGAGAAGCAGCTGCAGGAAGAGATCGACTTCAAGGACAGCCTGCTCATCGACCGAGAGCGCACCGCCCGCGAGCAGCAGGCCCAGCTGGACGAGGCCGGCAACAATATCAACCGCTTCCGCGCCCTCGTTCGCGACATGCAGAGCCACGTGCAGGACCTTCAAGCCAGCAAGCAAATCTCGGAGAGTGAAGCCGCCGAGCTGTCGAGCCGATCGCGCGCCATGCGAGAGCTCAACCACAAACTGCAAGACAGCGCGGCCAAGACGCAAGTCAAGACCATCGACCTGGAGCTGCGCCGTCTCGATGCGGAACAGGCCTCGGAGCAACTGTCGATCGTGCAGTTGTTCTTGCCGGACGCATTCCACGCCGAACGCGACAGCGTCCAGGCGTTGCTGCGGTTCAAGCGCATCGCGTTCAAGTCCAACCTCGTCCGCCGCTTCGTCCAGGAGCGCATCGCCTCCTTTGGCACACGTGTGCGGGGGGAGGGGGACGACGACGACGACGACGAGGTCTTCGCCGCGTGCGACGCCATCGACAAACTGACGTGGATCGCGAGCATGTCCGATCGATTGGTCAGCTCCATCAGCAGCTGCAGCGTCGACGCCTTCGCGAGGTACGGAGGCGCGTGGTACGAGCTGGAGGTCGTGGAGCGGACGCTGAACGACTCCGTGGACGCGCTCCGTCGAGGCGACGGGAAGGAACGCGACATGGCTGCCCGTCTGGGTCGCTCCATCGAAGTCATGACACACCTGTCCGGCTTGCATCTCACCGATAGCGTGGCCGACCACTCGGACCGCCTCGCCATGAAGACCGCCCTTCTCCAGAGCCGACTGGATAGCGGTCTCTCCGCCCTCACCGTCGCCAAGACCATGTTCGAGGCGAAATTACCCCGATCCTCGGAACACGACGAATACGACGACGAGAGTGTCTCCGATGCCGCCTTGATTGTCAACCGAGTCGGTTCCATCATGGACCAAGTCCGCAACGCCAAAGTGATCGCGGGCAAGACACACCGCGCCCTGCTCGAGCTGCACGCTCGACACCTGACCTTGGAGCCGTCGCTGACGGACAGCTTTGACGAGGCCGACGCCGTGGCATCCACCATCACCGCCTATGCGTGCCAGACCGGTGCCGATCTCCAAGCGCTCTTCGGCGAGGAGGGACGCACCGAGCCGGTCACGCCGTCCGAGGTATCGGCCATCCTTGCTCGGCGCGCCGCCAGCGTCTTCTCCGTCGCGGGCTCCGAGGTTGGTCCGTACGCCACACTGAACACCCGTCTGCGCGACCTCAAAGCACTGCTGGATGACGTGGCGCTCCTGCCCACCGACCTTGACAACACGGTTGAATTCGAGCGCGCGCCCGTTCCGTGGATCGCTCGTGCCGACGAGATCACGCGAGCGAAGGAGTCGAACGTGGACATGGAAGCCGAGTTGGCGCGCGCGAAGGAGGCCATCCGCGATCGCGACAGCATCATCAAGCAGAAGGAGACGGAGCTGAACGTCGAGGCCGTCAAGACCGAGACGTTGGAAGCCCGTCTGAAAGAAGCCAGCAAGCGCTCCGCCAAGATCGCCGAGCTCGAACGCGACGTGCGTGAAGCCCGGACCGCGGAACATCGGGCCCAGGCGGAACTCACGCGAGTCCAACACGACGCGCGGACCGTCACCGAGCGTGTTCGCCACGAAATGTCGCGCCTGATCGAGGAGCGCCGACAGGGCGGTGTCCCCCCAGACATGGACGGCCACGCCGCCGCGGGCGGCCATCACACGACGCTCACGATCCAACGCCAGGAATGCACGATCGCCGGCCTGGAAGCCGCCGTCCGCCACCTCCAGAGCGAGAACATCCGACTCCGCCTGCCCGCTCCCGACTCCCCCCACGCCGTCTCGACCCGCACGGACTGGCTCGACGACGCCCTCCTCCCCCCGCACCGTCGGGCCCCGACCCCCACGCGCGCGGCTCGACTCTCGCATCGCGACGGCGCGACCCTCCACGAGCACCTCTTGAAACTCGCCACCATGCCTCCGCCCGTCGACCTGACCCAGCTCGCCGACAACAAGCTGGCGTGGAGGCCCGCCCGGGACCGCAGTCGCTGGAAGATGGAGCGCTCGCACGAGGCCTGGGCCGAGCTGAAGCATGCGAGGGCACAGCTGATCCATCGAGCCCTGGCCACGCCTGCTGCTGCTGCTGCGTCGAGGAGGCTGGTGGCTTGAATCACGTCGAGGGTCTGGGGGGGGGGGGGGGAAATGGGACGATTCTTCACGCACGCTCCAGCAACTTCCTTCCCCCCCCACGATCCGCAAGAAAGGGAGTGTGTGTGCGTGCATCCATCCTCGTTCCGTCCCATCAGCCCACCCCTATTTTTCTCTCCTCCCCCCACGTCCCGGAATTAGGAAAAAAAAAATCCCTCAGGTCTATACATGTATATATACATACATATTTACATCTCTCTCTCTCTCCCTCCCTCTCTCTCTCCCTATCCAAAAAATCCCAAAAATCCAACCCCTCCAACCCCCCTACGCAATCTCCCACGCCAGCACGTCCACGCACGCCGGCCGCAGGCGCGCGCGCGGAGAAGGAGGAGGAGGAGAAGAGAAGGCATTGCCACGGCCACGGCCACGGCCACAGCCGCGCCACGCGCGGTAGAAGCGGCGGCGCGCGCCCGCCTCGGCCGTCAAAATCTTCTCGGGCCTGCGAGGGGGAGCGAGGTCAGCGAGAGCTGTGCCAGGCGGGAAGCGGGAAGGGGAGGCGCACGCGCTCGGCGGCGGCGGCGGCGGCGGCGGTGGTGGTTCGGACTCACGCTCACGCTCACGCTCGCGCCGTCGGTCGTGCTGGAAGAAGGCCTGGCGGCCGAGGCGGTGGCGCTCGGTCGGGTGCAGGGGAGAGCGCATGGCGCGGGGCTCGCGCGGCGGCGGCGGGAGGAGCGGGTGCGGGGCGGAGACGTGCAGGTGGTGGGGGTCGTCCGCGGCGCTCGAGGGAGGCGGGGGCGTGCGGCGCCGCCGGGTCGCCGGCGGCGGCGGCGGCGGCGGCGAGGACTCCAGCGGCGGCGACGTCGGCCAGTCCGCGCCGTCCAGCTCCTGCTCCGAGTCGCCCGACGAGGTCGAGCTTGCTTCTTCGCTGTGCGCGTCCCCGCGCGCGGGACATGGGGCGCGGCGCGGCGCGGTCGCGCACCCGTCGCACTCCGTCGTGCTCGCTTGGTTCCGAGCGGGCGCGGGGCCGGCCGCCGCCGCCGCCGCCGCGTTCCATTGTGTCAGGAGCTCGATGGGGACGTTGGGGTGGACGGCGGTGCGGCCCGGCGGGGGTGGATGCCATGACGAGGGGTTGGCGAGAAGGCTCTGCTGGTTTCTGGGGATCTTGCGGCGGCCGTGTTGCAGGTTGTCGCTCGGGAGGGCGCGGGCTTCGATCGGGGCGGCGGCGTCGTCGTCGTCGTCGTCGTCGTCGACGACAGCAGCAGAGCTCCGGTGGTCGGAGGTGGGCAGAGCAGGTGGAGGTGGGTGGTCGCACACGCTCGCATCCACATTCCTGCCGCTCCGGGGTGTTGGTTCGGGGGGATGGGCTTGTGTCATCAGAGCCCCGCCTCGGTGAGTCTTTGCGGCCGTCAGCGGAGCGGGTCGCGCGATTGGCTTGGGGCCCGCCATCAGATCGAGCAGGTGGTTCGCGCGCATGGGCGGGTCGAGGTTGATGCCCGCTTCGATTTCGAAGCCGTCTTGGGCGAGTGACGGGCCTTTCGGCGGCGTGGCCGGCCCCTGAGTCGGGGGCGCGGTCGGGTTCGGAGCGCAGTCTGGCCGGCGATCACGGTCATGGTCGATCGCGATGGGTGGCGCGCGCGGAGGTGGCCCCGGCGCGGCAGCCTCGCCCACGTCGTCGTCGTCGTCGGGCTCTTCTTGTTTGATGGGGCCCACGCGGATGTCTCGGATGGTTTCGATCAGCCGGCGGATGACCTCGTTCTCCTCGATGGGGCCGGGATTTCCATCGGTCTTGCGGAGGTGATGGTTGTACTGCAGCTCCTGGACGTAGAGCTGCACAAAGCCGTCGGCCGGACCGAACGGCGTACTGACCACCGTGACTTTCTTGACCTCGAAGACATCGCCGGTGACGTCGACGTCGAGTTTCTCGTCGGTGGCAAGCTCGAAAGCGGCCACGGCCTCTTCCGACAATCGCGCCCTGACCCTAGAATCTCCGTCCGACACCTGCCACGCGTCAGTTCGGCGCCAAGATTGGGGCGCGCTGCCGAAAGCGTGCGGGGCGGGGCGGGGCGGGGCGGGGCGGGCAGCTGCCGGGCGACTTACGAAGCCAACCACGCCGTCATTTGCCGAGAGAAGCTGGATGAGCTGGACGGCATTGCCGTCGGGCAGGGCCGAAGCCGATCGGAAGTTGCTGCCGTCGTCGTTGAAGCGGCTTCCCGGGTCGAGCGTGGCGGCGGTGGTGGTGGCGGCGGCGGTGTGTGGTGGCGGTGGCGGCGGCGTGGCTTGCACCAAGCTTCCACGCGATCACATGCGAAATCTCGGCGCGGAGGAAGTCGGCCAGCCACGGCCTAAGTGATCGGGGGGCCATAGTCCATCGTGCGCGAGTGGGGTCAATCAGAGCAGCGGGGGGGTGAATCAGAGCAGTGAGGGCCGGCGTGCTCGGAGGCCGATGACTCGGCGAGCTAGCGCCGGGAGCTGCCGCGCGCACGTGCAGGGGACGAGCACCACACAACATGCACCACCGCCTCTTCGCCACTTCGCCACTGCTGGACGGAGGCGGTGACGGTGACGGTGACGGCGACGGTGACGGAGACGGCGACGGTGACGGAGACGGCGACGGTGACGGTGACGGTGACGGTGACGGCCGCTCCCGTCCGCCAGTGCTTGCCGGGCCCTCCCTTCGCCATGCTCGACGGCCGCTCGCTCCGCCGTGCGTGACGGGCGCGCGACCATCGGCCCTTCAGCATGCCGCCTCCGCCCCCGCCTCCACCTCCGCCTCCACCTCCGCCTCCACCGCCCCGCTCCCGCATGCCCCCGCCGCTCGCCCCCGGCATGCCCCCGCCGCGCTCCAGCCCGCCGCCGCCCGCGGCTCCCTTCATGCCCTTCCTCGGCCCGCGCTCGCGCCGAGGCTCGCTGGCGTCGATGGCGTCACGCCGGGAGGTGGACAAGGACACGCTGCAGCAGGCGCTGGACAGCATCCACACCACCGAATGCCGGTCCGCCGGCCTCACCTCCTTCCACGACTTCGACGGCGAAGGCGGCCGCGGAGGCGCCAAGGAGCTGGTCAGCAGCGGCGTCACCGGCCTGTACAACAAGCTGCGGCAGAGCGTGGTCGGTGGCGGCGGCCCGCCATCGTCGGCGGCGCCTGCCAAGGACGGCAGCAGCGCCACAGCCGCCCGGCCCAAGAGTTGCGCCTCCAAAGAGTCCTTGGCGCCGGTCGCGCAGCAGCCGCCGTCGCCACTGCCTTCCGCCGCCGACCCCGCCAGGCTGGCCCCCACGGATCCCGCGCCCGACCCGCCGGCGGCGCACGCCCTGAGCCTCCCGCTCTCTCCGAATCTGCCGAGCGGCTCCACCACCGACTCCGCCGCCGAGACAACCCCCACTACGCCCCCGCCCCCCCCCCCGCCCCCCGCCCCCGCCCGCGCTGCACACCGCCGATGGCCAGCCGATCCCTTCCGACGACGCGCGACACAACCCCCCCGAAGCCTTCAAGCTGGCCGCGCCCAAAGACGTCTTCCTTGCCGCCCCGAAGCCTCCTCGTCCCGCTCCCCACGCACCGACCCAGGACGACATGGACAAGGCGCGCAGTGCCTGGATGGACAACGACCGCAGCGAGGTGGCGACACATGCGCTGGCCCGCGTCTTGTCGCATCACGAAGTCTCCATCGTGGACCGACCGGAAATGACGCGCACCAGCATCGACGACGACGACGACGACGACGACGATATCGATATCGACGAGCCACTGGACGACTCGGACGATGCACGTGTTCCAGACGCTCCACACCACGTGACGCCGCCTTCACCTCCCCTGCTCTCGACATACCACGTGCCTCTCGAGGGTCCGCCGGCGCCTGTGACGGATGCTGCGACGGGAGAAAGGCCGTCGATGCCTCGAGCTGGTCCGTCTCATCTGCCGGGTTTCGATCCATCGCTAGCATCCTCCTCGACCGTGGATGGTTCCGTTGCGCCTGATTCACGTTCGAGCTCACGGCCACCTCCGATGCGAAAGCCTCCATCAGGCCCACCGCTCAACCTGAATTCCGCGTGGCAACGGCGAAGGACTGCGCTGAAACCGATGCCGAGTGCCACGTCCTCGCCAAACAAAACATCGTCTGCCACCATCTCATCCCAATTGAGGCGCCGCGTGCTTGCCAAGGACTTTTGGATGAAAGATGACAATGCCAAAGTCTGCTTCTCGTGTGGCCAGACCTTCTCGACCTTCCGACGCAAGCACCACTGCAGAACCTGCGGCCAGATCTTCGACGCCAGGTGCACGTCGCTGGTCACGGGCCGACCTTTTGGCCAGCCCGGCACCGTGCGGCTGTGCAATCCCTGTGAAGAGATCATCTTCGGCGACAACGATTCCACCGTCTTCTCCGACGATGATGACTACCAGCGGAGCCCCATGGCACAGGCCCATGACGCCAACACGGCCGTTTCGCGCTTCGATGGACCCGCGTTCAGCAGAGTCGATGCCGAGGTGATGACGCCTTCCATCGGGATTCCCGCGTCGAGACGGAATCGGGAAGCGAAGAGGAGATCGGCTGTCATTGAGTTTGATGCTCAGCCAACCCATGCGCTCGCACGTCCGAGCTCGTCGCACTCTCTGATCTCCCTGAGCCGGCGGCCAAGGTCGTCGAGCCATCATCGACGCCGACACTCACGTCACCAGCCAGCCTCGCGACTGCGACGATCAAGCATCGATGCTGACCGCGGACCCTTCCACCAGCAGCTGGGAAACGACACGCTCGAGCGAAAGTCGGCCTTGCCCACCTTTCACAACGACAACGTCATCGATCCCGACCTGGCGGCTTTCCTGTCGGACGATGGTTCCGAGGAGGAGGAGCAGCAGCCAAACATATTGTCGGCCGTCAGTGACGGAAATGCCACTTCTCCCGGCGAGCGAGAGAAACTGGGCTTCGCCAGTCTTTTCACCACAGCCATACGCAAGGGACGATCGAGAGGCACGGCGGATCGACGCGTCGCCGCTTCCAGTCAACAGGAATTCCGAGAGGACGAGAAGGGCACCGCGAGAATGAAGCGAAAGCGCAACATGAGTAACGGTTCGTCCAATTTCGTCCGTCCTTCGCCTCGACGGAGTCGCAGTAACCTCTTGCTCAACACCGCAGACCACCCTCTTGCTCATCACGCCCAACCTTCCGCATCCTCGGCGACAGCCCGCTCGACACATGCTCGTGTCATCTCCAGCTCCAGCATGCAATCCGAGCAGCCCAAGGACGACCTCGAACTGTACCCTGCCAGCTATGAGCACGTCAAGAAACTGCTCACGCAGTTGCTCAAAGACCATAAGATTGCCAACCCGAATGCCTGGCAGAAAGCTCTGGTGCCGATCCTCATGCGATGCGCCGATGACGTCGAACCCGACGTCCAGCAGGGCGACGACATGGACATTCGACACTACATCAAGATGAAGAAAGTCCCGGGTGGTCGCCCGGGAGATACGGCATATCTCTCCGGCATCGTCTTCAGCAAGAACATCGCCTTGAAGACCATGTCCCGATCGATCGGCCACCCGCGCATTCTCATTCTGGGCTTCGCCATCGAGTACGCTAGGCACGAGTCTCACTTCATGAGTCTAGAACCGGTGATAGCGCAAGAGCAAGAGTACCTTGCCAACATCGTGAGACGGATCGCAAAGCTCCGCCCCCATGTTGTGCTGGTGCAAAAGCACGTGTCCGGCAGAGCCGTGCATTTGCTGGAAGAGCGCGGGATCACGGTCGCGTACAACATCAAGGAGTCGGTCTTGGCTGCCGTTGCACGGGTGACGGAGACGGTCATGATCAATTCTATCGATAAGCTCGACATCGATGAATCTCGTCTCGGGTACTGCGAAAGCTTCGACGTGAAGACCTATGTCGCCGAGGGCCATCGCAAGACCTACATCTTCTTGTCGGGGTGCGAACCTGACCTCGGATGTACCGTCGTGCTCCGCGGTGGCGATCCCAAGACGTTGCGCAGCATCAAACGCATTGCCGAATTCATGTGCTATGTGGCATACAACCTCAAGCTGGAGAACTACTTGCTCCGCGACTCGTTCATCTCGGTCCCGGCGACCGCCCACAGTCAGATCGAAGCGCACGACCATCCTATCAACGGCATCGGGAACCCAGACGGAAAGCAAGAGACGATCAATCAAACGCTGGCCAAAGAGATCGAGGGCGGCAGCGAACACGTGTCCAAGTATGACGACTTTGAAATGAAGACGCGAGACCGCATTCTGTCGGCGTCTCCCTTCGTTACCTTCATGCAGCCTTACCTCCTGACCCAGCTGCGAGACCTGGAACGCAGGCTGACCACGTACAAAATCCTCCGGGACGCTTACGCTGCCGCCGACGAAGAAGGCGAAGACGAGTCGGACGCGAACGTCAGCGAGCGCTTCAGCCTCGTCCGACCGGAGATGGTCAATGCTCCCGCATCGAGACATCTGCCGAAAGCTGTCCGAGAATACCTGCATGCGGTGCACGAAGCCCAGCTCGAAAAGGCGGAGCACATGTTCGAGACCCAGGAACGCCTGTGGGAGAGGTTTCTCGCCGGCCCGCTCGACCCCTTCGATCCCTTTGCACATCAGAACATCATGGTGCTGTACTCGATCGTCTCCAGCATCACCTCGGCGCCTTGTTCGGGACCGGGAATGTTGGGCATGGGCTTCTATGCTTCGTACAACAAGACCGAGCCCAACCACGACGAGGACATCACGATCGGACAGTACATCGAGGATTTGACCCTCGGCGCAAGCACGACGTGCAACGACTGTGGGAAACACATGTCGGATCATCATCGGCAGTACGTCCACGGCTACGGCCAGCTCACCGTCAGCCTGTCGCGTCAACCGGCGAGGATGCAAGGGTATGAGACCATCATCCTCATGTGGTCGACCTGCCGCATCTGTCGACAAGAAACCACCGTCACGCAGATGAGCGAC
The DNA here is from genome assembly GCA_016165855.1 of Pseudocercospora ulei. NCBI lineage: Eukaryota > Fungi > Ascomycota > Dothideomycetes > Mycosphaerellales > Mycosphaerellaceae > Pseudocercospora > Pseudocercospora ulei. The sequence continues at coordinate 1,461,225 of JACWNB010000016.1, forward strand.
CATACATGGAAGTACAGCTTTGCAAAGTACCTGGAGCTCAGCTTCTGGAGCTCCAAGTTGCACCCGCGCGCGGGACTGTGCAAACACGACATCCACCGAGACTTTGTGCGATGCTTCGGTTACCGGGACGTCGTCATCCGTCTTCAGTACGACCCCGTGGACATCTACGATGTGCTCGTCCCACGAGGCCGGGTGACGTGGAAAGTCGAAGCGGATCTGACGGTCAAGAATGAGCAATACATGCATTTCGAGCAGCGTCTCGAAGCCTTCACCAACAGCGTCCGGCGGCGTCTGGGCTCGATCAACGTCGACACGCTCGACGAGAAGACGGCGGCGCAGGCCCACGACACAGTCGACCATCTCAAAGCGGTGCTCGAAGAAGACCACGCCAGTCTCCTGCAGAAATTGCAGCTCAAGTACACCAATAGCAGGTACTACGAGCTGATTCCGCTCAACCGAGCACTTCGTTTCATGGACGAGCGAGCGATCTGGTGGGACACGGAATTCGAGAAGTTCGAGAAGAACTACTTTCCCTCGGAGAACGACATTCGGAAGCTCGCCGCCCAGCAACTCGAACAGATGTTCCGATCTCAGCCGCCTGCCGTTAGCATGGCGGGCAGTGACGTCGGGTCCGACACGGAAGATGATGGCGCCGAGATGCAACCCGTGCGCAGCAAGCCAGGAGTCCCCCGATACTCCACCCAGGACGAGATCCTGATGGAGAAAGCGCAAGACGTCATGTACTCGGTGGTGGAAGAGCACAAGGCCGCGGAAAACGAGAAGCTAGAACCTGTCACCAGTAATGAGTCTCCGGTCGCCCCTGGTCCTCACCTCACACGAATTCCCACACCCAGGAAAGAGCGAGAAGAAGCGGTGCAACGAGACGACGTCAAACATCTGGACTTGGCCGTCCCTTCTCACGCTTCCCCCGAACGGACCTCCCATGCCGATGAGGCCACCACGCAGCCTTCCGACGCCACTGGTACGGAGGGATTTGACTTATCCGACGGGCCCTTTGCCGTACAGCCCAAGCCTCTGAGTACCGGACTGCTCGAGAGAATCGAGGCGATTCGAAGTACTCGTGCTGCCGGCGGTGTCGAGATCCCGGACCGTGAGTCGAAGATACCCAGGTTGTCTGATTTGCAGAAGACAGACGTCTCGAGGAAGCGGGACGCCAGCCCAAGACCTGTTGCGCCGCCGCTTGTCCGAGCGACCTCGTCCCCCGGCCACCCAGGTCACGTGCATCGTCTCGGTGGCGACGTGAACGCAGAGCACAGCATCGATGCTGTTGCGAATGACAACGGCCATCGCCCGCCGCTGGGCCAAGAAAAGCCGTCGATGGAGCGTCGCATCAGCGATCGCGTGGGGGGGCCCAGTCGACTCGCCACCAAAGTCGGGAAAGTCGCACCTTCGCTCATTCCACGGAGCATACCGTACAAAGATCACGCAGAAGGAAGCAAAGTCCCGTCGGGCGTTTCGGCTTTGGCGAAGCATTTTGAGCAGATGTCGCGCGAGTTCGAGAAAGAACGCCTGAAAGAGCGCCGGCAACGGGCCATGAAAAGCCGACACGCTCGAGCCAACCCATTCGCAAGTTCCATGCCGGTTGTGGAGGTCTACTCCAACGCCGCAGATGCTGTGGGCGAGAAGAAGCGGGAGGAGACGCTGGACCGACGCGCCCGGAGCAGAATCGAGCAAGAGGCTGCCCGGAATCAACCCGAGGACGACCCCCTCGTCGACAGCGACCAGACGTCGGTTCGGTCGGCCAGCGCACCACCAACCGACGAGGACTCTGGTGCAGCTCCTCCCGGCGCAGATGCAGCGCCCGCCGAGCTCACAGATACCACAGACGCCGAAGACACCGATCCCGATCTCGATCGCGCACCGACCCGCAGCCGAAATGTATCGGATCCTACCAGCAGCTTGCAGAGTCCGATCGCGAGTGGCCACGACCTGTCGGAGCTGGGCACGGAATTGACGATTCCGGAGCACAGGAAGAATGTGTGGTTCAAGTACCTTGCTGAATTCTGGAGCAAACGCTCGGCATCTGGGTGGGCGGCCTTGGAGTACCCCCTACACTCGACCGAGCATGTCTTCGAAGACTCTGATATCATTGTGCGCGAAGACGAGCCTTCCAGCGTCATTGCCTTGAGCCTGGCCTGTCCGGACTACCGCGCCAAAGAGGCCGAGTTTCGCAACAAGCCCGGTCGTCAGCCCTTCTCCAAGCATGGACACATGCACACCGCTTCTCACGCCAGTGCACCCGGCCCGCCGACCGAGGAAGAGCTGCGCAAGACCGACATCGAAGCGAACCTGCTCAGTGACACCGGCACGCACATGAAATATTCTTTTGCGCACGGAGCCGTCAAGGCCAGCTGCAAAATCTTCTACGCCGAGTCATTCGACGCGCTGAGGCGGCGATGTGGCGTGGCGGAACGCTTCATGGAGAGCATGTCGCGCTGCCTCAAGTTCGATTCCAAAGGTGGCAAGACCAAGTCCCTTTTCCTTCGCACGCTGGACAACCGCTTCATCATCAAATCTCTCCAAGAGGTGGAGCTCAAAGCCTTCACCAAATTCGCGCCCGACTACTTCAACTTCATGTCTCACACCCTGTTCCATGGCGTTCCGTCCGTCATCGCCAAGATGTTCGGCGTCTTCCAGGTGAACATCCGCAACCCCGCCACGGGCGTCGACTTCAGCTACTACCTCCTCGTCATGGAGAACCTCTTCTACGAACGCAACCCCAATCGTCGCTTCGACCTGAAAGGCTCCATGAGAAATCGGAAGATCGAAAGCACCGGCCAGGCCGACGAAGTGCTGCTGGACGAGAACTTGGTGGAAACCATCTTCGAATCGCCGCTGTTCGTGCGCGAACACGCGCGCAAACTGCTGCAAGCGTCGGTCTACAACGACACCCTCTGGCTCTGCAAGCAAAACGTCATGGACTACAGCCTCATGGCCGGCTTCGACGACACCCGCAAGGAACTCGTCGTCGGCATCATCGACTGCATCCGCACCTACACCTGGGACAAGAAACTGGAATCCTGGATCAAAGACCGCGGCAAGAACAAGCCCACCATCACCTCGCCCAAGGACTATCGCAACCGCTTCCGCGTCTCCATGATGCAGTACGTCCTCCAGGCCCCCAACTGTTGGCACCAGTTCCACGCGCAAATGGGCATGCCGAGGATGCTGAAAGACGATTCGGGAACCGGCGGAGCCGGGAGTGGAATGCTTCAGCCTGAGTTGAGCGGGAGGGATGATGGTGGTGGTGGCGGGAACCGAGAGACGTAGGAGTTTGCCGGGGAGAACAGAAGGAAGGCTCTTTTTTTTTTTTGAGGGGAGGGGGGGGGAAGGTCACGACGAGATGTGTTGTGCTGACGATCCCACGAAAGGAACGACCGGGGGGGCTTTTTTTTTTTTTTACCAATCGGCCGTCCAAGGCATGATGGATGCCGCTGCCGCTGACGATGATGATGACGACGACGACGACGACGACGACGACGGCCACGACGAAGACGATCTTCGCTTTTTTTTTTTTACTTCCCGACGCATTTTTGGGGGGTTTTTTTTTTGGCAGGGGGTGGTGGGGGGGGGGGCGGCATTGAGCGCGGGCGTGGGCGTGGTTCAGCTTTTTTTTTCCCCGAGTTTTGAGACTTTGTTTTCTTTTTTGGTGGTGGACGGTGGGCGGGGGAGGGGTAGTTTTTTTTTTTTTCTTTTTTTCTTTACATCTGCCCATCACACCCAATCTCCCCTGCCCTTCCCTTCCCTTCCTCCCCTTGCGCGTGCGTTTTTTTTTTTTTTTTCTTGAAGTACCTGGACAGTGGTGGTGGGAGGGGGTCAGGATTGTAGGTAAGGGGTGGGAATGCTGTTCCGATCTGAAATTAAATGTGCTCTCGTCGTCGTCGTCGTCGTCGTCTGACGATGATGATGATTGATGATGAAACGAATCCCCCCAGTTCCCCCCGAGTTCCTGAACCTTTTTTTTTGTGTCCGACCGGAGGAGGCGGCATGTTCGGCGGAAAGGCACGGGCGGGGAATACGGAGGGGGAGGGGGGGGGGGGGCAGGGTGGTGAGGTCTGGTGGTGCCAATTATACGGCTGGTTGGTGGGGGGCAGCTGACACGATGTGGTATTTTATGATGAAGGGAATGTGAAGATCCCTCAGAAGTATATACAGACGGAATGCTAAGGACCTCCGCTTGCTTACATGACGCTGTCATAGTATCTTTCTGCCATATATCATAATACCACCTTCCAATACTCACATCTCCTGCCATAACAGCTGCTGTCTCCGAGTGCTGTCTCAACGCACGGTGCTCGTCTTGTAGGATGTGATCCATGTCGATGCTGAGCCGGTGTTAATACTTAAGAAGAAGCTCCTCTCCTAGAGCCAGCTTATCCGCAGACGTAGACGTATCCCGAATCCGAAGCTGGCTAGGAATCTAACTCTGCCAAGGCATCGTCGTACGCGCCGATGATCTTCGTATAGAGTTCCTCTGCAGGCGTATGCGTCCCGATGTCCAGTTCTCCGTTGCGTAGAGGAAACAGGATTGCTCGGATCTTTTCGCAGAGCGGTTTGACAGGATCAAGCGATGGTGGGAACTCCCGAAGAACATTTCTCAGCCCATCTGCGTACATGTGGCCTTGTTTGGTCTCCGAGATATCGCGAAATGAACCAGTATACCACTTGTTAAGTCTGCTTGCTCTCGGCCGATCAGACTTTGAGCACTGATGCTCTATTTCCCAAGCACGTCGTGCGCAAACCCAAAGAAGAACGTAGAAGAACGATTCTAGGTCATGCCGGTACGTATGCGACGCTGCCTGGAGAACCTGAATCGCCATAAACTCGACTGTTCCAGTCTGGTGTCGTGCTCCTGAGCTTCCGCTACCTATAGTCTTTGCTAGGTCCAGGTCGATTAGCATGCCAGTGTAGCCATCGGCAACGCGAGGATCTGTAATAATGATGTTGTTCTCAGAGATATCCCGATGAAGGATTTTTCCAACCAGATAAAGGGAACGATGTCCTTTAATAGCATCTCGCAGTGCGGCAAGAAGTTCCCGTTGAGAGCGAAATTCGGACAACGACCGACCAGCTGGCGAGACAACCAGACAACCAAATATACGATTGCTGTATTTCCCGCTATCAGTGTCGTACAAACTGATATCCAGGCTTGCGGACTGCCCGGTTTGCGATTGCTGACGAACTTTGGATGCCTGGCTATTTAAGCTCGACCTTTTGCGGCTCCCTGCTACTTGTCCGTCGTGTCCATCGTGCTTTCGTTTCGAGTTGCTGGACATCCGGGAAGAGCGAGATAGCGAGAGAGAATTCGAATTGCTACTAGATGTAGCCCTAAATCGGTAGGGCGATGTGAAAGTTAACCCACTTCGTAGCTCGTCGATTGTTGTTAGTTGCTTATATCCAACCAACTGAGCAACGCCTTCCACTTGCTTCTCACGTGCTACTCGCAGCAGTTCTGACTCATGCTGTCGCTGAGCTGAAATCCAGGAGAATTTTGCAACGTTCGCGCCGTCAGTAGTACGAAAGCAAGTCGTTCCGCGACAAACGATCGCTCGTTGCTTAACGAAAGGACGATCCACTAGCTGAATCCTGGATGCTTCTTCCGACCCCTGAGGTGTAATTGAAATAGAGCAGTCCAGGCCGTTTTGCTCGATATACATGTCCAGCCCAAGCTCTTCATTACCCATGCTTAAGTATCCCGTAAGGGTTTTGATGAACTTCTCAGGCTCCTTGTGTATGTCGAACCCGCCAGAACTGTACGGTCCAGAACGGTCAAAAACCCAGAGTTCCATAACCCTACCACATATAGTAAAGGCGTGGAGGAAACGGCGTGTCGGTTGTGCAGTGAACACATCGCGCGCGTACCGCGTTAGCTGTAGAATAAGCGGTTTGAAAGGGGTTCCAGACTGCTTAAGCTCCCCGATGATGCGTACATCCTTCCAATCGTGCTTTACGTTTTCCTGGACACCTCTAAGCCGCTTCTTTACGAACACGTCCAGTTGGCGTTTCGCTTCTACGCCTTGGAGATCCCTTGCATGTGACGTTGTATGAAAACTGTTAGACGAGCTGGACAAAAACTCGGTCTGAAAACGAGAGAGCCAGTTCCAAAAGTCGTCTTCTGTTGGCTGGTCCAAGATGGCGCTCCAACGGTCCGAGTCGTACCATTTCTGAGTTTTCACCAAGCGTGATATGCGCTTGCTCTCTCCCTCCCAGCTTTTATCCTCGAAATACTTTTGGAAAAAACCGCCTACCCCACGATGCGTACAGTGCGTAATCTCGTAGAAAAGGACAGGGTCGAGTTTTTTTCGCGTCTGATCACTGCCTTGGAGCGCAGCTGAGGAGCGCACAACTGGTGTACCACTGTATAAGGTAGTAGCACGTGGAGGTGGCGTTGAGAGACCGTCGACAAGGCTAAACACAGCCTTCCATATCTCTACGTCCGATTCCTGATTTATCACGAGGAGTGATAGAGCACGAAAACGTTCATAGCTAAATGGATGCGTTTGGATACGTCCGAAGATAAGGGAAAGTTGCAAGGCAAGGCTCCCAGCAACTTTTTTCGCTTTCAGATGAAAGGCGGCATGATGACCCGTCAATTGCCATACAAGGCGCGATATTACCTGTTGTTGGAGTCCAGGGGCACCCGCTTCTGACGGGACTTCTGACGGGACCGAGCTTTCGAGCTCCCGCAGCTCAGCCTGGCAAGAGTCGAGGTAGTTACCCAGTGGGAACCTGGCGATGATTTCGTGGTCTTCCGGCGAAAGTTGCAGCATAGTGAAGATGGGCCGAGTGTTGTATAGAAGAGGAAGGAAGAGGAAGGAAGAGGAAGGAAGGGGAATGGAGTTTTGTACGTAAGAGGAAGGAAAGGGCGTCAGAAATGTCAGGTGCAAGCCGTAGTGCCAAGACGCACTAGTGAGGTAAGGAAGGTTTGACCAGTGTGTGTGTAGATGACGACCTTAGTGGAGTGGCAGTGACTGGAAGGAATGAATGGTCAGTGTGTGCCTCTATCTACTGTCTACAGAGCTCTCTATATAGGCAGAAGACTGAGGTGCTGAAGGTAGAAGAAGCCGATGGCGGTAAGGCGGCTCTACCCGCTTCCGCTCTCCCCGTATTCCATCTTACACCTTATAGATGAACTGGCAGTTACAATAACTATCTGAGTATCGTAAGAATGATCAATTTACATAGGGAATTATTTCACGCAGGAGAATGGCATAGCTATAGCGGTGAAATCGTAGAAACGAAGCAAGTCTTAGCCAAGTTTCACGGTAGTTATATAGTGACTACCCAGGAAGAAGCCCCGAGCTATACCGTCCTCTCTACGATTAGTCCTCTTCATACAGCTTTGCCTTTGCCCTTGCCTTCAACGTCTATAGCAGGCGCTTCTTCGTCGTCTTCGGACACGTCGTCGTCGTCGTCTTCGTCATCATCATCCCAACCAAAGAAGCTTCTTCCTCCAGTGGTGGCCCCGAGTGCTTCCGCCTTGGCGTCTTCGCTGGAACCGGAACTCTCCTCGCCCGCTTCATCATCATCATCGCCGTCGTCGTAGTCGTCGTCGCTGTCTCGTCCATCTCGGCCTGCCGAGCTTTCGGAGCCTGTGCGCTGCTCAAGCAGACCTTCCCTCATTGCCTTCAGCACCGCCTGTCGCGTCTTCTCCTCGGCTTCCTCTTTTCGTTCCACATACTCCGCGTCAAGTCTGCCCTTGTTGGCCCCGCCTTTGCCGCTCTTCATCTCCTCCTCTCTTCGCTCGGCAGCGTCCACAACCTCCTGCCAGCGCCTCTTCCGCTCCTCCTTCTCCTTCTTCTCCATTTCAGGCTTGATCGCGAGGTAGTCCGCCAGGCGTTTGGCTTCCTCCACAGTGCGGAGACGACGTCCGTCCAGATTGCGATTCGAGCCGTTGGGGTTGTTGTTGTGGTTCCGGCCCTTGCGGCTGCTCATGCGGCCTCCTGCTGCGCGGAGCTGCGATCCGAACCCTCCTTTGCCACCGCATAGTCGACGAGAAAGGCGGAGAGACAGGATGGAGTCGTCGGGAGAGTTCAGCAGAGTGTGGATTGGTGATGAGTCGCTGCGCAGAAGCTGCTGGTTGGAGACGGTAGTGAGCAGCAGACGCTCATCGTCGACGGGCAGACGCGCAAAGATGCTGCTGTAGACATGGCTGATCGGCGTCGAGGCTGATGTTGGGAGGGAGAGAGTGCGCGGCAGGTTCAGACCCGCGAACGTCGCAAGGAGGATGTTGATGGTGGCGTCGCGCTGCGCCATGGTTGGTCGCGGTCGTATCAATGCCCCCAGTGACGGCTCGCTAGGTGGATATAGCGTGCACGGGGCAGGTTTGTCGCTCTGGACCGTGTACTCATGTGAAAGTGGCTCAGCCAGGTGAAGACTGTCCAGACGCCGCCGGGGAAGCTCGGCATCTCGGCCGACTTTCCCCCGGCTAGCGCGCCCGCACATTGTCTAAAATGTGACCACTTCTTCGGCCACCTCTTCGCCAGGCCAACCGCACCACCTCTTCCGCCCCCACCGCCCAGCGCAGAACACCGCCAAGATGTATGGGTTCGCACAACACGACCACGAAAGGATTATGCTAACAATCCCCCTACCAGGCTGATCCCAAAGGCCGACCGCAAGAAGATCCACGAGTACCTCTTCCGCGAGGGTGTCCTCGTCGCGAAGAAGGACTTCAACCTTGCCAAGCACGGCGAGATCGACACCAAGAACCTCTACGTATGTGGACTGCGCGACTTGATCCCCCGCTTGCCTCTAACCAGCCCTTTTCCCTCCAGGTCATCAAGGCTTGCCAGTCTCTCACCTCCCGTGGCTACCTCAAGACCCAGTTCTCCTGGCAGTGGTACTACTACACCCTCACCCCCGAGGGCCTCGATTACCTCCGCGAGTGGCTCCATCTCCCGGCCGAAATCGTTCCCCAAACCCACGTCAAGCAGCAGCGCAGCCACGCTCCTCCTCGCGGCATGTTGGGAGGTGAAGATCGCGAGCGCCGTGGTGGTGGCCGCGGTGGTCCTCGCCGTGACGGCGATCGCGAGGGTGGATACCGCCGCCGTGAATACGGCGATCGCGAGAACAAGGAGGGTGGTGCTCCAGGTAGCTTCAACCCAGAGTTCCGTGGTGGCTTCGGCCGTGGTCGTGGCCGGGGCGACGCTCCACCTGCTTCGTCCTAGGAGGACGGTGGCTGGAGTGCCGACGACGCTGCAGGTGCCAAGACTGGCGGCGGAGGAAACTGGGAGAAAGCACCAGCTGCTGGCGCTTCCACGGATTCCGCTGCTGCTGAGGCTGGCAGCTGCTAGATAGTGTGCATGGACAGCTGCCTGATTATGCGTGCGAGCTTGGCTCAATGGAGTTGATAAGCCTAGTTAATCCAAGCCGCTATATGAGATTGCCATGAGATTTTGGGACCGATGCTCTCTGCTTACTCAGAGGAGGAAAGTGGCTGGCTCTGCCTCCATTCCGGCCGGGTCTTGGTTCGAAAGTTCCATGGTGCGATAGCAGTCGGTGTTGCACCCCGGGCAGTATATCGGCTGGCCAAGCATGCCGAGGAAGAAGCGAGAGCACGTACCACGTTGAGCAGCAGACCAACGACACGTCTCCTCCAAAATGCTTCTTCCATCGTCAAACAATCTTCGTTTAGATCATTCCCCATCTCCTCCAACCTCCTCACACCCGCCATGGCGCCAATAACCACGCATCGCACGCAGGAACCTTCGCCTCATCGGCTCCACGGAACATCTCGGAGGAAGACTCTGCCCACCTGCGAGCCAAACAAGATCGCTCGATGAATGACATCCACCCCCCCCCCCCGCGAAAACGGGACAGCGGGGGGGCGACAGATGAGGCCCGTAAGTCATTCTCTCCTGCACCACCCCCCGGCGGACCGATGCTCTGATGAACCTCGTCAAAATGCACACCAAAATTCCGTCTGCCCCCTCCCATCGTTCGGAGGAAGTGATGATGTGTACGAACGGCCAACTGAAAGCAATCCCCACAACCCCTCTTTTCCGGCAAACACGAGGAAAAAAAATCCGACCCCGCCACGCACGCACCTTGCTGATATTGTGCAGTTGGGCCGACGCGGACATCGGCATCTCTCGCGCCTCCCACCCCCCCCCCCCTCCGATGCAGAACATCAGGCAGGCTTGCGACTGGCTCGCTGAAAGCACGCAAGCATGGGGCTGGAAGGGGCCCACATGACGACGCCGTGGGCAGCTCAGCTCGCGGCCGCCCAGCCCCCCCATGCCGGTCGCCAATCTTGACACTCAACCCCCCCCCCCCCCCCGGCACTACCGGCGGGCGCGATGGTGACATCCTAGGAGAGCGCCAGACCGCCGATTGCGCAACATCCACCCGACACGCCCGGCGACGTCTCGCATCATCCGGCCGAGCATTGCTGTCCCCAGGCGTGTGCTGGCGGCGCGGACGTTTTGGACGGAGTGCTGTTGTGAGGTGTGATCCGGTGCGCGTGGGCGAGGAGGAGAGGGGATCAGACAATGAGGGATACCCAAACACTCCCCAGGAAAGGCACGGGGTTTCTCTACTGCCGCGCTCATAAGCCGTTATCCGTTGTTATTCTACATTCAGCTACATCTGGCCTGTGTGTGCACATCGCCACCTCTCGTGCGAACGCCCGGGGCGTGTCTCTCTCTCCCCCCTCGTGCTCCAAATGCTGCCCGATGCCAAAAGATTTGCACAGTCGGATCCAGTCGATCTCACGTCGTCGGCGTTGTGACGCCGGACGATTCCCGGTGAAGGAAGGAGGATGGATGGATGGATGCGATGCTACGTCGGCGTGTGGCGCAGTTCCAGGCCCATGCCCGCGGCGCATTTTCTTGCCTGGGCCATGTGCAAGAAGCAGTCGCGCGCCAGGTTGCGCGTCTGCCGCACGAAGACGTCGCCGCCGACGCGACCGCGATCCACGGCCTTTTGGAGCAGGGACATGGCCTCTCGGCACGCGGCCTCCTCGGCGCACAGCGTCCAGAGCTGGTTCGCAACCATGGTGGGCGCGATCAAGACCTCGTCGATCGGAGGCTGCTTCTTGGAGCGTGCGGTGGCGATGGTGCGATCGCAGTCCTGTATGCTTCGGTGCAGGATGGATTCGTTGACCGACACGGCTTGTTCGAGCTGCTCGAGCTGTCTGATCTCGCCATCCAAGCGTTCTTGTGCCATGCGCAGAGCATACTCCTGCGCCTGAAGAGGAGCAACAGCATCAAGGTTTTGACTGACCTTCTGCTGCGCTTGCTGTACCAGTGCGGCGGAGATGGCTTGCAAGAGATGCTCCTTTTCTGGGTTTGGCGGGATGGGCGGTGCCGGCAGGGTGGACGGCCCTGGTGCAAGAATGGCCACGTCAAAGGGATCTGTCAGCAGATCGGGCGCCGGCTGCTTTGGTCGTGGCTGGTGTGTCGTTGGTGCTGGCTCCCATTGACGTTGCGCGTGTTGCTGGGGAGCGATTTGAGAGTCGGCTTGTCGGAAAGGCGGCGGCTGTTGATGGGGAGAATAGGGCGCAGGCTGCATATACCTGTCTCCAGGCAGCTCAGAAACGCCATTCTGGGGTGGAACAGGAGATAGTGGACTTCGGTTTTGGTTCGCCGGATGCTGGTGGTGGTATGAAGAACCTTGCGCTTGGGCAGATGGTGGCAAAGGAGGACCTGGTGGCCTGTCATGGAGGTGCACGGGCGAGGAAGCGGACACGTTGTGCGATGGTGTCCTCGGCGCAGGCCGATGTGTGTTCTGCGACAACGACGATGAGCGTGGCTGGTGCGCCGCTTGATGCGGCAATGGTGGTAAGGGTGGCCCATGTCGAGCTCCACCCCGTCCTGGCTCTGCATACTCCTCGCCGGACTTGGGGGGAAGCGGCGGCGGTGGCGGTGTCGCTACGCTGGCCGAGTCTGATGGGTGCGGTGCATGCGCGGGTTGCTTCGGAGGCAATTGGGGCGGCGCCGGACCCGGTCCCGGCGGCTGGTGTGGCGGTGCGGGGGGACGCTGCTGATGCTGCTGGTGGTGCTGAGCTCTGCTGATGACGGGCGGCTCGCGGCTGAAGACGTGCGACAGACGGTGCAGAAACTCGGCGGTGCTGGCGCGGTCGCACATGCTGCTCCAGGCGCTCAGGTATGGGTGGTATATTCGCCCATCTACGCCCACGTGCTGCCCCGGTCGGACGACCATGTCTTTTCCGGGCGTGACGTAGGCGAACGGCGCGTCGTCGGGGTAGGCGTGCGGGATCCAGACGGTGAGCGGGAAGCGATAGGTGGTGCCTCGGAAGGCCGCGGGGAGGGTGCCGGCGAGGCGCAGCAGCAGCGCCGAGGTGCCGTCGTGGCGCGTGTAGACGTCGGTGGCGGGCAGCAGCGAGGGGAATGCGGACAGTGCGCGGGCGGTGTCGGAATAGGTCCGCTGCGGATGGCGGTATTGCTGAGGAGACGGAAGAAGCGGTCAGTCTGCGTCGAGGGAGGCGGGAGCGCTGCTGCGTACGTGGAGCACGTCCGACAACCACTGCAGCGTGCGGTCCGCCACCGGCGCCATGTTCATGGGCGGGCTCGTGCTCCCGTTCATGTGCGTGCTCGTGCTCGTGCTCGTGCTCGTGCTCGCGCTCATGTCCATGCTCGTGCTCGCTGCAATGACGCTTGCGCCCGTTGTGCCATATATGTACGTGTTACATAACGACACCCAATGCTGCGTGAGCTCCGCGGGCCGGCCCGAGGCGGAAAGGCAAGCCGGTCGCAGCTGCCTCGGCCTTGGCGCGAGATCCACCTGATATCAACGCTCCTTCCCCGCTCCGCAAAGTGCCCCGCCGCACCCGGCGCCATCCAGATCAGCTTACTTTCGGCCTGACTTTCAGCCTGACTTTCAGCATCATCACTCTCGCACGCTACGGACGTCTGCAGCTGCCGGTACCAGCCTCTGGAGCCCCCCGACGTCCCGTAATCCCACACCCTGGATTGGCCCGCAACACCCCCCATCCGGCGAAAGAGCTGCCGCCCGACGTCCCGAGCATCCACCACCCAAATCCACGGCCACGGAGCGGGCACTGGCCCCAACGAACGTGAGGGGGCAGGCGGCGGCCGTTGAGGCTACGGCACCTGATCCGATGCACCAGCGGGAGCCAAAGCCCGCGCATCCATCCGCGGTACCGGCTTGCACGGCCCGATGGCCTACCTGAAGCTCCCGCTGATTCAATGCCGAAGCACTGGATGAGGAGTTGCGTGCGGGATCGAGCGACGTCTGCTCGTGCAGGCCCCAGCACCGACCTGCCTCTGTCTTAAGCAAGGGTCGAATGTGCTCTCCACTGTTTTGCCCCCCTCCCTCCGCCACGTCTCCGTTGGCGGCAACGATTGAATCACGACATTTCTGATGCCATTCTGGACCGCTGTTGCCTGCCTTCGCACACGCCTCACACACGACAACCGCCCCCTTCCATCTGTCCGCATGGCCAACGCGCCGCGAGCAGCGCCATCCAAGTCCTACGATGGCCTCTCCCTGACCCATTCCCCACCGGACATCGCACTCGCCGCCCATGTCCATTCGCAGGAGGCGGCCTACGATCCGGTCTTCGGCGAAGTGCAGGACGGAGATGCGGGTTATCGCAACGTACGTGTGTCGCCGCTCGATTGTTTTCGCTGGGAGTGTCATTGCGACGAATGAGACGTCGACCTCGTGGCTGCGTGCTGCGTGCTGTGGATCCCGTGCTGACGCCGTGCGATACGTGTAGACGGGATGGAAGAGAGCCGCCTTCCTCATGATGAAGACCCAGGTAGGCATCGGATCTCTGTCCATCCCAGCCGCATTCTTGGTCCTCGGCCTGGTCCCGGGCGTCTTCGTCGTGACGCTCGTGGCAGCCATGACGACATGGTCCAATCATGTCCTCGGACGCTTTTCCATCAGCCATCCCGGCGTGTCCAGTCTGAGCTCCGCGGGCGGGTTGATGTTTGGTCGACCTGGTGAATACTCCTTCACCACCGTCTTGATGCTTTGTGAGTGCTTGACTTGAGCGACGGCGGCGACATGCAAGACGTCCGATGCTGACGTTGCTTTCAAGTTTACATCTTCACCGCGGGCTCTTCGCTGGTGTCCGTGTCGACTTGTTTCAATGCGCTGTCAGGCCACTCGGCGTGCACCGCCGTGTTCCTCGCCGTCACCGCCATCATCGCCTTCTGTCTTGCTTCGGTTCCCAAGATCAGCCAGATTAGCATATTTGCCCCTGCCGCAGCGATTCTCATCATTGCATCGCGTGAGTGAACTCGTCGGTCGCGCGCTGCCCATCACACACCCGAACCCACTGACTCGTCCGCAGTCCTCACCGTTTCCGTCGCCGTCAATTTCGGCACCCCAGCGGCCGCGTCAGGAGCACTTGACTGGCGCGATCACCGCGAGTTCCACTTCTGGGCCAATCCGTCCTTGCCCGAGGCCATGGGAGCGGTGTCAAGCATCGTCTTCGCCTTCACCGGCACCCCTTACTTCTTCTCCATCCTCACGGAGATGAAGAAGAAAGAGGATTACTTCAAGGCCATGTACTGTTGCCAGGCGGTGGTTTATGCCATTTACTTGATCGTTGGAGTCGTGGTTTACTACGCCTGTGGCAAATTCGTCACCTCGCCGGCGCTCGGTTCGGCTGGCACGGTGATCAAGACGGTCGCGTACGGTCTCGCGCTGCCCGCACTTCTCATCACCTCGATGATCGTTTGCCATGTATGTATTGCCCGTCCAGTTCGGTCCTGTCCGACGAAGCGCGTGAAGCTCATAGCCCTCCAGATCCCGGCCAAGACCATCTTCATCCGTGCTTTAACGGGTTCCCGGCATCTCACGTCAAAGACATGGCAGCACTGGACTGCTTGGCTGAGTTGCACGGTGGGCATGGTCCTGCTCGCCTACCTCATTGCGTCCGCGATCCCCAACTTTGGAAGCCTGGTATCGCTGGTTGGAGCGCTGTTCGGATCCATCATCTGCCTCCAGCTTTACGGCGTCATGTGGTGGTACGACCATAAGCACGTCGCGAGACATGCTCGGGACACGCGCTGGTACGTCTCGGCCTGCTGGGCGACCTTCGTCATCGTTGGCGGCTGCTTCTGCACGGTTTTTGGAACCTGGGGCGCGATCGAGAAGATCGTGCTCGCCTACCAGACTGGCTCCGGGAAGGTGTGGTCCTGCATGGACAATTCGAGCTCACATTGATCGGCCACGGCCCTTCGCCGCTTGCGTTGATCGCAAGGCCGAGCGCGGCTCTGTCACGATGTCACGATTCATGAAGGCGGCGGCGGCTACACCTTTCGTCTAGCATTACTGGGTTGGGATCAGTGACCTCCATCGATCCGTGGCCGCATTCGGCATGCGAGTGTGTGTACTATTTTACCGTGCAATGAACGGCCAATGCCGCGCAAATAGTTATATGGTGTTTTTAGCCCCGCGAAGGGTGGAAACTCGGATAGGTCGTCGCGTTGATCACGTGTGCCCCCCTGATGTCCTCGGCTTTCTCCTCATCTTTCACATGCCCCTCCCCTTGGCCCTGTCGATCATCTCTGAGCAGTAGGACGACCGCCACAGCCTTGTATCGTTCGATATGCCCGTCTCGGTGCTGCTTCTCGCTCCGCGAGACATTTCCAGCACTGTTGATGGAGTCCATGAATCGCTCTCCAGTTGGGATGGTTGCATGGCCCATTCCTACTGCAAATGGCCCGTCATCGCTGGTATCGTCACTGCTTCACTCGTCATACTCTCGCTGGTGTGGTGCCTTGCGAGATGTCTATGCTGTGGGCTTCAATGCTGCTGTGGATGCCTGTCTTGCTGCAACGCCTGCTGTCCAAAGCCTCGAGGCCGGAATCGAGACCACGGCGGATATCAACAGACTCCCTCGACACCATGGCAATATCAGCAACCCCCTCCAATGCAACCGCCGGCGTCTATGGCAGGCGGCGCCAGCGGAGGGCACAGAGCTGCACCCGCCGCATCTACAGCCACCTTCGATTCACCAAGCAACAAATACAACGAGGATGCGCTCCCGGCGATGCCGACCTGGCAGAGTGCCACATCGAAAAGGGTGGAATCAGACGAGGGAGTAGAGCTCGAGAAGATGGACCAGCACGCATCACCCACGTATCACGCATCACCCACGTATCACCAAGAGTCGCTGCTCGGCAAGAGTCAAGACGACTCGGTTGGAATTTGGAAATGCAATCGGATCTAGCGTCGGCGTTGGAGGAGGAAAAGATGAACCGGCATCACTCGTTCAGCACGCTCACGAGACGTGCCTCCACCCGGCAACTCAAACGACCAGGAACCTCGAGAGTTGGAATGGTAGATACCCCTTGGGAACGACAGCACAGGACAGTAGTTGGTATTCTTATCCCCCCAGTCCCCAGCATTGACGTGTCGCATTCTTCCCTCGCCGTCTCATACCGTCCATCCAAGCACGAGAGGACGAGAAGTGACATTCGAGTAGGAGGGGTAGTTATGCATATTGTACTGGCGTCGAGAGTTGGACCGATCATGGCAACATTCATCTGCAATGGGCGGGCCACGCGACTGCAAGCCACAAACGTGCCAAGGTGGGGCGGAGGGGGCGGAGATGTTCTCGAGCTTCAATGCGGACGGAGCTGTAGGTGTTATACCAAACTCGGAGCTGTAAATACGTGTTAACTATACCAAACTCGCTTGTCGTGTCGTCGGCTGCGCCTATAGAATCCCTCGGAGCCGCCACAACCACACATGTGCTTCTGTTTGTCTCATCCTTACAAAGTCGCCATCCCCAAGGAGCTGATGCGGGCCAAGACCAGCCATGAGCTCTTCTCCTTCCTCGCCAAGCAGATCGAGCTGTTCCTGAAGACCCACCACGGCCAGCATTACACCAGCCACAAAGAACGGCGCACCTCGACGTTCCGCGGACCGCGCGAGGAAGATGTCTTCAGCCTGGGCTTCACCTTTTCCTTCCCCGTGCAACAAGTCGGCATCAACAAGGGCACGCTGATCCGATGGACCAAGGGCTTCGACATCCCCGACACCGTCGGCCGAGACGTCTGCGCCTTGCTGCAGAAGGAGATGGATGCGTTGGGGCTTCCGGTCCGGGTGGCGGCGTTGGTGAACGACACGGTGGGCACGCTGATGGCACGGTCTTACACCAGCCCCGGCAAGACAGGGACACTCCTGGGCGCGATTTTCGGCACGGGCACCAATGGTGCATATGTGGAAGCGCTCGACAAGGTCAGCAAGTTGCAGGCCATGGGAGCCGCGGCGGGCGAAGTCGACGACAGCACCGGTCAGATGATCATCAACACCGAATGGGGCAGCTTCGACAACCATCTGTCCGTGCTGCCCCGGACACCGTACGACGACGATCTCGACAGGGAGTCGGTGAACCCTGGCATCCAGATGTTTGAGAAGCGTGTGTCGGGCATGTTCTTGGGAGAGATCTTGCGAAGAGCGCTGGTGGGCTTGATGAAGGACAAGGACGTCCCTCTCTTCACGGACGAGCACTCCAACCAGAACGACGTCCACAGCACCACCAACGTCGACCCGAACTCTCGCCTGCACAAGCCGTGGGGGCTGGACACGAGCTTCCTCTCCACCGCCTCGGGTGACAGCAGCCAGGGCTTGAAGATTACCAGGCAAGCTCTTGACAGCGAGCTCGGCGTCACCGCAGCTTCGGCAGAAGATGCCGAAGCTGTGCGACTGATCGCTTCTGCCATTGGCAAACGCGCGGCACGTCTTTCGGCGGTGGCGATCGCCGCCGTGGTGATTGCCACGGGCAAGCTCAAGAACCCCGCCGATCTCACCACCACCGACCCCGCGACCCTGGAGGTCCATGAGGACGACATGGTCGACATCGGGGTCGACGGTTCACTCGTCGAGTTTTACCCCCGCTTCGAGGAGTACATCCGTGAGGCTTTGAGGGACATTGCCGGGATCGGGCCGCAAGGTGAGAGAAGGATTCGCATTGGAATTGCCAAGGATGGCAGCGGCGTGGGCGCGGCGTTGATCGCACTGGTCGCCGACCAGGCGCGCAAAGGTCAGTCGGATTCCGACCTCAGCTCTCCTCCCGTCCATATGGAATCTACTGACACGGCCCTTTCCCCAAGGCATCTCCCCGGAGATTTCACGCCCGTCGAGCACCGCCTTCTTCCGCGGCGTGCTCGAAAACATGGGCCGTCGTGTCAGGTATCGGGCGTAGATGACCAGACGGACGGTTCCCAGGATTGCACGCATGCATGCGAGTGGATACGAATGACGAACAAGCTTCGCGACTTAGTGCTTGGTGTGTGTGATACATAGGTACTTGTCATGGCCCAGGGATGCAAGGATACGCATGGCACACAAGCTTCACGACTCATGTAGTGCTTGGTGCAGGATGCTCGTCAGGGCCCCAGGATGCAACACTGGATGCGGCACTCGCGGCAAGAAGAGATGCAATCCGAACGGTGGCGTACCGATGAACAGTCCTTGTGCACCGGTGCTCTACCAGTCTTCTCATCGCCGTGGGCACATTCCTCCTTGCACGCCCGGTCTCACACACACAGGGATTGCCTCCCAACCTCGGTGATACACACTCTCTCTCTTTCTCTCTCACATGGGCGCGCGGCTGCATTTCCGTCCTGCCCGCGCGCTCAAATATCGCCACGTTCCCCCTCCTATACCCTTCTCAATCACCACCACCACCACCACCACCAACACCAGCATCCCATCTCAATCACACCCACACCCACCATGCTCGTCAACACCTCCGCCATCCTCCTCCTCCTCGGGCTCTCGGGCCCCATCTTCGCCCGACCAACCGCCCACCCCGCCAACATCGTCACCGTCCGCGCCGCGGACCCGGAACGGCTCAGGACCGACTACATCTACACCCAAAAGAAACGCGCCCCGGAGCCTGAGGCCGAGGCCGAGGCCGAGGCCGAACCTTGAATCCACTTGGAGCCGTCCCCCGCCCCAATGGGCGCTGAGGTATGTCCGTCGTCCGTCACCATGCTGCACCCACCCAGCCTCCACTCACACGCCGAAAAGGAGGAAGCCCACGCACCCTGCTGCGCTTGGGCTCGGCGACTGGGGGTTGGACTTGGGACTTGGCGTGGTTGCGGAGTCGGGAGTCGGGAGTCGGGGGTTGTGTCGTTCACGCGGTCACGTGCAGGTGGGTCGGTTTCACGGATGGGAATTGGAATTGGAATGCCGCGGGTCCTGGTTCTTCACTGGTACAACCAGTCATCACACTCTCTCCCGTGCGCGATTTTGGGGGTTCGGGGGGGACACAAAAGATGAATTCGCCTCGCCCAACGGCGGGGACGGGCGGCGCCAGACGAGAAGAACGGCCGTCAGGTAACTACTGGTACTTGCCCTCTTGGACCGAGCGGGCGCTTCCTCCACTTGACGTGTCGACGTGACCTGTAGACCATCGTGCTTCCATCAGGGCCCCACCACGAGCACCACACGCCCGCCTGCACCAGATGGCGATTCTGCGAGCTGCTCGCAGGTCATCGACGGTGCGGTGCGAATGCTGCATGCGGCTCCGCAGACGCCAGCACGCGGCTCCTGCAGGTGAAGACGCCAACAACCAGCTCCTGCAGATGCTCGCCGTCGAGTCCAACCCAACGCAGCCCGACAGCGACCCCGCGCGGCCATGCCACATCGTGCACACGGCCTGCGCCACTGTTCCCGGCAATCGGCTCCATGGCCAGCGCCCCTTCCCAACGTCCGCGCATGGCACTTTCCCCGCGACCGGCACGGGGCGTGTAGCACCTGCCTGAGATGAAGGCCGCAGTGGGATCAAGACCGCCGTGGGAGTGGCATCGCACAGCCCTGAAGACCGTCCATCACGTGGGCGATGGACCGATGCGGGAGCAGACGGATGTTGGCTTGGGCGGTGCACGGCTTCCTGCGTCGGCACCAAATACGCGTCACTGGTTTTCTGAAACGGGGATCAACGGCGGGGTCTTCCGACTGTGGATTAGTCAGGACAGGATGCATATATCATTCCCCTCCCCTCCCGTGCGGCCGGTCTGGCGTTCGGCGGGCAGGTTTCCTTGCACGTGAGCAGCCAGCTCCTCGAGGACACGATGCGCTTCCGCCGCCTCCTGCTCTCGGCTGCTGCGCCATCATCATCTTTATCTTCATCTTCTTCTTCATCGTCATCGCCATCGCATGGTCTCGTGCCGTGGCAGTCATATGTGTCCGTAAGTGCAACGACAGCGTGATTGATTGATGGATTTTTCTCCCGTCCATGCCCACGACTGATCAAGTCGCCCGCTGGCCGCCCCCCCCTCAACAGCGACCGGACATTCTCGCTCCCGCGCTCGACGTGCGAACCTACGAAGCCCAGTCCGTCGCCCCGGGCTACATCTTTCTGTCCACGTGGCACGACAGCGAAGCCCTCGACGGTCCATACATCTACACCAACGATGGGGTGAGTGGAGTCGGTCCCGAACAGGGACAAGAAAAAAAAAGGAAAAACGATCGATTTCCTTTTCAATCTTGACCAAAAAAAAAAACTTCAAACGCAGAACCTGATCTGGTCCGGCCACAACCCGTCCCTCGCGGCGACCAAGTACTTCAACTTCCAAACCCACCGGCTCCGCGCCGGCGGCTCGCGGTCCATCCTCAGCGTCTTCCGCGGCCACTCGGACCGCGGGCGCGGCCAGGGCCACGTGGCGCTGGTGGACGACTCGTACCGGGTGCTGCGCACCATCGCCTGCCCGGAGGCGGCGGCGCGGGCGTCGCTGGATTTCCACGAGTTCCGGCTCGCGGACGACGGCCGCACGGCGGTGGCGGTGGCGTTGGTGCCGATCCAGAGGGATCTGGGCGCGTGGGGGATCGAGGAGGGGCTGGGGTGGGTGCTGGATAGCGTCATGTATGTGATGGCGTTGGGCCAGGATGGGGCGCGCGATCAGGTGCGGTTTGTGTGGAGGGCGAGCGAGCACGTGCCGTTGCAAGAGAGTGTCGTGCCGCCCAGCGCGCATCGCTTGGCGGGGATGAGCTATCGCCATGCGTATGATTATTTGTGAGTACTCGATCCGACTGCCGGGTGATGGCAGAAGGGGGACGCCGGGCTGACACGGGGGGGGGGGGGGAGACAAAAGTCATATCAATTCGATCGATCGCTTCGCCGACGGCGATTACCTGCTCTCGGCCCGACATACCGACGTCGTCTATCGGATTTCCGGCAAAGATGGGTCGATCGTGTGGCGTCTGGGGGGACGGAACTCGTCCTTCGACATGCTGGGCTTTCGCTTCTCCGCACAACACGACGCGCGCATCGTGCACGAGGCCGGGCCCGATCGGCTGGTCATCAGCCTGTTCGACAACGCGTACAACGGCGAAACCCACACCAGCAATGCCTCCTCCGCCCTCGTCATCGCCCTCGACCTCCCCCGCAAGACCGCGCGCGTGCTCCAGCAGTTCTTCCCCGCCCGCGGCGGCCTGGCTCAGAACCAGGGATCGGTGCAGGTCCTTCCCGGCGGCAACACCCTCGTGAGCTGGGGATTGATCGCCGAGTTCTCCGAAGTCGACGCCCGTGGGAATCGCGTGCTCGACGTCGCCTTCGCCGATCCCGAGACCAGAGCCTACCGCGTCAGGAAATCCGATTGGGTGGGCCGCCCCCGCGACAGCGACATGGCCCTGTATCTGTACTCGCGCCGCCGCGGCAGCAAGACCCACTTCTGGATGAGTTGGAACGGCGCGACCGAGGTCGATCGATGGTTGGTTTATACCACCACGGCTCCGACGACGGCTCCGGCTACGACTGCGACGAATGCTTCGCATCGTATTGGAAGCACGGAAAGTCACGGGTTCGAAACCCACTTCGCCGCGCCCGGCTTCGTTCCCGCAGGTTATGTGGAAGCCGTGGATCGGAGCGGCGAGGTCCTGGGGCGGTCGAAGCACGTGCCGGTGTCCGTGCCACCGCCCAGCTTGGCGGATCGGTGCTTCGATGAGCATTGCACCGTGCAGGTCTTGCCGGAGAAGAAAGCTCGCGCCGCCGCTCCCGGCGCGAGGAAGATGCCGCGGGAGCGCATCGGTCCCGGGTGGATGACCGGCTGGCTGAACATGGCTCTTGGGTTCGCCGTCGGACTGGGCCTGGCGAAGCTGGGGTGCCCCCAACGCATCGCGCGGGTGGCGAGGAGGAGATGACGGCATCGCCCCATTTCCCCGGCTCGGATAGGAGTTAGAGTTGCGGGGCCGAGCGCCGAGAGCCGGGAGCCGAGCGCGGGGGAGATGCTTCAACCAGAAGCTTGTCCTGCGCACGGCGCTTTTGTTCCCCCTCTTACGCTGTGGTGGAGGAGAGACGTCATGGGGCAAAGTCTCTCCTCCCACTGTGCACCGACTGACTCAATGGCTGGCCCGCCGTGGGATCCACCAACCACCCCTCCACCTCATCCGTGCTCGCCGTCCACCACCCGGATTGCGCTGACGAGCTCTCCCCATGGCGGCGCGTGAAAAAGCCTCTCCGCCGCACTGCGCCACTCCTCTCCACTCCGCCTTCCCCGTCTTCCCCCGCCGCCGGAGTCGTTCGTCCTTGCAGTCCTGCTACTCGGCCGAGCACCACCAGCACGTCGCACCACATCGCACCAGGAACCACATCGCACCACTTCGCATCACCATCAGGCAGCACATCGCACCACCACCAAGCATATCCATATCTCCCAACCATGTCTCACGCCGCGGCCGACCATGGCCTGAGCCCCGCCGCCCACGGACATTCCGCCGACCACGACGACCTGAGCTCCAGCGGGCGATCAAAGGAGAGCCAGCTCGAAAAGGCCCACGACCTCGACCCGGAGGAGCTGGCCTCCTTGGCACCACAGGCGACAATCCACCACGGCCAGCTGTCGACAGCCCACCAGGACCGGGACCCGGGCCAGCAGAAATTCCGCAAGCTCTCGTGGCAGCGCCTGACCGTCTGCTTGATCGTCGAGGCCATCGCACTGGGATCGTTGAGCGTGCCGTCTGCATTCGCCACGGTGGGTATGGTTCCCGGAGTGCTCCTCACCCTTGGCCTCGGCTTGGTCGCCATCTACACCTCATATGTCATCGGCCAGGTCAAGATGCGCCACCCACACGTCGAGCACTACGCCGACGCCGTGCGGCTCATCTGGGGCCGCTTCGGCTACGAACTGGCGGGGGTCATGTTCGTGCTGTTCCTGGTCCTGTTGCTCGGCTCCCACGCCTTGACCGGCACCATCGCCTGGATCCGCATCGTGAAGGAGCCGGGGGTCTGCGCCCTGGTTTGGTCCATCATCTCCGCCATCATCCTTTTCCTCGTCGCCCTCCCACCCACCTTCCACGATCTCGCCATTCTGGGCTACATCGACTTTGTTTCCATCCTTGCCGCCATCGTCATCACCATCGTCGCCACCGCCGTGCACGCGCATCAAGCGCCCGGGGGACTTGCCGCCGTCGACTGGCAGCTGTGGCCGGCCGAGGGCACCACCTTCTACTCCGCATTCCTCGCCACCACCAACATCATCTTCGCCTACTCGTTCGCCGTCTGCCAATTCTCCTTCATGTCGGAGATGCACACTCCGAGGGACTACGTCAAGTCCATCTGGGCGCTCGGCCTGATCGAGATGTTCATCTACACCCTCACCGGTGCTCTAATCTACGCCTTCGCCGGCCAGTCCGTCCAGTCACCCGCTCTCCTCAGCGCCGGCTTCACCGTGTCCCGCGTCGCCTTCGGGGTCGCGCTTCCCGTCATTTTCATTTCCGGAAGCATCAACGGCACGGTGGTGGGTCGGTACCTCATGCAGCGCCTCTTCCCGAACTCGCCCCACCAGTACATCCACAGCCGCAAGGCGTGGACGATCTGGATCGCCCTGGTGGCCGTCATCACCCTCGTCGGCTGGCTCATCGCCGAGGCCATCCCCTTCTTCAACGCCCTGCTCGGCCTGATCTCGGCCCTCTTCATCTCCGGCTTCTCCTTCTACTTCCCCGCCCTGTTCTGGTTCCAGTTGGTCAAGACCGGCACGTGGTACGTCGGGTGGAAGAACCTCTCCCTCTCCCTCATCAACGCCCTCGTCTTCCTCATCGGCCTGATCGTCCTCGCAGCCGGAACTTATGCCTCCGTCCAGGATATCATCGCCCAGTACCACTCCGGCCGCCTGCGCGCTTCTTTCACCTGCAGCTCTGCCGCATATGAGTAATCCCCACCCCCATCGGGAGCATCACGTGCATTGTCGGCGCGCGGCAAGGCATTCGGTCTCGGGCTGGGGAGGTTTTCTTTTTCTTCTTGTCTCTTTTGTGTCATCGCTCGCTGGTGTCCCCCCCCCCATCATTGAACGACATCCATGAGCCAGCCATGAATAGTTAATTCGTTAATTAGCTAGTGAGATCATGAATCAACGAATCCAACCAACCCTCTCCTCCTTGTGCTCGCCCCCGCGCCTTCTCCCACCTCCCCCCGGGGTCGAGCGGAATCGCGGAAGAGCGACAGGATGGATGCGGGGGTTGCATCATCATCACCATCATCATCACCATCATCATCACCATCCCCGCGAAAGAAGCCGGCGACGACGGTCTCGATTCCAACGCGGTCGAAATCCGAATCCGCATCGTGCCACGCCTTCTTGCGTCGCCACATGCCCATTGACGCTTCATCTCTGCTTGCCACTCCCAACCCTGCCTGCCTGCCTGCCTGCCTGCCTGCCTGCCATCATCTGACCCCCCCCCACAGCCAAATCGCGTCGCGGCGGACGCCCGCCCCGCGAGATTTTCCTGCCGTCCTTCCCCATCCGAGATCAACCCTGCTCGCTCCCTTCGACGGGCCACGTTCGGCCGCCGGGGCGGGGGGTGGGGTGCACACGCCGTCGATCCGGGGGGGGGCTAAGCGATGGGGATTTTTCTCTTGTGCCCCCCCCCCCCCCCCCCCCCCCATTCCGCAACAACAACCGGCGCAGAACTTCCGCGGCGCGGGGTGGGGGGCGAGGGGCGAGGGATGCGCCGTGGGAGGTTCGTGTCGAGGGTCGCACGATGATGCTGTTTCGCACACTGACTTCTTCGGCGGCGGCGGCGGGTGGCAAGACTTCCAGCCGTCGAAGTTCGCGTCGAACGCAGATTCACCTTGACTGTTCCGGCGGGGGGATGGCGCGTTTGTGCCCGAGCAAGCTGCTGCACGGGTTCTTGCCCCGGCCGTCTTCTGCTCGACGGTGCACGGCGGTGCAGTCGGGGCTGAGCTAGAAGGGGGGGGGGGGGGGGGGGGGGGGGGGGGGTCAACTGTGGGGGAAGGGGGGGGGGGGCGGAAAAAGACTTCCCCGAGGAAAAAAAAAAAAACCCCAAAAAAAACAACCCCCCGCAACCCACCCGGTGTTCACGATCCCGCGTCGATTTGGTCGACAACGCTGCTGGCCGAGTAGGCGTCCCAAGCGCGACAGCTGCGCTCCCGGGCGCCCGGCGGCAGCCGCGCCGGGACGTCGTGGGGCCGGGCGAGGAAGTTGACGGCCAAGCCCGCGCTCAAATGCCAGGCCGTGTGGCAGTGGAAGGGCCAGACCTAGATGGAAACAAAAATGCATCCGGCTTCGGGTCAGCAGCAGCAGCAGCACCACCACCACCACCACCACCACCACCACCAGATCCGTGCTGGTCGGGAGGGTCGGAAGGGAAATTCCACCCGGGGAGAGGGGGAGAGGGGAAGACTTACGCCCGGGTTGTCGGCCTTGAAGGCAAAGACCAGATATCCCCAGGCCGGCACGATCTGGGTGTCCCGGCGGAGCGGATTCTCGCCGTTCACCACGTCGCCCGGCCACACGCTGCCGGGCCGGCGGCCCTCGGCGAGGAGCATCATGTTGTGTCCGTGCAGGTGGAAGGGGTGGTTGAAGGGGGTGCGGTTGGTGAGGTTGACCACGATGGTCTGGTCGTCGTGGCCGGCCAGGTCGTACAGGTTGAACTGGGGCTGCGCGACCGCGGTCAGGTGCGAGGTGTTGGCGGTGAGGTAGAGCGCGGGTTCGTTCAGGTTGGCGCGGAACGTGGACTCGTTGACCAGCCATTCCCAGGTGCCCGTGGAGTTGCGGGTGAGGGTGGCCAGGAGGTCGAGTTGGTGGTAGGAGGACCGGTCGGCGAGGGTGGGGGCGGGGAGGCGGTATGCGGGTTGGACGTCGGCGGCGTGGTCGTCGAGGGCGAGGTTGGTGCAGGAGGTGTCGGAGAGGACGGGGGGTGGGGCTTGGGATGTGGGAAGGGAGGATGTGTCGGTCGAGGGGGCGTAGTAGACGATTGCCTGCGTCTCGCCGATCCGAGAGCCGCCGCAGAAGGGTCCGGGGGGAATGCGGGTTCGCATCCAGAACTTGGTGTCGGCCGTGTTGTCGGCCTTGACGAGGATGTCGGCTCGTTGGCCGACACCGAGGGTCACGACGGGCACGGTGTGGGGGGTGGTGGGGACGTAGTCGTAGGCGATGACCGTCATGCTGTGACCGTCGATGGAGAACTTCTGCACTCCGTCTGCGCCGACGTTCATGAGGCGCAGCCGGTGAACTTTGCCGGGCTGGAATTCAAACTTGGACAGTTCCGCGCCGTCGATGCAGGACCATTTGGTATCGGTCGGGACGTCACTGGCCAGCCACTCGGACTCGTTGCCAAACGATGGCCGCGAGCAGTCGAAACGTCCGCGTCCATTGATGAGCATGCTGTGGCTGATGAGAGGCATCTGGGAGAGATCGGCCGTCATCGCGTCGCTGACGACACTGAAGTACGGCACGTGGTACCAATCTGACAGCATGACGGGGCCTAAATCGATGTCGTAGTCTTGCGGTGAGGGGCCGTAGACAATGATGGGCCCGTAGATGCCTGCGGTGTATTGGCCACTGTAATGCGCGTGATACCAGCTCGTGCCGTACAGTTGGGCGGGAATGGTGTAGGTCAGGCTGTAGCCGGGAGCGATGGGGCATTGGCTGACCGCCGGAACGCCATCGTTCCAATTCGATCCGCGCTGCAGGAAGCCGTGCCAATGGACCGCGGTCCCCTCCACCGGGAACGAGATGTTGTTGTGGACAGTGATTTGGATGCTGTCGCCCCACTACACACACCGTTCAAGTCAGCAAGATTGGTTGCAGGATGGGGGATGCGAGATGTCGTACATTTGCTTCGATCGCCGGACCAGGAAATTGATCGTTGACGAGGATGACATCTCGCTTGACACCATCGGCGGACACGGTGCCTCGCGAGATGGTAAACTCATACTTTCGAGTGACATGGGTGATGGGAACGTGGTCGGTGACAGTGGCATCATGCAGGTTCGGCGCTCTGTCTCCCCAGGGAGCCGACTCGATGGCGTTGCCATCAGCGTGGTCCAGCCATTTGGGAAATGGAGGCTGGCACAGGGTGCCCCAAGTTGACCGACCAACTTGCTGTTGATTAGACAGAGGTCCTGAGGGGAGCTGACACGAGGGTTCGGGCGGAGAGAAAGACGATGTTGCGGTAGGCGTCGACCATGTAGCTTGGCAGCGGGACGGATATTCGGTTATTGTGATGTCTACAGTCTGTCGCACGGTCATGGTCTCGGTGAGTTCGGCGGCGGCTTGTGATGTCGTGTTGGCCGTCGGAGTGGTGAGTGCGTGTGCAACATATTCGGTGACGGGAGTTGTCGATATCGTGGCGTTGGAAGATGGGCTGGCGAAGATTAAGCTGGCATGAATAGAGGCGGCTGCGAGCGCAGCGGCGAGAAGGAGAGTATGCATGGAGTGGACTGCTGGGTGAGCCGGAGAGGAGTGACAGCACTGGAACGAGACGGGGAGGAGTGAGCGCGAGGGAACGAGATGCAGAGAGGAGTGAGGGCACGGGAACGAACGGGCTGGCATCAAGAAGAAGTATTCTCCTCCCAGCAACGTTTCTGGCAGCGAGCCACCGACCCAATTCCTGCACCTACCTGGCTGGGATATGAGGCAGTGGACGAGCACATCCAAGACGACATCCAGGCGCCAAGCTCTGGTGAGGGTGAGGGTGGAAGAAGAGGCTGACGGCCAGACAGCCACAAGGTGTCCGGAGGAGGTGTGGTCCGCAGCAACGGGCACCGGCCGGGCCTGGGGCGTACCACCACCGAAGATC
The DNA here is from genome assembly GCA_016165855.1 of Pseudocercospora ulei. Taxonomy (NCBI): domain Eukaryota; kingdom Fungi; phylum Ascomycota; class Dothideomycetes; order Mycosphaerellales; family Mycosphaerellaceae; genus Pseudocercospora; species Pseudocercospora ulei. Next base: position 1,489,242 of record JACWNB010000016.1, read on the forward strand.
TTGGGAGGAGGTCGGGAGCACAACGCAACGCCCGCACGTTCGCGCTCCCAGATGGAGTATGTAAAACGCTCTCTCCCCTGACCTGCTGCCGCGCAACGTCGCACCGCGCCGCAATGCTCCAACGCCGGCCATATCCTTTCGCTCACGGCTGCGACCTCGATACTGTACTTCCGATCTATATATAGCCACAGCGACGTCAGTATCAAGATACCCATCCCCATAACGGTCACTACCATCGATATAGTGATTAGCCAGATGAAACTCTCGGCCGCAATGCCGGTGGCGTGGAATGGCGAGACGCGGGCCACATGTGCCAATGCCCCGGAAATGACGGGTGCACACCCCATAGTTGATCCACGGTGTCACGTGGAATGATGGATGCAGTGGGTGAAGGCCGAGCTCAACCATCTTCCCCGCCCGCCCGCACGAGATTCCAACGGACGGCATCGAGGCGCCCGCTCGCCCGCCCGCCCGCGGCGAACCATGGGAGTCCAATAATTGGAGCATACACGGAGGCACCGGCACCGGCAGCCATGCCAGCCATCTCGGCAGCCATGGACCACCGGAACCAATCCACACACGACCCACAATCGGCATCCGAACGCGTGGAAGATGATATTCGGGGAGGCGGGGTTCGATCACGACGCGTGCCGTTCAAGCCGCGTCCTCGACCCGACGCGATGGTCTGACTTGATCCGCCAACAGGGCTGTGGAAGCACACGGAATGGACGCGAGACAAGGTGGTGCGCGTGCCCCACAGCCCATTGATGCCTCAGGCTGAAACTTCTTGTTTTGGGGGGTGGGAGCAATGCGCATTCGAGTCGGCAGGCTTTGCAGTCCTCGCACCACCGGCCCCCGCAGCAGGTGAAGACATGTGCGATGGTGAGTGCGGACGGGAGGAGTTGGGGGGCGGGAGGGCGGCTTGTGCGGCGAGCCATGCCGAGATCCTGCCTGTCGTTGATCGGGTTGGCATGTCAGATCCTGGAGCGACGATGGGCACACCATAATCCCGACTTCGCGGGCTCGGCTCGGAATCGGGTGAGGACCTTGCTGCTTCGTCGTCTCCGTCCTCATTCGATGTGGCAGCCTTCATCAAAGATGGTTTCGGGCCCGGTGCTGACCTTCGCAAGCTTGTGTGAACAGGAGCAGCCCCAGCGTTGATGCGGACTTGACTGTGCTTGCTCGTCCTTGCAGAAGCAGTTGATCGACGCTCCATTGCTGCTCCACTGCGACGAGTTCGTGCGGATATCGGTCGTGGAGAGATTTGGCCGACTGAAGTGAACATGGCCTTTTCGGCTTGCTGGAAGTCTGAGGGCTTATCGACCTGCTTCCCGGAGACTGCTGCTGTTGCGGACAGCTTGACTTCTGATCTCGACGCCTTCTCGTCATTAGGTACGGTCGAACTTGCCACGTGATGCTCGTGTTCACTACTGATGCCTCCCGACTTTAATGACGCTACATGCAGCTTTGTCCTAGGAGCCTCGACGTTGACATAGACTTGACGGTGCGTGCTCGTCCTTGGAGAAGCAGTGGACATGGCCTTTTCGGCTGGCTGAAAGTCTGGGCGTTTCACTTCTGATCTCCATGACCTCTCGTCATTGGGTGCGGTCGCACTTGCCGCGTGCTGCCGCTCTTGTTCGCCACCGATGCCTCCCGACTTGGATGATGCCACATGCCGCTTTGTCCGAGCAGTCACGGGCGTCGCAGGTGCTTTCGTATCATCATGCTTTGACGTCGCGGTCGGAGGCTTTTTGCTCGCGGGGACCGAAGGTGCGCCACCCGGCTTGTTCTGATCACACAGCGCAGCCGAAATCACGGGCTGCTGTGAGCTTGCCGGGGACGATTTGCGGTCGCTGAGACGTGCTGGATCCTGCTCCTGCTGGTCGCTGGTCGCTTCCGATCGCGAAGCTCCCTCGTCCGGTGCGACCGGAGGTGCGGCAGAGCCTCCCGCAAGATGTTTCGAGGTCGTCGCGATGGAGGGACTGCCCCGCCGACTACTCGACTGTCGGCCACGCTGTGAGGCGTGGTCGGCGGGACTTGGACTCTCAGCTGTGGCGGCAGGCGTGGCCGCGTCGGCGTCGTGAGCGGCGCGCTGCACCCTGTCCGACCCCGATGTGCGAGATCCTGTTCCTGGTCTTCCTCTCGATCGCCCGCGGCTTCCCCCTGGCGGCGCCGGCCGGCCACTGCACCATTCTCCCTCCCCCCTCTTCCCGCACCTCCGCTTCCTCGGGTGTACGCCGTGCAGTGCGCCTTCCAACCGGTGGAGCTCCCTCCTCGCCGCACCCACTTCCCGCTCGAGCGTAACCGTCACATCTCTCAACAGCCCCAGCCTGGTCGGACTGTCATACCGGTCCACCTTGGTGTTCACGAGCTCGGTGAAAAAGGCCAGGATCTTCGCCGCGGAGCCATTGAACGAGAGCATCTCATGGACGCCCTTGCCATCGTGGCGGTCAAGCTCTCGGGCGACATGGACCAGGAATCGCTCGGTATGCTTGACAGCTTCGCATAAGATGTGTAAGGCCTTGGGATGGTCGGTTCTGATATCGCGGCTTCGGAGCACCTTGAAGAGGAGGCAGCCGGTGTGGAGCATTGAGCAGCGCACCCGGGATTGTTGGTGTTGCTGTGGTTTTCGCACGGCAGGCGCTGCTGACTTTCGCAGGCGGCTATCGGTGCTAGATCTGTCAGTAGTCGGAGCCGTCATGGTTGCACAGGTAGGGGAGGGGGGCATAGACAAAGAAGACAAAGTGTGCGCCGAGCAACAGTGTTGCCGGTACGAACGTGATGACCGACGAATATGCTCATGTGGCATGTGGATCATGGCCGATGGCGTCGTGCGCCACATGATTGCCTCAATATGGAATTGTGGGACGCGTTGCGCTGTGCGAATGCTGCTTGCTCTGGTGCATGTGAACATGTGCTTCGAATCTGGTGAGCGGCGATGCGCTCGCTGACTGCCATCCTGTCCCGCCTTCCCTGCCAGCACCTTGCCATGCCTTTGCTGCCATCTCGGTTCGTTCCGCACTTGCCATGCATCATCCTTCAAGTTTTGCTAGACCTTGGTCTCTCCCTTGAGCATAGGAGATCCTTTTTGGCTGTCTGGGTGATCTTGGTGCTGGGCGGCACTGCCTTTGCCTCTCCATGTGCTGACGGCCGGGATGTCAGCAAAGAATCGTTGCTCTTCGGTCTGGTACGCCCTCGGGGTGAGCTGGATCAGAGTGTGCAGCGGAACCTCCATCCAAGGACTCTTTTCTTGGCTCGACCCCATGAAGTATGCGTAGATACACCGCAGAACGGCCTGGTGCGTCACGATCAAGATGTTCTCGGATCGCTCCAGCTCCATGATGATGGGCTCGAGGCGTATCACCACATCGCGATAGGATTCGCCTCCGAGATAGCGGTAGTTGTACTTGTCGTTGTCACGTGCCTTGAAATCTTCCGGATACTTCTCCTCAATCTCCTTGTAGGTGAGACCGTCGCAGACGCCAGAGTCCAATTCATCCAAGGCCTTCCAGCTCAACTTTTCGTAGGGCAGGAAGCGGGCCGTCTGCGCTGTGCGTTTTAACGTCGAGATCCAGACGGTGAGTGGGCGATCGCCGGCAGAGTTCTTGACCAGCTCGGGGAGCTTCTTGGCATACAGCTCTCCCCTGGGCGACAAGTCTGCATCGCCGCCGATCTGCCCGCCGAGGTTGTACATGGATTCACCGTGCTATACAGTACGTGTCAGCGGAAGTCGCACGGACCAGACATCCATCCCTGATCGCTTACCCGACTAATCCAAATCGACCTCGGCTTGATGTGCAGGTTCATCAAGTAGTACACGACGCGCGACTGAAGATAGTCCTGTATCCTGTTGATGATGACTTGTGATCCCACGTCGATGATTTTGCAGTAGGTCAGGTCTTGTTCGTCCTCGTCAAGTGTCTGGTACACGCGCTCGTACATTTTGATGCGCTCGCGAAAGTCCTTGGCCGCCTCTTCGGGGTCCTGGCCGACATAATCCGGGCTGGTGGTCTTGACTTCGAGGATGTTGCTCATGATGATGTCTTCGTTGTCGCACTTGCTCTCCACGAAGAGCGTTTCGATGCCTTCCTGGTCACAGCGGTCTTTGATCCACCTCCGCCGGGCCTTGGTGCTGTTTGTGGCGTCGAGGATGGCGATGAGGTTGTCTGGATGCTTGAACCACGTGCTCATGTCTGCGACAGCGGCTTCGGCGGCCGCTTTCCGCAAACGTTCCCCCTCCTTGTTGGAGGTGTCGAAGAATGAGGCATTCGGCTGGGGCGTGGCGTTGCGGCGGTAGTTGCCCACATTGAAGCACTTGGCTGTGATACTAAGCCAGCCAAGGTAGCGGACGACTGCGATGGCATCAGCACATGAGCCTGGCCGCACGGCCGAGTCGCCCGCAGCCTACCTTTCTGCGCCACCAGACTCTTCCCCCGCGCCGGCAATCCCACCATCACCACGCATATCCGCGTGTCCTCGGCCTGAACACCGACTCCGTTAGCCTTGGCGTTCGAGCTGCTGTGTGTGCGCATGGCAGGCCGCATGAAATCTCCAGCGGCAGCCTTGTTCAGCTCCGGCCGGTACTGCTCGCCGCCGTTGGCGGTCGGGGCGGGAGGCATGGCGTGCGGCGGCTGCAGCAACGCTCGGTGGAGGGGGAATCTGAATCGTCCCCGCCAACGTCGCAGGGCAGCCGTGTGGCGGTGGGAGCGTGCGAAGGTGGAGGCGGGTCGGGCTTCGTCGCAAGCTCATGCATGGACGGCGGTCTGCCGCGCCGTTATCGTGTGAAGCAGATGCAGCTGCGTGATTCCAACGGGCCGAGGGAGAGGTGCCAGTCGCTCGCCGAGAGCCGGGAGTGAGGCCATTGCGGTCGCGCTCTCACCACCCTCGCCGTCGCCAGCCCGGCGGCAAAAATCACGGAACATGGAGAAGATGCTGATCTTGACTCAACTCACGTTGGGGTAGATGTAGTAGTGCTGTCGCCGACTCGAGCCAGATCCCGCGCCGTGATGCTCGACGCCATGCCGGCTCACAATCGTGCCCTTCATCTTTTGCTCAACAGAAGCCGATTCCGCAGAGGCATGTGTGGTCCGTACAGCTGACAGCAACCACGCCAACTACAGCTACATCCTTCGCCTTGTACCTCCGAGCACAGCCTGACGAGCACCAAAGTCAAATCAATCTTCTGACTGGGCCGCCGGGAGCGTCGGCATCACACGTGCTGCCCTGCCCCGATTTCGTGGCATGTGGTGCAACTTGTTTATTGCATGCCTGTAGCCAGCCAGGCAGGAAAGAAAGCATCATGATTACAAAACCACTCGTGGTTCCAATTTGATAAGCAGTCAGCCCCATCCCACCAAGTCGCAAGCCTCCTAGACGACCTCCCGGGCCGGCTCCAAACAAACCCCCAAATGCCTCTTCTCCCCTCCACTCTCACATTCCATCGCCGCTTGGGATTCTTCCACCAACCGTTCAACCCGTCGACCCACAAGCTCCAACTCGACTTCCAAAACCCCAATATCCTCCAACCCCCACCCCGCAACTTTCCGCTCCACCAGCTTCTCCAACTCCGTCTTCACCCCCACATCCACCACAACCCACTCAGTCTCCGTCCTCGAACTCCCCGTTGGAGCAGAGAATTCATGCACGACCGCGTCGGGGACATCGGTCGCGATCGATGCCCACATGGGATCCCCGACTTCGTAGTCTTGACGCATCGTCATGAGTGCGGCCGTCAGGTGGGATTTGGTGAGGGTGACGAGGTTGGGGTTGGCCGGGTCGCGGGCGAGGACTGTATCGGAGGGGGACGTGGTGTCGACGAAGTGGAGGATGTTTTGGACTTTGATGCGGACGATTTGGTTGATGGGACTGGGTTTGGGGAGAGCCGGTTCGGGAGGAAGTTCGGGTTTCTTGGAGCGCGATTTGCGTGGTCCTGCTGGTTTGGCTGCTTTGGGCTTGGTTCCTCGCGACTTGGGAGCTGCTTTCTTCTTTGGTGCGGCGGTGGACTTTTTGGTGGCTCTCTTGGCCCTGGCCTTCGGCTGCGTCTCTTCTTGCTCGATGGCGGTGGCTGAGTCCTTTGCGCAGCTGGATGCTCTGTCGCAGGGGGAATTTGGAGCTGGACCCTCTGGACTTTGCTCAAGTGAAGCCTCGTCGAGCGAATTCTCCATGCCAGCTTCGAGTTTAATATGAGTTTCTGTCGTGTCCATGGCTCCTATGGCGGCAGGCGCATCGCCATCGAGCTGAGTCTCGTCATGCTCCAGCTTTGCACGCTTGTTTTGGTGATGGGATGAGCGCGTCTTGACGTCTTCGACCTTACGCTTCGGCATTTAGATTGCTGTAGTGGATTGTAGAAGTGCTGTTGTTGCTCTCTGGCGAGCGTTATAACTTTTCTGGCACAGAGCTGTCCAGATGCGGGAAATTTCATAACTTTTCTGGCACAGAGCTGTCCAGATGCGGGAAATTTCTCATGTCTGAGGACAAAGAAAAGAAGGTGGCAAAAGAAAGTGTATATGCTTACGGTTTCTATTGTGCTCTTCTTACAATGGAAACTGAAAAAATGGTTGCCCAATGGACAATCTGATGAGAAGTGAATGTGAACATCACCTTCCTGCGCGTGAAGGCCGAGAGAACTTTGGCGGTGGATGGGGCAGTCGCACTGGATGATGCTGTAGGCGCTTAGGTTGCTCGGGGCTGCGCGGAATATCATCGCTACCGGCTTGGGGTTGTAGGTGAAGTGGAAGACGAGTAACTAACTCGATCAAAAATAAGTTACACGAAGTGGTTTGTCCGGCGAATGACGTCAGCAGGGTATCTAAGTATCTTGCACAATGCACAATGCACATCCCTCAGCTCCTCCGGCTGTGCAACAGACACTATTTTCAGTGCAATGATTCTCATCTCAACCTCACATCTCCCTCTCGCGCCACCTCTCCTTCTCGTGCCGTCTCTCCCTTCCGTGCCACCTCTCTCTCTCGCGCCACCTCTCTCTCTCGCGCCAACTTTTGCTTCTGCTGACACTTTTCCTCAGTAGCTTTACTATAGCCAAGTATATAGTTAAGCTACTGGGAATCAGTCTTGAGTAGAGCAGATTAATTGCTATGCTGCTGCCCTTCCGGACGCCAAGATGAACCCCTTTATATTCGCCGTCCTGCCTCTCCTTGCACTCGGCTGGCCCGCGGATTCTGAGCAGGAACCTGGCCAGGTCGGGTTACGTCTTTGCTTTGAATGTGGCGGGAAATGGCGACGTCTACTACCACATGAATGCGCCCACGCAGCACTCGTGGATGGGGGTGGGCTTTGGGAGCAGCATGGACACTCGAATGCTCATCGCATATCTCGGCTCCGATGGCCACACACTTGTCAACAACCATGGTTTTCTGCGTTGCTATGCAGAGCCATATTCAATGCACCAAGACTTTGCTTCAACCCTTCTTCCAACGATTTCTCTAGTGCCTGCCTGGCAGTTGAGTAGCATTCTTAACCAAGCCCTTGTATCACTCATGTACCTTCATTACACCTTCTCTGCCACCTTCCATACTGCCTTATCCATACTGTCTTCTATCTGCACTTACGTACAGCAAATCAGCTTTCGGGTCTCTAAGTTACCAACCCGCGAACATATGTTATGCGCTGAGCGTACGTCAATCCCGGCAATGCCCAGTGCTGTGTACATATATCGATCATTGGTGTCCTGCATGGAGGGCGGCGTGGGCTGGCGAGTGCTTTTATTTTAACGTGTGAGTTTCGTGGTTAGTTACACACCATCGCGGCGCGCAGATGGACGTGGGGCGTGGCATGGGGGGGGGGGGGGGGTGGTTATCATACGTACAACCACTACTACTCTGGTTAATCCTCACGCTATAACTAAGCATGACACCTGCCTCTCGAACCCCCCTCCCAAAGCGGAAAAAAACAACCTCAACCACGAATTCCCCATAACCCGCCATCCATTTCCACCTTCCTCTCACCCTGCGCCTCCGCACACCGCCCGGCTCACCCGACAACTGGGAGTTCTCGATCTCATTGTCCCTCTCACACCACACCCCAATGGCACTCAGATGCTCCCTCGGCGCATCGAGGGTGTTGTAAGCGGGGGTTGGCCTCCCGACCGGATTCTCGGCACGCGAACATTTCACCTGGGCTCATCACATGCTGCATGGACGCGAAGGGGCGCTTAGCTGAGGAGGCATATACTATAGCCGCGCAGGAGAAGCGCACATCCGGCAAGATGGTCGTGCCGCCACGGCCCATACGGTATATGGCGCTGGCCACGATGGCGCTGTTTGTGTTTTTGCTGTACCAGATCACGAAAAGCCCGACGGTGATCACCGCGCCGAGTGGGCGAGAGAAGATGTCGGAAATGACTCGGGATCCTAACTTAGATCGTATGTGGCGAGCCAGGGAACAAGAGATCGGTGGATGAGACATATCTGACCCTTGTTCTTAGCGACGGGCGAGCCTCCCGAGCCTCTGCACCGGGTCAAAGGAAACAACTATGACCCCGATAATCCCCGGTCCGATCGCATCAACGCCACGCTGCTGTCGCTGGTGCGGAACGACGAGTTGGAGCAGATGGTGGGCAGCATGCAGGAACTGGAGCGGACGTGGAACCACAAGTTCAACTACCCGTGGACCTTTTTCAACGACGAGCCCTTCACCGAAGAGTTCAAGACAGCCGTGCGGGCGAACACGCAAGCCGAGGTGCGGTTCGAGCAGATCCCCGCGGAACATTGGGAGATTCCGTCGTGGATCAACCGCGATCTGATGGAGGAGAGCGCGAAGATGCTGGAGGAAAAGAAGATCCAGTACGCGCGGGTGAAGAGCTACCACCAGATGTGCCGCTGGAACAGCGGCCTGTTCTACCGCCACCCGGCATTGCGGCACGTGCAGTACTACTGGCGCGTGGAGCCGCACGTCAACTTCTTCTGCGACGTCGACTACGACGTGTTCCGCTACATGCGCGACCACAACAAGACGTACGGGTTCACGATCAACCTCTACGACAACCCGGGCACCATGGCCACGCTGTGGCCCGAGACGGTCAAGTTCCTCGCGGGCCACAGCCAGTACCTGGCGAAGAACAACGCCATGGGCTGGCTGACGGACCGGGAGCGGCGGCCGGAGTGGCACGCGCGCGCCCACGGCTACTCGACGTGCCATTTTTGGTCCAACTTCGAGATCGGCGACCTGGCCTTCTGGCGCTCCGAGGCCTACGGCAAGTTCTTCGCCCACCTCGACCGCGCCGGCGGCTTCTTCTACGAGCGCTGGGGCGACGCCCCCGTCCACTCCATCGCCCTCGCCCTCTTCCAAGACAGCGCCCGCATCCACTGGTTCAAGGACATCGGCTACCGCCACATCCCCTTCTTCAACTGCCCCAACTCCCCCAAGTGTCGCTGCACCCCCGCCCAGTTCTACGCCGGCGAGCCCTTCCTCGCCAAGGAAGACTGCCGCCCCAGCTGGTTCAACTACGTCGGCAACGAGTGGAGTTCACCACCCACCTCGTAAGAGCGAGAGAGAGAGAGAGAGAGAGAGAGAGAGCGCGAGAGCGAGCGGGCTTGCCGTTCGCCGGCGTCTTCGTCGGCGTGTCCCCCATCCAGCAGCACATTTGGTTCCCCGTCCCCACAAATCGATGGTAGTTCACTAGTTCGTTAACTCGTCACACACACACACACATTCTCTCTCTCTCTCTCTGTCTGTCTCTTTTCCCCGGCAATTCGCGCATGGTGAAGCTGGGTCCGTCGGCAGGAAGGGAATACACATAAGCATGTTTGTCGTGATGTCACACAGCTGTCCGCACAGAATGGCGATGGGGTTGGACGGGGGGACACAATGGAGTTGGGGGGGGGGGGGGGGGGGGTGAAAGGGAATTGTCAATCAAGGCATTCTGCACGGCGCATGGGTGGGCGCGCGACGAATTTGTTTTTGGGAGAGGCGGGACAGACTTTCCCTGTGGGCGGGCATCTGGGTATATAGATAGACCGAGCGCGTCTACAGAAAGAGAGAATGGCCCGTCGCGATGCGGATGGGGCATGCGCGCGGGGAGGGGGGGGGGCGTCTAGAAGGCGTGGTCGTCGGTGCCGGCGACGATGACGTTGTTGACTTTCAGGACCATGCGGCAGAGTTGGGTGGCGAGGAGGAGTTGCTGGCGTTTGGAGATGAGCGGGTCGATGACGAAGTGCTCTTTCATGTCTGTGATGGCGGTTAGTATGGAGAGGGTGGCGAGAGGCGGTTGGGGAGGCGGCGACACACCGTTTGAGCCCGTCTGCATGCAGTCCACGCCAAGCCGTCCCTTCCCTTCGCCCTTGCCTTGTCGCGCCTTGAGTTCGGACAAGGTCTCGATGGGATTGAGACCACTGTTCTCGGCGAGCGCCAGAGGTATGCTGTCGAGGGCATCGGCAAAGGCGCGCATGCTGTACTGCTCAAGCCCCGGTGTTTGCAGAGCCTCCTGCTCCACTGCGAGCGAACAGGCGATTTCGGCTGCTCCGCCGCCGTACACGATGCGATTGTCCTTGACCAGATTGCGCACGACGCAGAGAGCATCGTGAAGTGATCGCTTCGCCTCGTCGATGATCATCTTGTTGCTGCCTCGGATGAAAGCAGTCACGGCGCGTGAGTTGGCGCATTCCTCAATCACCAGCATCTTTTCTCGTGTTGTGCCAAAGGACATCTCGCGGACCAGTCCCGCCTTGCCGAGCTTCTGTGCACTGAGATCCTCAAAGCGTGGAACAATGCGGCCGTTGGTCGCAATGGCGATCAGCTCGATTTCCGGTCCTCCGACCCATCGCACGGCGGGGAGCTGGTTTGTGAGTAGCAGATGGTTGGCCTCATCGTCGAAACCCCACTGGCAGATGACGACATTCGCTCCCGTGTCCTTGATCTGCTGGATCATTTCGGCGAACTTGGCCTGCTCGTACTTCTGGAGCTCCTTGAACTCGGCCACGCTTGTGATGTCAAGCTTGTGCTTCGTCTTTGGCTTGGGCGGTTCGAAGGCGCATGTCAGAATGGCGAGCTTGGCGTCTCGCACTTCCGAAGGCATCTGGGGGTGGGAGAAGTCCTTGTCAACGATGACGCCCTTGACCAGCACCGAGTCTTCCAGGGAGCCACCGACTTTGCCATCGACCTTGATCAGCTCAAAGTCGACATCTCGCCGCTCGAGATCGGCGACGGAGAGGACGGCGTCGACGGCCATCTGCGAGAATTGGGCGTGTGCTTTGGAGACGATCTTGCTGCCGAGCGAGGTCTTGGCACACTTGAACAGGTTGCTGGTGTCGTGGCTGGTGAAGGGCATGACGTCGGATATGCGGTCCAGCTCCTCGACGGCGATCTCACACGCGGCATCGTAGCCGTCGGCGATGCGGATGGGGTGGATGCCCTTGTCGATCAGCTCTGCGGCCTGCTCCAGCAGGGCGCCGGCCAGGACCACGACGCCGGTGGTGCCGTCGCCGATCTCGGCGTCCTGGGACTGCGACAGCGAGACGAGCAGCTTGGCGATGTGGTCGCGGATCTCCATCTGGCCGAGGATGGTGGCGCCATCGTTGGTGACGGTGATGTCGCCGTCGGGCGAGATGAGGATCTTGTCCAGGCCGCGCGGGCCGAGCGAGGTGCGGACCAGGGCCGAGACGGTGCGGGCGGCGAGGATGTGCTGCTTGACGGCGTCGACGCCGTGGCTGCGCGTCTTGCGCGCCTGGTCGCGCACGATGATGAACGGGCGGCCGGACTCGTCGTGGGTGATGTGGGCGTTGCTCAGATCGAGCTGCACGGGCGGTGCGGCCATGTCGGCGCCTCCGGCCGGTGGTCGGCGCCGCTGGTCGTGCCGCTGCTTCCGCCGCCGCTGGTCGTGCCGCTGCTTCTGCCGCCGCTGCTTCGGCCGCTGCTCCTGCCGCTGGCTCCTGCCGCTGGCTCCGTCGTGACGCTGGCGGCCGCGGTGGCAAATTCTGTGCTCGTGCTATTTCGATATCCAGCTTCCGCCGCCAGCTCCGCGCCCGCCACAGCGCCGGGCCGGGCCGCCGCCGAACGCCGCCGCCAAGACGGGGCCAGCCGCCGCGCCTTTCCGCGTCCGACGGAGCTTTCCGTGTTTTTCTCGCCCGCCGCCGGCCGCGCGCCTGCCAGCTTCGCGCCCGCCAGCTTCGCGCCTGCCAGCCTCCAGCCGCCAGCCTCCAGCCTCCAGCCTCCCAGCGCCGCACCAGCCACCCGCCGCTGGTCGTGTCGCGTTCTGGCCGCCGTCGCCTTCTCGTCGCCTTCTCGTCGCCGCCGCCTCCGCCGCATCCGCCGCCTCCGCCGCATCCGCCGCCTCCGCCGCATCCAGCTCGCGTCCGCCGCCCGCCCCGCGAAGCTTCACCACTCCACTGCCTCCCGCGCCGTGTCCGTTGCCGCCCGTCCAGCGCCCGCCCGCCGCCGCACAAGCGAGATGCCTCCCGCAGGTACGACCACTCTCGACCCGCGCACGTCCACCTGACTAATCCGCGCTCCAGCAAGCGACACGGGCTCCGACGATGTCGATGCCATTCCCGCCAAGGCCCAGCCCGTGAAGGACGTGCCCATGGCGGACGCGGACGACGACGATGACGACGACGACGACGACGACGAGTACCAGGTAGAAAAAATCGAAGAGCACAACTTCGTCAAGGGCAAGGTCGTGTACAAGGTCAAGTGGCTGGGATACGACGACGAAGACGACAAGACCTGGGAGCCGGTGGAAAACCTGTGCGTCTTCGTCCCTCCCCGCCCGTGCACGCGTTGGCTGACACGGCTGCAGCGAGGGTGCCATGGACGCCCTCAAGACTTACCACAGACAGATCGGTGGCACGCCGGAGCCCCCGGCCAAAGGCAAGAAGCCGACCCGAGCCTCTCTCGGCAAGCGCACCTCCAACCAGGCCGATCTGGACTCTCCGGCACCCGCCAGCAACAAGAAGGGTCGCGCCCGCAAATCCGATGCCAATGGCACTGCATCGGCCGATCAGGACTTTCCTCCCGGTAGTTGGGAGGACCACATCACCAGCATCGCCGCCATCGTCGAGAGCGAGGAGACCGGCCTCACCAAGGGCAAGAAAGACGTCAAGCAGCTGGAAGGACTCCTCGAATGGAACAATGGGCGTAAGACGCAGCACAAGATGAGCCTGCTCCGCCAAAAGTGCCCCCAACGACTCCTCGACTACTACGAATCGCACCTGTAAGTTGTGTCCCGTGCCCGGCGTGGACCTCCCGTCCCACGCGACTGAACCCACGCTTAGACTTTTCCTAGATTAAAGCCCAAGATGGAGGAGGCTTTCGTGACAGAGGACGAACTTGACTGATTCCTTTTCGCTAGGGTCTTCCAAGGCGATCCGAGGTATGTATCCTGATCCATCTGAAAAAAAAAGAAATAGGTACGCCCGTCCTGTGCACCTCCGTCGCACATCTTCTTCTTCCGTGCGCGCGCTCCGATCACCACGACTAACTCAACATTCCTCCCCAGCTTTCGACCGAAAGTCCGCGAGCTCGTGCCCCCTCCCCCCGGCCACCCACCCACTCACCCTCCTCCTCACCTCCCCCAAGACTTCGACGCAATCCGATCCCGACGGGAGATGGTATCCGAAAAAAGAAAGAACAGGAGAGAGTCATCGCACCCGATGGATGACGATTAGCTAGCAGCTGGAGGCGCGCGGCCGGAAGTTTTTTTTTTTTTCTTTGCTTTTCCTTCTCCTTCGAACGTCACGAGCGACTGTGAAACGTTGTACTTTTGCGTGTGTCTTTCACGAAAGGCTCTGGATAATTGAGGGCGTGCGCAATGTGTGTGTGTGTGTTTGATCCGTGCCGAAACCGCTGTGGCCGCCGCGGCACCCACACCAACCCTGTTGTGCCCCCTTCTTCCACAATCCTCCCCGAGCCGCGGGCGTGGACGTCGTGGCCACGGCGCGGGCAAAGCGGGCGCGCCGCGTCGGCACGGCCGAGCGACGGAGCGAGCGGGTGGGAAACGGCGAGGATGCGGCACGCGAAAGCGAAATGCGATGGGGCGATGGCCCCCCCGTGGGTCGACGATGCGGCGCGGGGATCAATGTGCACCTCACGGATTCCCACGCCACAGGCAGTCGCGAGCAGGGCTTGCCCCAAATGCAATGCCACGCAACCCGTGGGGAAGGAGTGGCGGCCAGGCCTTGTGCTCCGCCCCCCCTCAGTCAAGGCACCCGGAGCCCGGATGGCGGTGAGGGCGGTGCTACTCCAGCTTCATATCGACATCCTCGAAGTCCTCCTCGCCGGTATCCAGCTCGTCGCCGGAGCCGTCGTCGCTCTCCTCCATCTTGACCGGCGCGGGCTCGCCCTTCAGCTCGACCGCGCCGCCCATGTCCTCCCTCACCATCCTCTCGTACTCGGGCTTCAGCTTGTAGTTCTGCACAAAATCGCCGCTCTTCATCAAAATCGCGATGTCGTCCAACATCTCTTTGATGTACGCTTCGGGCTGACGGAGTCGCTGCCGCAATGCCCGGAGACTCCAGTATTGGTATTGCTTGAAGCAGTTCTTGAGCGCGTCGAGGAGTTTGTCCTTGTCCATGCGTACAGCCTTTTCTTTGGCCGCTTTCTTCTTGCCGCCGCGGCCTGGTTTGCTGCTGAGGCTGCCAAAGGCGAAGCTGTCGTTGTCCATGCCGGGGTGGCGCATCTTGGTGGTGTCGTCGAATCGGGTCTTGGTGCTGCCGGCCAGGGCTTTGTTGTAGGACTGCGTGAAGAGGGAGAGGGTGACGCTGTCGTCGACAGGGTTCGCGATGGCTTCGTGGTGGATGGGCGGCGCGAGCGCAGTCTGCCTGGGGATGGCGGTCCGGTACGAGCCTGGTTTGCGAAGCGGTCGGTTGTTGTAGCGGTCCTGCTTGTTGACGCCGAACGGCTTTGCGCCGGGCGCGAGGTATCTGTTGCTGCCGTGGCCTCGGTTGGCGTGGGCTGGAAGATCCTTCTCGGAGAAAACGACCGTGTTGTTGTATCCATTGGACTTGATGTCCAGGTTGTACGTCTTGGGAAGCATTTTGTGCTCCTCCAAGTCGTCATTCAGCCGGATTTGGATGGCTGGGTTGGTCGGGTCGCTTCCTGGCTGGTTGTTGAACACACGAAACTTTCCAATCTCGATCTGCTCTGTGCCTTCGGGCATATCATTGTAGATTTTGGCCCACGCCTTCCACATGGCCTCGGAGCATTTGATGAGCCATGTCTGGCCAGCGTCGTTTGGTATTTGCAGGTCGGTGTCCTCCTCGAAGTCGTCCCTGTCCATCACCGGCGTTCTCTCCTCCGCGTCGACCTTGACCTCGGGCTTGACAGCCGCCATCGTGACGGTACGTGCGGGGGTGTAGGAAGAGCGGAGGACTATCGAGGGTTGTGTTCATGTCGGCAGGCAGGCCCCCCGCAAGCTGCTAACAATACCAACGGCTCGTTCCGCGCCGCCTAACAGGCACGTGACGAGAGCCTCCACATAGTCATGTATCCGTTCAAACATTCAGGACCTATTATCAGTGGGTCTCGTACCACTCCTTCGCAGTCCGCCTGCGGTCCTCAGATTCGAATTGCTGCATTTGTGACAAGGACGCGAGTTTGACGCGATGCTAAAGTTCCACAAGTACATCTAAGCCCATATCTTCACACTTCCATCAGCACCACCACTGACGAGGAAAGTGTCGGTGGGATGCCAATCAAGAGCCAATACACCAAGATCGCTCTTCGTCTTGTGCCCTTTGAGCACCTTCAACGGCACAATCGTGGCATTCTCCATGCTGTCTGCGGTCACCTTGCCGTGGAAGACCTGCAAAGTGCCGTCATCCGATGCGTCGGCGAAAAGAGGATAGCAGTGGTGGAACTTGACACTTCGAATGGCTTTGCTGTGGTAGCGAAGAGTCTTGTACGGCGTACTGCCAAGGTCAAGGTCGTGCCATAACAGTCGTTTATCGTACGACGAGACCAGCAAATTGGACCCCAGAGGGTGCAGGTGGATGTCGGATATCCAACGAGCACCAGGCTGGAGCTCTTTTTCCATCTTCTGCTGTTGAAGATCGTAGACTCTGATTCTCTGCCTCGTAGCGACGAAGAAAAGAGGTCGCGATGGATGGAAGCACACCGTTTGCGCAATGCCCTTCAGCCGGCGGAATGGATGTTGAGTCTGGTGCTTGCTGAGAGTATGGATGGCAACTGCTGTCGAAGTCGATGAGGTGCCAGCGCAGACAGTGGAGAAATACTCTCCCCGACGATGCCATGCCAGTGTCTTTGGTGTCGAGCGCAAGGTCAAGGTGAGCGTAATGCCTTTATCTTGCAACGCTTGAGGCGGACGAGACCACGTTGCCGTCGCAGGCTTGCTCGTGCCGTCGGCAGCCTTAGGGCTCGCAGCTGCGTGGCCAAATCCAGCGTCGATCGTCTCGGACGCGCTCTCGACTACCTCTTCCGCAAGATCTTCTAACTGCGGGATGATGAAGTAGACTGTATCGCCGCAGCAAGCCGAGAGAATGCAGCTCGTAGGCCCTGGTCTCCATGCAACCACATTTACTGCGTCAGAGCTTGAAAGCCGGATTCGACGCTCCAGCCTTGCGAGTTCAAAGCTCCAAACACGGACGGTACCATCATCGCCACCAGAAGCGATCCACCTGCCATCGGGACTGACAGCCACGCTCCGAACACGACCTTCGTGGCCCTTCAAATCCCGAGCACAATGGGTCGGGAAGGGCTTGAGCTCGGATGGATCCGGAAGCTTTGGCAACAACGACTCCGGGTCAATGTTGAGCTTGCTTCGCCGCACTCGTGGCGCGAGATACAGATCCAGACATCGCTCGAATTTCTCCTTGACAAACGTGGCATATCCAGGCACCTTGCGCAAAGCAGAATGGTCTTGAGGCAAGAAGTCGCGGTCGCGGTCTTCTGGATCGGCTTTCTCCCATTCTTCTCGTTCCCGCTTGTCAGGCAGATACTCAGGCGGCGGATGATAACTCTCGGCGTACCCAGGAGGCGGCAGTTTCGGAGCAGGCACATTCATCGGATGGTCTGGTCGTGGTGCTTCGTTTGACCAGATATCGTAGGTGGCATAGTTCTCTTCTTCCTCACGCTCGCGATCTTCATCTGTCGGCTCTCGATACGGCTTGATTCTTCCGTCCTTGATCGCCTTCACCATTTGCATCACACGCTTATGCTCATGCATCGATGGAACGAATCTGCGCTTTGGTTCGGGCGCAGCAGAGAGCGGCATGATCTCCTCCCGGTGCTTGCCAGTAAACCACTCGACATAATCCGGGTAAGGATCGTAGCCATCTCCAGGCGCCTCATTCCGCGTGAGCTGCTTCAAGATCTGCAGCTCTTCCTGAGAGAGGTTTAATGGCTTGCCTGTTGCTGGATCTGTCAAACCAGTCCAGCCTTCAGGTATGTCAATGCTATCGAGCAGAGAGTCGAGTGCTTCGCCCTTGGCCGGCCTGGCAATCTTCTTGCCATTGATGTCATAGCCAATGTGCGGATATGCATCGTAGTAAGACAGCGGAATGTTTCCAATCGTGTTCGTTGTGGCCGGCGCGTCAGAGTCGTCCGAGTCGTAGAGTGGATCAATCTCGCCGTATACATATCGCTCATTGCCATTCGCATCCGTCTCGACTCGATAGTTGGGCTTCTGCTCGATCTCATCGCTATCAAGCTCTTCCTCTTGGCTGTCAAATTCATCCGCACCATCATTCTCACTGTCGTCCTCGTCAAATGCGTCATTCAGCTCCCCATTGCCCAGCACTTCCTCCTCAGGCTCACTCTCCGGACGTGGCACCTCGACCACTTTTCTCTTGTGCCCAGCTCTTTGTGGCATGGCAAATGCGACAACTTATTGACAGGCTCCTACGTGCCGAGATGGAAAAATACCTGGAATTGCGGAAGAGCGGTTCTTTCCGTCTCGCGTGCCTCGCATTCACTGTAAGTTAGTACATGACCATTAGGTTCGCAGTATCATTAGGATGGCAGAATTTTCTTGGCACAACCAACTGGCACAACCAACCATTCATTTTCAAGGTTGACTAACTATCAACTGTGTAACTCTCAAATGTGATGTTTGCATTGGTTACCTAGATTGAGAAGGCATTTCACCACTGTTTTGACATATTCGGGCGTGGTGTCCAGTGTTGCCGCACACGCTCTACGAACGAGAAGCTGGAGGTGCCCTTTCTGTAGAACTACCATATTCTAAACCAAGGACCTACATGCAGCCACCTGTTCTCCTGCCATTCCATGACGTATATGACTTATAGCCTGGCCATACCAATAGGTTATATACAGCGCCTGCCTGCTCGGGATTGGGCACGCCTACCTGCTCGGAGGGCACGCCTGCCTGCTCGGAGGGCGCGCCTGCCTGCTCGGGGTGGGGCACGCCTACCTGTTCGGGGTGGGGCACGCCTACCTGCCAACGCAAAAGGTAAGGGCGTGTGGCAGCGTGTGGCAGCGGCAACTGCTTGCGACCGCCGCAGTACTTAAACCATTCGCATCTCCGTCCGTCAGCATCTCCACCAGCATCTCCATCAGCACCAGCATTCGCTATCGGCATCTCCACCGGCATCTCCATCAGCACCAGCATTCACTATCAGCATCAAACAGAACATCCATTAAAAACCACACTACACCAGCATTAGCACAACATGGCCGGGAACCAGCTTCCAAACGCCCAACATATTTAGGAAAGTTTTGGTGTGCTACAAACAGAAATGGCGCGTCTCCCCAACATCCCAGCACTCAACCAAGGCGCGGAGCTGCTGGAAGCGCTCCACCGCGTTGAGCGTCAGCTAGGAGCTTTCGAGCAACGCGTTGAGCAGCGCTTCCAAGACGTCGAGCAGCGCATTGCGGGGCGCATTGCGGCTAGGTTGGCTACTGATACTCCGAAACCACTGTACGCTCTATGCTGACTTCTCGTCTGATAGCAATCACAACAATGTGGCCCGCCTTGCGAACTCCCGCCTTGTGTCCCCACTCAGCACGTTACACCCCCTGCGCCATTCATCAACCAACGCAGACATCGACAATTTCCCTCGAACACCCCAGGCTATTTCCAGGATGACCAGCCTGGAAATAAACCAACTCCTTCAAGCCTTGGACGAGCAAGTGACCGGCACTCTCGCCACAAGGAGACAGCGGGTGCGAAAGGCGGTTGGGTTGCTTGAAGCAGCGGTGTAACGTGTTGTAGACCAGAGAGAGGGGAGGGCGCCATTTTTGTTTGTGTACAGGTTACCCGTGGCGCAACCAACGCAGGTGCACGGGGGGATCACGCCTCGGCCAGTCAAGATTCGGGCTGCTTGCTATCAGTGTATTTTACGCACATGGATATCTTCCAACACGGCTGCTGCCATACGTCATTCTCGATCAGGTGCACGCAGGAGCGTTGGCGAGCGTGGTCAGTCGCGGGCCGAAGCAGCAAAGGGAAGAAAGGGGCATGTCGCGCGTGAATGCACATACAGCACTCGCAGGGTCGACGGGAAAGCAGTCCGGGTTGTCCCCACGTCGAGATTCTGTCTCTACACGGCGGCTGAGGCCATCCATATTTCAATCGGGCCGAACCTTTGGTGGTCGGGTCTGGTCACGAATGGGGCTGCAAGAGCAGCCGAAGAAAGACACAGTTCCCTCCCCTCGACCGCCGCTGCTCATGATTTCCGCAACTTACTCAACGCAGCCATGACGCCATCACTCAGAGGATCATCACTCGGCCTGCGTTTCCTCGGTGCTTCGGGTTCAGGTGCTCCGTGACTTGTAGTAGCAGCAGCAGCAGCAGCAGCAGCAGCAGTAGTAGTAGTGCGTTCGTTGCTCTTCGGCGCTGGCACCTGAGCAGCAGCCGTCACGGCCTCGGCTGATGCTTCCGCATCACGGCCAAGATAGTCCGTGGCAGCCACCACACGCTCGGGGGTGCTGGAGCCGGGCGTTTGATCTGCATCCGCATTGGCTGGAGCAGCGCACGAGCCGTTCTCTCCGCGAGTCACGTCGCCCGAAAGCGTCGGCGCTCGCGAACCCAGCTGGCTGCCGACGAGAGCGTGCATGTCCAAGCCGCGCTTCGCGGCACGCGGGTTGCGAAACGGTTCGCGCACGCTGTTGCACCATTGCTGGACTTTCTTCTCGCCCCAGCCGGCGATGAGAGCGACTTCTTCGTGCCGTGCATTCACCGCGGTCCGGATGGTGCCGAACTGTGAGACGAGCGAGACGGCGTCGGTCTTGTTGACGGCCCGGGGTGTGGTGATGAAGTCGACCATGCGGTCGCTGTACGTGGTGGACTGGTGCTGTTTGATGGAGGTTGGAGCGGCGTTCTCGAATGTTTTGTAAAGCTCGAGATAGCGACCGCCTTCTGCTGCGGACCAGCAGAGGATGACGGTCACGTTGTTGACGACGCTGGTTTTGCTGAGCTCCTTGAGGCTTGCTTCGTGGTTTGGAATATCGACCATGCAGAGCACGATTCTCAACGCATATTTTCCCTGAAGCTGTCGGATTCGGGTGTAGATGTACTCCGGGTGCAGGCGGTGGTATTTCAGCGACAGAAAGAGGGCACACGTGGTGGCTCCAAGAACGTAGTCGGCCGCGATGTCGCCGTACTCCCACGGCATCGACTTGATCTTGTCCAGCACAGGATTCCCTTTCTGGCGTGGCGATACCACGATCGACGCCGGACCCGATCGTCTGGGCAGTGCCTGCGGTTTTGGCTGCTGCACGCCGGGCGTGGTAGCCGATGGAGCTCCGGGTGGGCGATCCAGGCCGGGTTGCAAGCGAGGGCCTGATGCATGTGACGGTGCTGTGGCGCTGCGAGACACATGCGACAGTGACAGGCCCCGGCTCGGGCCAGCGTCTTCAGTCTCACCGGCCATCTCGCCGTGGGCTCCACATGGGCCAAGCGTGTCGTTCGCCCTGGCGAAGCGTTCACATGGCGCCGCGTGTGGCGAAGGACTGATCGAGTGAGTGAATCGTTATTGAGTGAGTGAATCGTTATTGAGTGAGTGAATCGTTATTGAGTGAGTGAATCGTTATTGAGTGCGTGAGAAGTTATTGAGCGAGCGAATAGCGAGTCAAGTTCACGCAGGCGAGTGCCAAGCCTTCTCAGCCCAGGCCGAGACAAGACCAGGCTCGTCTCGCCTGACGACTGACGCCTCCACCACCCACACCAGCTCCAGCTCCAGCACCGCCACGCACCACAACCACACCCACACCCACACCCACACCCACACCACCGCCGACCCCCCGCCACACCCCGCCCGGCAGTATCCCGCACAGCAGCACATGACAGAGTGAGTGTCCGCACGCTGCAGGGCGCCGGCACCGTCTTCCGCCCGTGAATCCCCGCCCGCGGACCTCACCTGGGCATATTCGCCCCCCAGCAGCCCTCGCCGCCGCGCCAGCTGCACCACCCTCTCCGCGCACGCACCGGCCCTCGACCCGATGTCGACCCGCGACCCAGAGCGATCCCCCAAGCGCCCACGACTGAACTCGTACAGCCCCGCCAGCCCCGGGTGCCCCTCGCCGGCGGCTCAAAGGACCGGCCAGCCCTTTATTCAAACGCCGCCTCCGAGCGTCCGCATGAGTCCTTCATGGCAACTGCACACCCAGAACAACCACCACCCCAGCGGCGGCAGCAATTTTCCGTCGCCGCCGAGCACTGCCGGCTATCAGAATCGCATGGCTGAGGGCGGCGGAGACAGCGGGCGCCAGACGCCCGCATCGCAGGACGACGGCGACCTGCGCAGAGACGGCGACGGCGACGCAACGATGAAAGAGCGACGAGAGGACCACGACGGCGATGTCACGATGGCGGATGCCGATGCCGATGCCGATGCCGAGCACAGACGGAGCGACCACGAGCGATTAGGAGGAAACGGCGGTGGCGGCGACAGGAAAAGGCTGCCGCTCTACAACCTTTTCGCTGACCGTAAGTCTCTACTCCCACGGCAAGCTCTTGCCTCGGGTCTTGCTAAACGTCTTGTGACAATGCAGCGGTTCCGCCGTCACGACCACATTCCTCCCAGGATCTGATCGCGTTGTACCACCTCAATCGCATCCAGACGAGTGTCCAGCGCTTCCACCCCGACGGCAAGAAGAACGCATTGCGTAAGTCCTATGCGAACAAATTCAAGACGTTGGGCCTCGACGGGAAGAACAAGGCACATCCCAACCAAGGCGAGCTTTCTGGCCTTCTGGACCCAGGTTGGTCGTTGGAAATCAGCCCAGGTATCACCATGTGGGACGGCAATTGGCAAGAAAAAGGCAAATTGGGTGATTCCACCGCCGAACAGGCGCTGTTGAGCAAGATGGGGGCCGCGCTCGCGATGGAGGCCGGTCGGCTACCCATCAAGGAACACGAGAGCTGGAAGTGTGTTCTTGGTCTTGATGATCAAGCTGCTCCAGCTAAGGGCGGTGCCGCGGCGTCAACCACCGCCAGGGCACCATCTGCTATCACCCCAGCGCTCGCGAAGACGGGTGCAGCACATGTCATGCGTAACTCCGCACCTGCCTCACCGCGGAACCAAATACGGCCAGAACGCAAGGGCAAGAAACGCAGTTACGACGACAGCAGCTTTGAGGGCTACAATCAGGGCTATGACGACGACGGCTACAGCACAGGCGACACGCGACGGCCAGACCCGAGCAAGCGCCAGAAGCGAAAGGTCAGTATCGAGGCACCCCAATACCAGGTTTAGGATGGTATTTTGGAGCAAGTTTTCGTCGGCTGTCCCGCCTGTCAGAAGTTCAAGACCCGAACCAAGCCACGGAAGAGATGTCTTTTGCACGTGCATTATCACAGGTGTCTCTGCGAAAGGTGCGAGTTGGCAAACCTTGGGCTCAGCTGGTGCTCCTGCAGGTCGACGGCAAGTACAAATGAGAACTTCGCCCTGCACATTGGACTTCGGGTGTGGTGCACGTGCTTACTTTGATCCAGGAGTTTCCGTCTCGCGCGAATTCACCCGCCTTCAGCGCTCCTGGTGTCGGCGTGTGAGGGTCGTAGCACGACAGCTTCTCTTGCGATGCCCCTCCGCATCGTCCACCGGCCTTCCCACGCGATGCCTGTCGCTTATGCTCGGCTCCCTGTCGCCTGGCCGCCAATCCGCGCTGCGTCCTCTTGGGGGAAAGGAAGACTTCGATACAGACCCGGAACATCCAGTGTGATTGAGGCCGAATAATACTGATCCTGATACTAACGAGATACCCCTTGCTGCTCGGTGGCGGACTTTTTTTTTGCTTTTCTGGCGTTCTGGGTGCGTATTCTGCGAAAAGGGAATGGACGTGGGGGTTTTTTGGGGCGGTGGGTGGGGGGGGGGGAGGTTACGAGAGGGCGCACGATGCTGCAAGGCTGCTTGCTTTTCACAAAAGCTTCAAACGATCGACGTTGTTCTGATATCACGGCGCACGAGCGTCTGGGCTGCGGTTGCTGTATACCCGGTGGCGGTGGTTATTTTTCGGTGTTTTTTTATTTTATTTTCATCAGTTGCCGGCGCGCACGGAACGAGAAAAAGGACTGGATGAGTGTGGGTGGATGGTTGGTGGGGGGGGGGGGGAACTGTTGCTCCCGAGAGAACCTCCGTCCCGTACAGCAGCTGAAATGTTCACATGATATGACCCACGGCACCATCGCCATCCCATTCCACCCCCGATGACGAACCCGCTTCCCCCTTTTGAGCCAGACTATTCACAATTCATCCTGGCCTGCCTCCGCCGGCCGAACACCTCGACGGCGTGGTTCACACCCGCAGTGTCACCCCCCCCCCCCCCCCCCCCCCCCCCCAACTCGCCTGCGGCCTGCACACGCGACCACGCTGTTCCTGAGGATTTTGAGATCGAGTTCATCCCCTCCAAGACCTACCTCCGTGCGGGGGGAAGACGGATGGGAGCAATATTCGATGCCAGAGATTTCTCGGCATGCTTCACCTCCACCAACTCCCCCAACTTCCCAAGCCCGTGTCGGCAAGGTGCGGGGGGGGGGTTTTTTTTCGCAACGAGAAGATCGCGAGCACGAGGGGCGGCCAACGAACGACTTTGAATTTGGAAATCGGAGCGAACACGGTCGTGATGATTCACGAAAGAGCTATCTCCGACAAAGAACTAGTGAACTATCTCAAGACAAGAAGGGGGGAATTGGGGGGGGGGGGGGGGGTTGAAGAATTAAGTTACAAAAAGTTTGAGCCTGAGGAGGCTTCGGGCTTCGGGCGTCGATGGACTGGAGACCAACGTGCCGTGCCACGGGCGGCATCCGAGATGGAAAAAAATATATATGTGTGTGTGTGTTGGTGCGACAATCGGCACGAGATGTGGAAAAATGTTTATGTGTGTGTGTGTGAGTGTGTGTTTTTCTTCTCCTGTTTGTTGTTCATCGTCTTGATGTTCGGTGGGACCGCTGGGTTGGTCGGATTGATATTAAAAATAAGAAAAATAAAAAAAAAGAAAGAAAGGGATGATTCTGCTCGGATAAAAAAAGGTGGTTGTGGCGGCGGCAATTATGGCGACGCAGAGGTTGCCCGATCGAAGGGGGGAAGCTCTCGGACTGCGCTGCCGCCGTGGCGATGGGGTGTATTGTGTTGTGGTGGGTGGGTGGGAGGGGCGAGGATTTGGAGCTGGTCGATCTCGTCGAGTGGTGCGATGCGTCTCGAAAGCGGCAACGACGACAGCCGTGGCGGCAGCGGCGAAAGCGCCCCCGGGCCCGCTGCAGCGGTTTGGCATGGTGGCGTCTGTGTGAGCCTCTGGTGTTGACGAGCATGGGGTCGGCGCTTGTGCCGGTCCGTGGCCGGGGGCGAAGCTGAGAGAGAGCTTCTTCATGAAGAAAACCTGGTCGCATACCCTTTGGGCTTTTCAGCGCAGCCAGAGGCCTTTGGCCGGTATGGTAGGTGGCTTGGCGTGGACTTCGGGATCCGGCTGGGAACTGGCATGTGGCTGGCGCTGCCGCCTCCGGCAGAATATGTGGATGTTGTGCGAGTTGCACCGTAAGCGGGCCGCCTGGCACCACCACCGATGGTCGGCGAGCCTGAGCTTCCAGAATAGCGCGAGCCTGAGCTTCCAGAATAGCGTGAGCCTGAGCTTCCAGAGTAGCGCGAGCCTGAGCTTCCGGAAGAGAGTGAGCCTGAGCTTCCAGAAGAGGGCGAGCTTGAGCTTCCAGAAGAGGGCGAGCTTGAGCCTCCCGAAGATGGCGGGCTTGAGCCTCCCGAAGAGGGCGGGCTTGAGCCTCCCGAAGAGGGCGGGCTTGAGCCTCCAGAAGAGGGCGTGCTTGAGCCTCCAGAAGAGGAGGCTCCGGAGAATGCTGCGATTCCTGCAGCGATGGCATCGGCAGATGGCTTGGCGAGGTTGGCCGCGATCGCGCGCAGTCCCTCGGGGACCTTGGCAATCACCGCCGATGAGAATGCCGACGCTTGACTCTGTTCCGACTTGAGAGTATCGAGCACGATACCACCAAAGCCCAGCGAGACGAAAAGTGACTTCTTGGAGATTAACAGATCGATCGATTTCTTGGTCGCATCGTTCAAGCCGCCGATGGGTCCCGACAGGCTCATGGCGTCGGTCTGCGAGATGGACGAGATGGCATTGGCGTCGGAGATTCCCTTCTTGAGGGCATCCGACACCTTTCCCGTCGCGCCGTTGACGGCAAGCGCGGTGCTGGCATCTTTGAAGTTCTGCAGGGCCGCAGACAGTGCTTCGGTTGCTTCCGTGATGGCCTTGCAGTCGGCAACAAGGTCGGATGTGGCCTGGCGACTGATGATCCGTGGATCGCGCAGGTCAAGACTGATGGCCAGCACGGCTGTGGCATGGAACAGTGGTGCGAGAAGCTTCATGGTGATCGAGTCTGCAGCGACGGTATAACGAGGGTGATGCTGGTGGCGTGAAGGAGGGAGGAGACACGGCGATGGCACGGTGCTGCTGGACCCAAGATGCGCGAAGGGAGGCCATAGATATCATGGCCGCAGACTCGTTTGTCACGGCCGACGGAGCGCATCGATTCGTGGCAACGCATGCTTCGAGGCCGTTGTGTGGGAGATCAGCGTCGCGGCCAGGCTGGCGAGATGGAGTGTGAGCTGGTGTTGTGCGTAGCGTCGACGAAAGTAGCGATGTCGCCAATCAGAAGGGCTGCCCGCTCCACAGCTAGTCAGGCCCGTTCAAGCTAGAGCAGTCCGCCATCGTCGGCGACTCGTTGGAGGACCGCGGTCGTGCCGGAACATACAGAACGCTCGATGTGCACATGTCATATGTCTCGCTGGGGCTTGGCAACTTCTGCACCATGCCGACTTCTACGATGGACAACGCAGAAGCCAACGCCTCGCTCGTCCTTCGATTGTTTCAGCGGCCTGACTCGTCGCTGTGGTCGGCCGGTGTGTCGACCCTCGGCAACGGTATAGCCCATCCCACCTGTTTTCCCCCCGTCCGGCCTCGGCTCACCCTGCCCTCCCACACAATCATCATCCATCGTCAGGCTGAGCCTTCTCAATCATGGTACTCGCCTCTTCCCCTCCTCTCGCGAGCCCATCTCACGCATTCTCGCCTCGCACAAGGTCCACGCCGACTCCTCGAATTTCGCCCCCGGCATAAGCAAGACCGCAGCATACGATCAAGTCATCGACGAAGCAAAAGCACTTTTCCGCGGCCAAAGGAATTGGGCAAGTCCATACTGTTCCCTCCTCTCTCTCTCTTTCTCTCTCTGTCTTTCCCCCGCTAACAATTCCTTCCTCTCAAGGTCTGGTAAGCTCCTCGTCACACCGAACCCCATGCCCCCCGCTTCGCGACAGAAGCCAAAAAAACAAAAACCCCCAAAAAGAAAGACTAAAAAAAACCGACCCGAACCCCCCTTTGACTTCGCATCGCCAGCAACACCGCAAACGCCGCCTCCCTCATCTGGCACGCGCTGCACGCGCTGCCCTACCCGAGCAACCAAACCAACTGGGCCGGCTTCTACGTCCGCGACGCCTCCACTCCGCAGCAACTGATCCTGGGCCCATTCCACGGCAAGGTAGGTCAGTCCGTGACACGGCCCGAAGAAGGGGCCAAAAAAAAACAAAAACAAAGGCGAGCTGCCGCGCTGACGTTCCGCACGGGTCGCCTGCCAAACCATCCGATTCGGGCACGGGGTGTGCGGCGGCGCGGCGGCGCGGGGCGAGACGCGATGCGTGGGCGACGTGGGCCGGTTCCCGGGCCACATCGCGTGTGACGGGGCGAGCCGGAGCGAGATCGTGGTGCCGATTGTGGTGGCGGGGCGGGTGGTGGGGGTGATGGACGTCGACTGTGCGGTGGAGGATGGCTTCGACGAGGTGGATTGCAGGAAATTGGAGGAGTTGGCGAGCGTGCTGGGCGAGGGGTGTGATTGGTGAAAAAAAGGTCGCGGTCGATCGCACCCCATCCCCGGAGGGGGGGGATGGGCTTCATGACAGTTACCGTCTCGTGACACATGTTGACATCTGTCGCCTGCGGCGGGAGAGTGCGATCGCGCTGAGCACGGGGAGTGCAGGCCGTGATCGCCGGCCGAGGGCTAACTATTCAGCATGCGGGGTGAAGAAGACAGAAAGCAGATGACAAAGCTGTAAAGTAGTGTGCGCCGGCAAAAAAGTACCTTGTTACCGGCGGCAGGTAGCTAAGCATAGCAACTCATCACAGCCGTGTTGGGAAGCAAGCTGAGGCGCGGAAAGACGGCAGCCGCAGCCGCAGCCTGACCGGCCCAGCTCTCAACCTGCCACAGGCCAAGAAAGACAGCTGACTGGGGAAGATGGAGCGTGGTGTGATATTGTTGGAGGCCAACAACAACAACAACAACAGTTTGACATCGGGGCGGCTTCTCGCCTGCGGACGGTGGAAAGGCGAGGCAATCCACGGTCGCTCAAACTTCCTTCATGTCGACGACGCAGCGGATGCAGTCGCCTGCCTTCATGTCTTGGAACGCCTCGTTGATGCCGCCAAGCTTTTGTCGGTGCGTGATGAATTCGTCGACCTTGAGCTTGCCGTCCATGTAGTCTTGCACGAGGCTGCCCATTTGGCTGCGACCCTTCACACCACCGAAGGCGCACCCCTTCCAGACACGTCCGGTCACGAGCTGGAATGCTGCAAATCGAGATTAGCCACGGTATGATGTGCCCGATGTCTCCTGCACTCACGTCTGGTCGAAATCTCCTTTCCAGCGGCAGCAACACCAATGATGATGCTCTCACCCCAGCCCTTGTGGCAGGCCTCGAGCGCTGCCCGCATGACTTGCACGTTGCCTGTGCAGTCGAATGTGTAGTCGCAGCCGCCGTCGGTCATGTCAATCAGTCTCTGCTGGATGGTCTCGCCGTCCTGGAGATCCTTGGCGGGGTTCACGAAGTCAGTCGCGCCGAACTTGTGCGCCCACTCCTTCTTCTTGTCGTTGACATCGACCACGATGATCTTTCCCGCCTTGTTCTTCGCAGCACCTTGGATGACGGAAAGGCCAACGCAGCCAGCACCGAAGACGGCCACGTTGGCGCCCGGCTCAATGCCCTTGCCGGTCTTTCCGGCTGTGATGACTGCTGCTCCGTAGCCGGTGGTGATGCCGCAGCCCAGCAAGCAAGTCCGGTCCATCGGTGCCTTGTCGGTGACCGCCACGACGGAGATGTCGGCGACGACGGTGTACTGGGAGAAGGTCGAGCAGCCCATGAATGCGAGAATGTCCTTGCCCCGGCACTTGAACCGCGATGTGCCATCTGGGAGGACACCCTTGCCTTGGGTGGCACGAATCTTGCCGCAGAGATTGGTCTTGCCGGATGTGCAGAACTTGCATTCGCCGCATTCGGGGGTGCTGTGTGTTTGTTTGTCAGTCGCGTCTGCGGGCGTCTGCGGGCGGGGGGGGGGGGGTTTTCCCTGGCGCGCAAGGCGGAATGGCACTTACTACAGCGCAACAACCGTGTCTCCCTTCTTGACGGTGGTGACGCCCTCGCCGACACTTTCGACGATGCCAGCACCCTCGTGGCCGGCAATGACCGGGAAAGCGCCTTCCGGGTCTTGGCCGCTCAGCATGTACGCATCGGTGTGGCACACGCCGGTGTAGTGCACCTGGATGCGGACCTCGTGTGCCTTGGGCGGCGCAACCTCGACATCTTCGATCACCAGGTCCTTTCCGGCCTCCCAGGCCACCGCGGCCTTGCACGTGATGGTCTTTCCTTCGGTAGACATGTTGGCTCCGCTTCACCTGCTCGGATGCGTGCGATCACTCGTGACGTGGGAGCCGTGGGGGACAGGGGGATTGGAGAGCTGCAGAGACCGTGAGGGGCGGCGCAGAGGCAGGAGTCTTGGGGGAGGGAGAACAGCGGCGGCGGCGACGGCGACGGCAATGATGGGCACAGCACAGGGATGTAGCCTTGCCGCGCCGGGGGGTGCGCTGAGGTCTTTTTCCCTCCTGCCCACCCACCAGGCAACTACATACGCAGGCCGGACGATGGTGGGGGGTTGGAGGGGCTCGCCGCCGAGTCACCGCGCAGACCCGCAATCCTCCCGATGCAACCGGCAACCCGTCGCGCCTTTCCGCATGCAGCTCCATTTTCCTGTGCGCGGGTGAGCCTCGGACGCTTTGCGACAGAGATGCGGCGGCAAGAAAAGGGCCACATGCCGTGCGGTGAAGAGCGGAAGTGTTGTCAGGAGAGCGGAAGTGTTGTCAGGAGAGCGGAAGTGTTGTCAGGAGAGCGGAAGTATTGTCAGGCTACGGCAATGCTTCCCGATCGTCCGTATAAGCAGATGCGTGCGCAGGCCTTCCCACCGTGTTCTTCTCCAGTGCATGCGCCATTCGCTGGCAGTGCGGCCGCGCCACCGCGCACATGATGATGACAGGATACACAAGGCGACGACATGCGTGTTGGTGGAGAGGAGATCGAAGGAACGCAGCTTGCAGAGATGAGAGAAAAGAAGCAGAGCAGAACACCTCGCGATCAAGGACAGAATGCGGTAGATGTGAACAAGTTTGCCCAAGGCAAAAGCCCTTACATGCCTGCGGGCTCTGCCATGTTGTCTTCTAACGCCTGCTGAGTATACAACCACCGTTACATGCTGAGAGTCGATTGCGTCCTGCACGCATCATTATTCAAATCGTCTTGCCGTCTGCCGGCTCGTGCGACGAGAGCGTAGACTGGCCACGTCTCGTGGCGCTCGTGAGCCGACGTGACGCCTACTACTACATCGCCAATCCCGGATCGTCCCATTCGTCGTCTGCACAATGGTGTTGTCGAAAACGTGGTGTGCACAGCGTGCGCGCCGACGCTCTCATCTAGCACTCGGCATCTTGGCTGGCGCGGGAGTTCATGAGCAGTGCAACGATAAGTCCGTAGAGACCTGGGAGACCTGGTCAGCGTGAGGGTTCAAGCATGTTTCACGCTCTTCGCCTACCCAACACTTCGGCGAAAATGAGGATCAGAATCATTCCGACGAACAGTCTGGGCTGTTGTGCGGTACCGCGGACACCAGCGTCACCCACAATGCCGATGGCGAAACCTGCCGCAAGACCTGCAAGACCGACCGATAGACCAGCACCGAGCTGGATGAATCCGGTAAACAGCGGTACCTTCTGTGTGAGCTCGTTGGAAATCAACACCGACACGACGAGGCCGTAAATGGCAATGATACCGGCCATAATGACGGGAATGATGTCTGGCGGAGCAAATCAGTGCCATCGCTTCGCATCCACTCTTGTACAGCGTCGACCTACTCTTGACGATCAAGTCTGGCCGGAGCACACCCATAGACGATATCCCGACGCCAGCCTTTGCGGTTCCGTATGCAGCGCCGAAGCACGTGAAGACAATGGCGCTCGTGCAGCCCATGGCACCAAAGAAGGGCTATGGAGCAGTCAGTATCGATTTTCATCCGGTTGCTATCGGCCCGTCTCTGTGCAACGCGCCGTGCTCCTAGCTCGGATGTTAAAAGTCTCGACCCGGGCCTCAGGAGGCAGCCTGTTGATGGCGCGTACGTGGCCACGGAGTCCGGGAAAGGGTGAGCGCGGTTGCGGGGCGTCGAGATGGGACTTACGGCATATACGGGACTATACAGCGCGTAGTGTCAGCAGTGCTTCTGTCTGTACCTAGCACGGCTGGCCTCGGATGGCTTGAAGGCGCGAATGCGAGCTCTGTGCCATGTTTCTGCCCTCTTCGCCATGCCGGAGGTCACGCCGGCGGAGTGCGTACCAGAGATCGGTGGCCATTGTGACGGGATGTCTGCTGTGTGGGCGGGAGTAGCTTCGGATGTCTGCGTCGAGATGAAGTGTCTGGTGGCGGAGCGGGCGAGGAGGTCGTTCACTAGGAAGACAGCTATGCCGGCTGCTGCCGCGACGCACGAGCCCTGATCAAGACTAGCGCCGTCTCCAATATTTTTGGGCTTCATGAGCTTTGCGGCCAGGCGTCTTTCCCGCCCCCCGAATCGCTTGAGAAGAAGAACTCCCAAGGCGGTGAACTCACACCCGGGCGAGCCTTGCCGAACGTTCGGGCCGACACTTCTCCCGCTTCATCCACGCCGCCTTGCGAGCTCATGGCCGATTCCGCCGCTTGGCCCGTCGCCGATGCGGCGCTCAGTCAAGAGATTCTGGACTTGGTCCAGCAAGCCTCGCACTACCGTCAGCTGAAGAAGGGCGCGAACGAAGCCACCAAGACGCTGAACCGCGGCATCTCGGAGATTGTGATTTTGGGTACAGAACCCGGCGATATCAGGCCCTCGGGACATGCGCTGATGTGAACCCACGCACAGCTGCGGACACCACCCCGTTGGCGATCCTGCTCCATCTCCCTTTACTGTGCGAGGACAAGAACAGTGCGATTTGGCCGAAGCATCGAGGGTTCCGCGAAAACGACTGACCGCCCGACAGCTCCCTACGTCTACGTCCCAAGCAAGATGGCACTCGGTCGCGCATGCGGTGTCTCTCGCGCCGTCATTTCCTGCTCCATCACTACCAACGAGGCCTCCGATCTGATGGGCCAGATCCGTGCGCTCAAGGACAAGGTTGAGCGTCTTATGATCTAGAGAGGGGGAAAAGGAAATGCGCAAGGTTCGACTGCTGTACAAGAAGCTTCGAGAGGAGTTTCTCGCGCACCAGTGACGCGAACGGCGCGAGAGATGGTCTGAGGTGGCCGGCCAGACTGCTGTAGGTAGCGCTTGGCAGAAGCGTGGATAGACATGGGAATGCGATCGGCTTGCGAACGCTCACCATCATGGAGAGAAAGCATCTTGGTTGAAAGGGATGCGCACGTCGCGTGTGCGGATCATGATACTGAGGCGAAATGAGCATCCATCCTCCACCCCTCAGAGCTGTCAGGACGTTTATGAGCAGGGGCTACTCAGACGGCTGATCACGGACAATTTCACCTTTTTCGTCTCGAGGCCGGATCTGGGGGCAACGTAGTACCGACCAGGGTAGTCACCGACGTCGAGCAAGGCGCATCTCCGAAAACATCAGTCCGCGCACGAAGTTCACTCGCCGCAAACGCTCTCATTCCCATTACGACTGCAATCGATTCGGCTGTAGGTCGGCTTAGTGGTCATACACGTTATTGCCTGGATGGAAGTGTAACACAAACTCCATCTACTCGTCGGTCAACGTAGCAGGAGCGAAGGGCGTACTATTAGAAGCGAAAGTGTGCGACAAAGATATATAGACCGACACAAAATCGCGCCGGATGAGAGTATCCCTGCGCCTCGTTGCATCCCCGAGATATCTTCAGGTCTCCCCGAGTCGCAACCGCCGTGCCGTCTGACAGCTCCTCCGGTGAAGGTCAAGCTCAACATCGGGCCAAGATTGCCCGCCATGTGCTCCGACACGGCCACAATGGCGCAGCCCACAAGAATCACCGTGCTCATATCCGGCCACGGCTCCAACCTGCAAGCCCTCGTCGACGCCTCAACATCCTCACCCCCGCAGCTCCCCCAGGTGCGATGGATAAAAGTCATCTCGGACCGCAGAGCCGCCTACGGTCTCCAACGTGCCCAAGCCGCCCACATCCCCACCTCATACCTCGGAATCCTGCCCTACCGAAAACAACATCCCAACGACCCCGACGCCGCACGCCACGCCTACGACGCCGACCTCGCCAAACTCGTCCTCGCCGACTCCCCCCATCTCGTCATCTGCGCCGGCTTCATGCGGATCCTGACGGATTCCTTTCTCGGCCCGATTTCCGCGCATCGGGTGCCGATTATCAATTTGCATCCCTCATTGCACGGAGATCTGGTGGGAGCGGGATGTGTGGAGCGGGCGTGGGAGGAGTATCGGGCGGGCAAGAGGAAGAAGACGGGGGCGATGATACATTATGTGATCGGTGAAGTGGACAAGGGCGATGTGGTGGTGCAGAGGGAGATCGGTATGGAGGGGTGTCAGACGCTGGAGGAGTTGCAGGAGAGGATGCGGACGGCGGAACATGGGTTGATTGTGGAGGGGACGAGAAAGGTTGTCGAGGGTCTGAGGCGGTGATCGCACGACGTGGTGGTGACGCGAAGGGAATACAGACATGAGAGAGGCGAGATCTGCATCCTGCACCGCGATGGACTCGGGACTTTGCCCGCGGATTCAATTTCTGCAATGCCATCCGACAGCTCCGAGGTGCCATAAACAGAACACAAGGCTATGCAATACTCACGCTATTGGACGTATGGCTCAAGGCCGCATGTACGTCTTCGTTCCATCTTTCGCACCACGTAACGGCAACGACATGCCCTACACACGCTACGCGGACCTCCCGTTCCTCTCTCCCTCCCTCTCTCCCTCCTCCCTCCCTCCCTCTCTCTCTCTCTCTCTCTCTCTCACACCCACACACGTACACACGCACTGACAGGCCCACTCATTTGGTAGCGCGCATGCCGATCCCGCCTCAGAGACAGTACTTCCCGTCCCACGTATACCTCCGTAGTGCCTGTACTTCGCAACGTGGACGGGAGGTCGATAGATAGTGCGCGAGCGTTTCCTCCCACCTTCACCCCTTCTTCCCATCCTTCTCCCTCCCCCACAACAGCCTCACTCCCCGCTCCCTCCCCCACCCGCGCGGGTCTCGATCGCCTCCGTGCTGCCCGTGGTCTGACTCCACAGACTGCGACTCTCGCCCTCGGCATGCCTCATGGCCTCGGCGACGACGTCCAACTTGCGCACGACCTCGCGGACGCCACGCTCGACCTTGTGAAAGTAGGCCTCGTTGGCGGCCCGGCGCTGGCGAGCGAGGTGGATATCGCGGGCCGTGTCGTCTTCCAAGCCGGCGCTGGGGCGGGCGCCCTCGCCCTCGCCCTCGTCCTCACCCTCCCCGCCGCCCCCCGGCGGCCGCGCGGGATCGAAGCGATCGTCTCCCGCGTCTCCCCCGCCGCCGCCGCCGTCGTCGTCGCCGCGTCGGCCCTGGTGCTGCCCTCGGCCCCACGCCCGAGCCAGCTCCACCTGCGCGCGCCTCAGCTCGTCCAGCGCCGTGGCGTGCGCGGCGCCGAAGACGTGCTGGGACGATTGGGCCGTCAGTTCGACTTCGTTCAGGGTCGATTGCAGTTCTTTCCATTTCGCCTCGATGCTTCTCTCGTGGGCTTTCTGGGGCGCGGGGAGGTCGCTGCTGCTGCGGCGGCTGCTGCGGCTGCTGGTTTCTGCCTCGGGGGGATTCCTGCCATTGTTGTTGTTGTGATTGAAACTTTTGCCTCGGCTGAAAGGATCGCGGGCGCGGGCGGTGCCATGGGATTCGTGGGTTTGTTGGCGGGAGATGGACAAGTGTGAGGCATTGCGGGATGGAGGGCCGACGAAGAGAGTTGGAGCTGGGAGTCGATTGGGCTTGACGTTGGCGGTCGGCGAAGACTTGTTCTGGGCATTCTTGCCGTTGGGAATGGCCGATGAGGTTGCTGTCGACATGTTCAAGTCGGAATGCGGATCGAGAGCTACATGGTGACGGTGAAGGTGTGCGGGAGTGAATCTCTTCACTTTCACTCGAGCTGAAGTCGAAGTTGGAAGGTGCACAAGTGGGACGGTCACATGATTTGCGCAGAGACGCAATGGATGAGGAGATCAAGACATGTTGGCACAATTGAACTGCTCATTTCTTCATTGTGGCGTTCTTTGTGGCCAGAACTGTTGACATGTAAACCTGCAACATCCGTGAAGCTGGATGAGACCATCTCCTCCGGACTCCGTGATACTTCTTCGTATGCTTCCCTCCTCTCCCTTGTTTTTATTCTTCCTTCTAGAGCTGTCACACAACGGGTGCTGAGTAGCTTGTGAGTATCCTATGCCAGCCTGTATCTCGTGAATAGTAATTAGATGAGCTGCTGCCTCGGTGTTTTCGGGCTTGCGCTCGATGCAGTCGTGTGGAACATGTCGATTCAACTCCTGCCATGCCATGCAAATGCTCGCTTCAAATCGTCATGATTCGCCGTTCAATCCAAATCCTCAATGCCGATGCAGTTTCCTGCTCTCGAGCCCTGTTCGTTGCAACAACATCGTTTCTTCTTCTCACATCATCTGCAGCGCTTGCAGTTCCAAAGTCCAATATTCGGTGATCGTTGCTTCCTTCTTGGCGCAGACCTACTGCGGCCTCGAATTTGTCTTCTGTAGGCTCCACTCGTCCATTTCTTGGGCGGGCGTGAGCGGGTGCGCACGCTCGTAATTCGACCCTCCGGCTCTCGCATCTTGATCGTACATATTGTATGAGTTGCGCTTGCTGCCAGCACGGCTCGAAGAGGCAGATGGAAGTGGTGGCATATTTGGTACATTGTCCCGTGATGGGTTGCCTTCTGCGATCTCGCCAAAGCCACTAGAGGCATAGCGAGCGCTACGCACTGAGCCCAGAGTGCCTGAACGAGGTCGGATCATGGGCCTTGGCACATCGCCGATTGTGTCAGTAGTACTGACATCGCCTCCGATGCGCAAGGAGCTCGTGCTCGGTTGTGCGCGCAGGAGTGGGTTGATTGTGCTCTTGTTGCTTCTGAATGACAGTCGGCTCCGCCGCTTACTCGCAGAGCCCGGCGGGATGATGGCGTCTTCGTCCTCCGCGAGAGTCTCACTCATGTCGACGGGAGTGAAGGTACCGTCCTCATTGAGGGTGACGTCTTGCTGAAAGTCTCTGGTGCTCCAACTCGGTCGGGGTGCTCGAGCGCCATATGGAAGATGTGCCAGGCTCATGGATGCGACACTGTGTGCCCGGCTGTTAGCGCGACTCCGGTCCGCGGGCGTTGCAGCAGCACTCCTCATTGCAGTCGGAGATCCGAGGTTTGGGTATGATGCATTGGGGCCAGCCATCATCGCGCTCTGGAACTTCTCGTCTTCGTCTTCAACCTTGGGCATTCGCTTGATATTCTTCATCTCGAACCCGTACTTCGGCTCCTCGGGTGGCGGTGGTTCAGGCTTCGGCGGCGGCGGGAGGTCATTAACCACCCGGTCCAGATGGTCGAAGTATCTCTCGCGCAGGTCCGCCCATCGGCGAGGCCGGAAGTTCTCCGTGTTGCGTGAGACAGACATGTAAGAGGTGATCGCACCGACGACGATGGCAACCATGGTGATGATGGTCAGAACGCCCTGGATCACGATGATGACGATGCCGATGATGGTGGTCGTGATTCGCTGAAGGTTGAAGTTGATGTCGAAAGCAGCCGAAAGAGCAACGGTGACGACCTTGCTGAAGCCCAAGCAGTAAACGACCAAGATGTTCAGCCGCTGTCCCTCGAAAGGTCTCATCCAGATCACGAATGCGAAGGCGAGGAACTCGACGATGAGAAGTCCGAACACTTGGGCTTGTGCATATCCCGAAGCTCCGGCGTAGAAGATGGCGCGCAAGAACTCGTAGAACAGCCAAGCAGTGAAGAACCACCATCTTGTGCGACGAAATCGAGCTGCAAGCCACCCGCACTTCATTGTGTAGTCTTCGTCATCGTGAATGCTGTGCTTGTTTTCCTCTCGATCGACCCCGCTGCCAGCCGACCTCATCTTTTGCCAGAGTGGGTTGCTATTCTCCTTGCTTTCGGTGTGGGGGCGGGATGGAGTGGTCGCAGCAATACTAGTCTGGGCGGCCTTCCTCGTCGGCATTTGCAGCTTCGGCACTGGATACTTGCCCTTGATCATGTTGTATTCCCAGTGATGGCCATAGCTGGACCCGGAGCCGGTAATGGCTTTCTTGTACCAGAATGCATATGCTGCAATAAGCGGCATGCCGAGGAAGAAGACGGTGAAAACGATGGCGGCAATCCCTATGACACCACCAGAGGAGTTGTAGGTGAATTGAAACAAGGTCAAGAACATGACCATAAAGAAGCCGATGTAGCAAGTCCGCAGAGCGACCTGGACAGTGTAGGTGATCCAGTGATCGCGGAAGAACGCCAATTTGTCTCCCTCGGCCCACTTGCGTCGCACGAACAGCTCAAGTGTCCACTTGAAGCCAATCGTGGCGGAAACAAGTAGGGCGAGCAGGATCAAAAACCACAGGAAGCCGGTCATGAAGGCGTTGCTGGCGGGAATGTTTTCTTCTGCCAGAGTTCCGGCGAATCCCGAATAGTTGCCGGGCAATGGCACACCATTAGGCACGGGCTTACCATACCATTTGTAGCCGTCGCTGGCATCCGCAAGACCATCATCACGCCTCTGCAAAGTGCGCTCGACCGATCGTTGAAGCAGGCCACCTCGAATGATCGTGCTGGAGTCGCGGTGATAGATGTGAGAAGCGAGATCCCAAGAGTCTCTCGCAAGCGGGTGGTTGGCAGCTCGCTTGATGCCAGACATAAGTGCGCGCCGGTAAACCGTGCTGATGTCAAAGCCTCCCCCAACGTCGGAATTTGGCGAGCCGGCCTGCGCTGCACCCACCTGCGAAGTGTTGCCCACATTGGTGCCGATCAGCTTGTTGATGCCGCTCTGCATGCTGGAGCTGTAAACCATGCCGCCAGCCCAGGCAAAGTTGCTCCACCATGCTACTAGCACTGAAGGCCAGTTCATCGATAGCGCTCCTGTAAAGAAGATGTGTTGCCACACTGCAAAGACGATGCCGACGGATAAGGAGTGTGCGTAGTGGAGTCTCATCGTGGGCACTGCCTCGCCGTAAATGGCAGTGGCGAACGACGCGATGGCAGCCACCAACGTGAAGATGCCGAGAACAGTTCCCGCGGAAGCTGCTTGGCCGAACGAGGCACCATTTGTGACCACTGCCGAATAACAGGCTATCTCTTGCTGGGTGGTGTTGGAGAAGATGCGCAGAATGGCTTCTCCTTCGAAGTCTGGGATGGCCAAAGCGATGGGCGGGATGTTGGCGACGTCCGACGCGGCGACCGGGATGATACCGCGAGCAGTTATGGGCACGGTGCTGTTCAATGGACACAAGCTGTCGATGTTCGCATTGCACGGGTTGAAGATGAGACTGAAGCGGTCCTCGCCGTAGGCAAAGACGCTGATGGACATCATCAAGCTGTCGTTTGCCACCCCCGTGTTTCCTGCCAGGTGGAACAGCACCGTCATGTTGTCCTTGTAGTAGGCCGCATCGAAGCGAGTGACGTTGATGGTGCTGTCGCCCAGACAGTCTCCGAAGTTGCCCGTGTATAACGATGGCTTGCGGTTGTCTGCAAGTATGACGGTCTCGCCTTGGGCGTTCTGGTACTTGATCCATTTCTCCTTCGCCCGTGCCACTTGCAGACATGACAGCACGGCGAACAGGGCCACCAGCCCCGTCCGTAGCCGCGTGATCATGCCGAGTGCGTGGGAGGCGGATATCGTGGTCGGCGGCGCAGTCGTTGGGCCGGGGCGGGGTGTGTGGTTGGTTCCGGCACGCGGTCGAGGACGAGCAGCGGGTGTCGGCTGGCACACGCGGCGACGGTAAGAATGGAAAGTCGATGTGGCGTCGGTGTAGCTACTTTAATGTCTGCTCGAACGGGGCGCTTGTCGCTGTTTCACCCGCCGCGTGCGACGAGGTTGTCACTGGCGGGCGGCTGATGATTGTCAGATGGATGCCAGAGGGTCCGCATTCCAGGATTCGGTCCAGGATTGCCCTTCACCGCCGCATGTTCGGTGGTGGGGTGCATCCAGCTGTATGCAGCTGTATCGCGACGTATGCAGCCGTATCGCGAGGGAAGGGCACGGCAGGCAGGCACGGCCAACGTGTGGGGGAAGGAGCAGGCGCTGGAGCAGGAGCAGGAGCAGGCGCGGGAGCTGAAGCAGGAGCAGCCGCCGGCGCGGAAGCTGCAGCAGGAGCTGCGGGATCTTTCTTGGTCTCGCGCCTTCACCAGACGCGGGCGGTCGCCGGCGCCAC
Organism: Pseudocercospora ulei; assembly: GCA_016165855.1. NCBI lineage: Eukaryota > Fungi > Ascomycota > Dothideomycetes > Mycosphaerellales > Mycosphaerellaceae > Pseudocercospora > Pseudocercospora ulei. Next base: position 1,528,361 of record JACWNB010000016.1, read on the forward strand.
CGCCTGCCTCTGCTTCTGCCTCATGGCGGCGGCTAAGCTTGCAACATACGTCGTTATGCGCTTCCGCTCCGGGCTTTGGTCAGCCCCTCGAAGCCTATTCGCGATTCGGCAGGCATTGCTGTTCTGCAGCAACTGCCCGCCAGCAGGAGGCAGGTGTCTGGTGGAGATGTGCAGGTACAGGAGGATCTGCGGGGACCAGACTTCATTCGCTCATCATTCTCATCATTCGTACCGCCGTCCTTGGCTCGTCCTACGCTCGTCCGACTGCTGCTGGCCGACACGGGCTGCGGCGGGAACGGGAAGGTTCGCGCACGTGCACGTGGCGGCCAGGCACGGAGAGTCTCTGAACGCCGGATGCATGATGCATACGACGACCTTGCGATGCTATCCGCACTCGGTCCTCTTGAGCGAGGAACGCCGAGGAATACCGCGGACATCGGCTTCATGATGCTCTCGGCCACGTCGACCCGGACACGGACGCTGCGCATCGCGACTTTGCACGGTGGCGAAGGCGAAGACTGCACCCGGGCGGACGCGCCGCGCTGCCGCCTCACGAGCTCAGCGGGATGGCAGCCAGGGCCGGGAGTCAGTCTGGCCATCGAAGGACAACCCCGGCTGCAAGCGTGACAGGTGGAAGTTCCTACCGATGGTGAACAGGACCTTGGCCGAGTAGTTATCCAGAGATGCGTTGGTATGTCTTCGCGGAGCTCGACACGCACGTCCTCCCGCAGACGTCGCACAATGACCTGAGCACTCTCGACTGGCGGAAGTCATACTACATCGGCGGGCAAGTCTGGATCGGCGACATCGTGCGTGTCCACGGCGGGACTGGGTTTACCGTCAGTCGTCCGACCATGGAAAACGCCGTCAGGCTGTTTCAAGACCATCGGCAGACGTGGGGGAGTTTTCACGCACATGCATTGGGCGGGCGACTGCATTCTCGGCAAGGCTTTGGCGGAGTCGGGCACATCAGCCTGGCCGATCTGGCAAGGCGATCACATGCATTACGGACGGACTGAAGGTTCGCGTCCGTGAACTATTGTCACCTGACGCCGAGCGTCGTGCAAGGTTCTGCGGAAGTGGGAAATGGAATGGATCAAGGACGCCAGCGCAGGTCGAGGGGTGGATGACGGGAGGGTTCCAAACCAACGGACGTGAGGATATGGAGGACGACAGCAAGGTCTTGCACCACAAGGACGCATACCGCGAATCCCTCCCCTCCTCGCATCGCCGAGCCGAAGAAAGACTGGGAAATCACGCGGAGCAAGACCGGGGACGGGTCGTTCGACGACCTGGACGCGTGCCGCGCGATCGGTGCCCGCCACCATGTCTGTCTGCAATCCGTGCTGAATCGCCATGGGCAATGCATGCTGGGCCGCTCTCCGGATGAGGGAGAGAAAAGCCCAGAGGGGTCGAGTCTGGATGGAGCGCCGTGGATTTTTTTTTTTCATGACAGATATCGGTGCTCGAGGAAGTCAGCAATCATGGGTGACGATCGTGGGGGGATGAACGTGGGAATCGCCTTTCAATCGTCGTTGCATGCTTCTGGCAAGGTTGTCGGAAGAGGCAATGCGCCTTGCTTGTACTTTGCAGCTCCGCGGTCCGCATCACCGCGTTAGGGGTCTCATAGAAATTTAAATCAGCGGTCCGGATGGCCGCTACGCGCACGACAGCGCAGTTCTTCGGTCTTGGGATTTGCAGGAGAGCGAGATGGTGAATCGCGACTTTCCGCTGCCGGGACGGCTTCGCGCCCGTACCAATGGGCACAAACACATCAGCACAACTGCGGCCGAACCCGTGAGTGATTATGCGACGGCTGTACTGTGACGAGAGAGGGTTATCTCACAGATGGAATATGCCACGGCGGGGCGATACGTTCTGCTCGCATCGTCCTCCTCCTCTCGACATTCGTTCCAACGTCGCCATCGCCGGGGCTGGGGAGACGCTTCGGCGAGGCCGCGTGGTTGACGTACGCCCAACGGGGGGATCGCGTGACGATTCGTCAAGGCGAGCCATCCTGGTCATATTTTCTGTACTCTTTTCCATCGTCCTCGTCATCGTCGTCGACAAGAGAATGATGCTTTGGCTCCGCCTCCATCACCAGACTCCCAGATGGACGACCTCGTGCATCAACCATCTTGATCTGGTATTGTCCTCGTTCCCATAGGTCCTTGATCGTCAATTCCCTGGTACGGCCGAGGGACTCGATATCCGAGATTCTGTCCAGTGTGGCTTCCAAGAATTCATCGAAGCCTTCCTGCGCGCAGATTTCTCGGAAAGCGTTCATCATCGGCACGGAGTCGGCGCGTACTTGCGCGTTGCTGTCGATGGCAAAAATATTGATCGCGTCGTAACTCTGCGGTTCGTCAGCACGCCGGGGTTGTCTCGGGGATAAGCCAGAGGACGGACCTGGATGAAGTCGGCTCGTGTCATGATTTGACGCGCTTCGTGCAAGGGAAGTTCGGGCAGGATGTGACCCCGCTCGGAGTCGTACGTCTGCTCCATTTCCTTCTCCTTTTCCACCAGGGCCCTGGCGAGCACCATGGCGGCAGAGGCGTACTTCTGCTGATCCATGACATCGTCATCCATTTCTGTCCCCAGAATCCAACACTGGTTCAAGAACCAAGTCTTTTCCATGCGACAGATGTCCTCGGCCTTCTTGAGCATGTCGTCCGACTTTGCGACTCGGCTCAAGTACGACATACGTCCTCCAACCTTGTCATACACCTTCTCCAGAAGACTAGTGTCCGGATGATCATTTCGGTACTTGGTCCGATAGTTCCGAAGCGCCGCCATGGCTTTGTCCTTGCTGAGATCGAGAATGCGGATGACATTCATTCGTGTGGCATATTGCTTCAGCCGTTCGTAAATCCAGTAGTCATCCGAGTTGAAGATGACAGTCGCCAAATTACTTGCGGCCCATAGCTCCGCTCGTTGCTGGATCAGTTCGAGCAGGTCCTTGCCATCCTGGTCGTCGCGCAGGAGATGCATCGAGTTAAAGATCAAGACCAGTGGGCGGCCTTTCTCCGCTCGCCGCTTCATCGCGATCTTCTCCAGCTTATTGAAAGCTCGCTCAATGTCTAGAATCGCACCGGCATCACGAGGGCCCCGGATTGAGAAGAGAGATCCGATGTTGTCTTCGTGGTACTCAAAGTCAAGAGCTTTGCCCAGGCGGATGCGAAAAATCTCGGAGCTGGCGTGGGCATCGAACATCGCGCAGCCTTCGCCGTTGATCTTGGCCATTGCGTCAATCAACATGCTTGATTTGCCCGTTCCCTTCTCGCCGACGAGGAGGTGATACTGACCTCTGACCTGGCCAGCGACAATCCTGTCGATGAGCGCCTGTTCCTCGCGCAGGACCCAATGCTCGCGGTTCTTGTCCTCGTCGACGAGAACTTGTCCACCCGCTGCGGCCAGGTCCAAGACGGGATCACCAGGTTTGAATGCGTTGTCGATCTTCCGAAGAACCATGTACTTGTAATAGATAGTATAGCCATAGCCGAAGGCGCCCAGGATCGCTACCGAAGCAAAGGTAGTCAGAGCCGCTTCTGTCATCTTGAACATGGTTCCTTTCCAGTCAAACTTGGTCCCGGCATCCTGTCGGGCGCCGCCTTTCCTGGGTTCATCATCACGTGGATCGGCCGGTCCAGCATCTGGAGGACCTGGCGTCTGCGGACCAAAGGGCAGCTGCAGACATCGTCGTGGGACGACGAAGGCTGGTGTGTGAGGAGGTCTCCTGTGACGTCGGATCGCGGAGCGGCCAGAGTTTGGTGCCCATGCAAGCAAACAAAAACGCTTCATAGTGGCGCTCTAGCTCGTCGGGCCGCGATCTGATGATGCAAGGACGGGCCGGTGTCGTCGTGCGTTGATGCGGAGACATCACTGCGGCATTGCGAACATTCGGGGATACGGGTTTGGTGTACATGCGGAAGTCGTGGCCCAGGACAAGTCGCTCCAGGAGATCGAAAGGGGGGGATGGCCGAGAAATGCCACGGTGCGGCGCGGGCCGTCTTGCTGCGTGGTCCCTCGCTTCATCAGGATATCAGACTGTTCAGAGGTGGAATTGTAGTCGAACCTGCACCCGAAGTCAGCAGGTGAAACTTTGACTGACCATGTCCATGGACAGCAGCCATGCCTATGATAGGAGAAGGATGAAGGATGTTTCGCTTGCTCGACTGGATGGTGAATCTGGGTTCAGTTCCCGCCCCAAGTATATACATGAAGGTCCAAAGCGGAGATGCGGCGCTGGTGGTCTGCTCGAATGCTGATACAGGATCATGACACTGGTTTTGAACACCGCCCATATGCACAGACTTGCGTCTCATCCGCTTTGGCGTGCCCTTCTTTCTATCTTGACAACATTTCCTCTGCGCCCCGACATCTCCAGCTGGTACCGGCCGCAAGCAGCAATATCGCCTCAACGACCATCGCATCCCCCGTGGTTGTCGAGCGCTTCTCCCTCTTCCACACCATAATATATACTTCTAAGCCAGTTCCTTCATTTCTTGTTGCGCTCGGCTCTCTCCTTCTCATACTTGGCGACCAGCTCCTTCTGCAGCTGCATTGGTGCTGGACTGTAATGTGAGAACTCCATGGTGAATTCTCCCTTGCCTTGCGAGGCAGCTCGCAGCTGGGACGAAAAGCCGAACATGCTGTTGAGCGAGCAGTCGGCTGTCAATGTGAACTCCTCCGGACCAATCTCGGTATCGTGAATTGTGGCGTTGCGTTTGTTGAGAAGTCCGACAATGTTACCCTGGAACTCATTCGGAGCAGTGATGACAGTCTTCATCAAGGGCTCCAGAACTTGCGGACCAGCAGCCTGGAAAGCCTTCCTGAAAGCTTGTTGCGTGGCGTTCTTGAAAGCGTTCTCGGAGGAATCAGTCATGTGGGTAGCACCATCTTCGATGACCATGCTAGTGCCTAGCACGCGGTGTCCAAGAAGTGGTCCCGTGAGGCACGATTGTTGGAAACCCTTGTCGCAAGCGAACAAGTACTTGTCGGGAATGGTACCACCGGTGATCTGGGTCTCAAACTTGTTCTCGCCCATGTCTCCGGTCGGCTCGATGTATCCGACAACACGAGCGTAATCACCAGCACCACCGGTCTGCTTCTTCAGCAAGTGATCGAACTTGACGTGGCTCTGGATGGTTTCTCGGTACGCGACTTGAGGTTGGCCAGTAACGACTTCGACTTTGTACTCGCGCTTCATGCGCTCGACGTAGATGTCCAAATGCAGTTCTCCCATACCAGAAATAATGGACTCTCCGGATTCCGTGTCAACGTGAACACGGAAAGTCGGGTCCTCGCGCTGGAATCGGGAGATGGCCTTTGAGAAGTTCGGTGTGTCTTTGGTGTTCTTTGGCCTGATGGAAAGCGAGATGACTGGATCCGGAACGAACATGGAGTTCATTGAGTAGCCGAGACCGCCATCGGTGAAAGTGTCGCCAGAAGCGCAGTCGACGCCGAACACAGCGCAAATCTCACCGGCGCCGATCTCCGAGACTTCCTCCATCTCGTTGGAGTGCATCCGTACGATACGAGGGATCTTGACCTTCTTGCCATCACGAACATTCGTGACATTCTGTCCTTTTCGTAATGAGCCCTGGTAGACACGGATGTACGTGAGCTGTCCGAAATTTGACTCTTCGAGCTTGAATGCCAGTCCGACGAATGGGAGTGAGTTGTACGAGACCAGCTTCACAGGAGCCTCTCCTCGTCTACTGTCAAGCGCCAAGTTCTCCACCTCGGATGGGTTGGGGAGGTAGTCGACGACGGCATCCAGCATTGGCTGAACAGACTTGTCGGCAAGAGCAGATCCCATGAGAACGGGCGAGAACTTGAGGGAAATGGTGGCGCGGCGCACTGCGGCCTTGATATCTTCCACAGATGGCTCGCGCTCCTCCAAGACAGCATCCGCGATGACCTCATCCACATCGGCGAGTGTTTCGATCAAGACCTGGCGTTTCTCCTTGGCAAATTGCAGAACATCCTTGGGAACTTCGTCCTCGCGCACGATTTCGCCTTTCTCGCCCTCCGAGTAGATTGCTCTCATTCGGATGAGATCCACAACGCCCTTGAATTCATCTTCCATGCCAATCGGAACTTGCAGGGCCGCGGCTGGAATTCTGAGCTTTTGGTTGATACCATCAACCGCTTTCCACGGGTTTGCACCAGCTCGATCCATCTTGTTGACGAATGATATTCGCGGCACATTGTACCGCTTCATTTGCCGGTCGACGGTGACCGTTTGTGATTGCACGCCAGATACAGCGCACAGAATCATGACAGCACCATCCAGCACACGCAAAGCGCGCTCGACTTCAATGGTAAAGTCGATGTGGCCAGGTGTATCGATCAAGTTGATGTGGTATTTCTCTTCTTTCAGCTCGCCTGTGACGGGATCCGGAGTCTTCTTGATCCAATCACAGAAGGTGGCTGCAGACTGGATGGTGATGCCTTTTTCTCTTTCGAGATCCATGCTATCCATTTTCGCGCCAACGCCATCTCGTCCACGTACTTCATGGATATCCTTCACGCGTCCCGTGTAGTAAAGAACCCGTTCGGTGGCGGTGGTCTTGCCGGAGTCGATATGAGCTGCGATACCAATGTTTCGCACTTTGGCCAATCGTGCATGCTCCTTGGGATCCAAGTTCTCTATGATGGCATCTTGCGACAGAGATGTTGGATCGTGCATGGCCGTACCCAGAACAGCGGCCGCGGCACCGGATTGCCATCTTCGACTGTGCCATTGCTGAACCGTCCCCCGTCTGTCGTGGTTCTGGCCTTGAATGCGTGGTCGTTGGAGTAGCAACGGAGCAGCGGCAACGAAAGTCCTTCGGCAGGCGACAGTGCCGGTGCGCAACGTCAAAGAACGCAGCGATGCCCGCATTGTCGATGGAATGAACGAAATAACTACACCGCTCACTTTTTTGGCCCTCACCTCTGGCCTTGGTCCGATTTGTCAAATGGTTAAGGTTAAGGTTGCGGGTCGTCCTCGCGATAAATGTGTAGAGTTGCAGTCCGATAACTACTTGAAACAACAAGTCAGAGAGCATAGTCAACTAACTAACGAATTGGTGATGGTTAGGCTTGTATATAATTAACTGTGTCTTAGCAGTCTTAGTTTCCAAGACTAACGAGCTGTACATATTTAGTTTCACGAGCTCCTTAGTTAACTAGTCAACTAAGTCTATCACTACTGCCATCCAATAACGAGTTATTTAACTACAACTAATTATGCTGGTTAAATATTCTACTAAGTGGTTAGTCAGTCAGTAGTCTCGGCTGTATTAGTCTAGAAACGGTTGAGCGTTTACTGTGTGTGGCGTCTGCTGCATGCGATGCTACCAGCTGGCTCTAGCCATGATGACACACACACATTGAATGGTCTTTGGTATGTTTCGCTCGCTATTGTAAATTGACATACAGTCTGCTGAGGCTCCCGATCGATCGAACTGACCAGGAAGCCATGGCCGATTTTGGTCCCTCCCGACTCGCTTATGGGACCCCGCGCATGTGCATGCACCGACCGACGGACGGCGGAGTCACAGGTGAGAGAAGAGAGCATGCCGGCAGTGTGACGGCGACTCTGCCATGTAACCTGCTGGGGGTGCTTGCAGCGCGGTCGGTGAGCTTTCGACTGACCTGTCAACACCGGTGATGTTTCGAGAACTCGGCACCCGCGTCCGATCGACAATGGTGCAGAGCACAATTTTCCCATCGCCACACATATCCATGGTTCCTCGTCCTCTCCGATGTCATAGCCCGTGGTGGCCTTCGCTCTCCCAGCAAGCATTGGATCGTTCCGGCCCCGTTGCACCCTTGCATTCTCTTTTGATCTCCGCACTCCAAGCAATCGCAATGATGCCGCCAAGGCTTCTTCCCGTTCAGGACCAAGGTCATCGTCCAGACCACATATGGATTCTGCCCACAGTTCTCTCGGATACCGCTGATGGGACTGTCCGGGCGCCTTGACCACAATCATACATGAGTCCGGATCGCACTCGAACCAGTGCAAAGCAGTCTCTTTCTCGTTGCGAGGGGGTCCAGCTTCTGCGAATTGAATTCCGGAGATGTTGTTCCTAGCCTTTTCTTGCTCCATCATCGGAGCCATTCAAGCAGATGCACGACATTGTTACGTCATTTTTCAAGCTGGGCTGGATGCGAGAGATGATTTGACTCTTACAATCTTATCTCCTCAGTCCTGGGGCCTGTGTGGGTCAAACGACCGCTGCTCAGACTGCCTCATGTGTCTTTCCATCTGCCTGTCCTGTCTATCCAGGTGCCTCGTTTCCCGCTGCCATGGTTCAGGGCGATTGATCTTGGCTCTGGCCCTCATGAGTAGCACCAGAGTGGTTGCCATCACTGGACCAGCAACAGTCCAGAAGAAGGCGTCGCTATTGTTGTTGACGATAGGCATAGGATCGAAGTTCATCCCGAAATATCCTGTCAAGAACGTGAGTGGTAGGAAGAAGCTCGAGAGCAACGTCAGCTGCCTAACGCTTTCGTCCTGGCTTGCAGCGATGGTGTTGAAGATGAGCGACGAGAGATTCTCGGCGGAACGAATTGACATCCTAGTGTTGTTCGTCACTGCCGTCAGGTGGTCTTCAACATCTCGCAGATATAGCTGGGTGGTGGGAGAGATTTGGACGCTGGTCTGAGCCTGTGGTTTGAGGCTCTCGTTTGTGGATGAACTGCTTGAAGGTGGCAAGCCCAGGACGGCACCGTGCTCGCAAAGTGTGCGCACAAGCATACCGATAGCGTTGGCGTTCTCCATGAACGAGGTCAAGCCGGAGCGCAAGATATGCAGTTGCTTGGATTGACCGATTGTAGGCTTGCTGAGCACATCCTGCTCGAGGTCATCGAAGGCTTCGCCCACCGCCTTTCCTATGGGTAGAGCGAGGTCGACTATTGCATCGATACATGCCTGAAGTAGCATGGATGCATCGTTGCTCGAACGTACTACTGTTTGAGAGGAACGAAGACGAGATATGATCGGCTGAAAAACGTCGTTGCCAGAGCTCTCGAATATGGTGATAAGGGTGCCATCAGTGAAGAGGAAAGCGGAGACCTGCTCAACATACATGCCAAACTTGCCAGGAACGAGAGTTCGCCACTGTCCGCGCTGTGGTCGCTGGTGCTCGGTATCTTCAGTTCTCAATGGCTCACCATCAGACAGCTTGGCCAAGTTGAGCTCCAGAAAGCAATGGTCTTCGTACCAGTCCACCTTGGTCGGAGTATGGGTGTCCAGGACATCCTCGATCGCAAGTGGGTGCAAGGATCTGTTGTTGCCCAGGCTTCGGACAACATCGAAATTGAGACCGTTGACATAGATCCATCGAACTGCGGCCCAATCGGGCTTTGGCGTGTGGTTCAAGAAGTGTTCGAGGTCGGTAATGGCCACATGGTGCTCTACGATCTGCTTGTTGCAATAGTCGACGATTCTGATCTCGCTCGCGGCATCCGGGCGAAGACGTTGGGGATCCCAGTTGTCGTGCTTGGTTGACGGGTCAACGCCAGGTTCGACTCCGACTTTTGGTAACCACCTGGGTCGGGATGAATGTGTGTGAGTGGGTCGCGCAGGCTTGAGCTGGAGTTGCAAGACGTTGCTTGGGCGAGAGATGTGGCGGGCGCCGAGCCTACTGGGTGGTGGCAGCAGGCAGCTTGATGGGCTGAGCCGATACGCTGTTGATACCTGAGAGCACTGGCGTTGGTGCAAGAAGGTTGGTGAAACAATACATCGTGCCATGTGTCCGAGGCGGAGATGTTGTGCTGCGAGGCATTCGTTCCTGGGTCGCTCAGGATGGCACTGGGAGTGTCCTCGCGCACAGCGTCCGACAGACGCTGCCAGGTGGAGTGTAGGGGCCTAACGAAGATTGTAGGACGTGTTGCTGGGGGACGAAGGAGGACTCGTTTATTAACAAACAAGGGCATCAGGCACCCCGCAGCTGCAGCTTCCATCTTGGGACGCTCGCGTTCAGACCAGCCGTGACATGACCGCCGGCCAACACCGGCCAACATATTCTCGCCACCACCGGCCAACATATTCTCACCACCACCGCAGACATGTCGCTCACACCCGCCCGCAACGGCGCAAATGGCCCGCCGGCGCGCGCCAACCAGCTCGTCACCGACAAGCCTTTCCGCACTTCCACCCAGGGAAAAGTGCCGACGGGCTATGCGCAGCAAATCGCCATATCCGAGCAGAGTTTCCGCGACTTGCACCGCGGCGTCGAGCGACAAGGCGCGGCGGGGCAGAAGCGCAAGCGCGAGGCGAAGGGCGACAGCAGCGTGGTCTATGGCGCCGGCGCATACAGAGGACCCTGGGCCAAGTATGAGGAACGGCGCATCGACAGCGACAGCGGCGAGGAAGTCGAAGTGGAGGCCTCCGGCGACGAAAGCGGCCAAGACGTGGTCGAGTACGAAGAAGACGCGCTGGTGGCCAACCCGTCCAAAGGCACCATCGCCGGCACCGACTACGGCCAGGTCGGGCCGGCGGCCGAGAGCAGTGTCTTCGAGGGCGCGCAGCAGTACGACTACCAAGGCCGCACGTATATGCATGTGCCCCAGGACCTGGACGTCGACCTGGTCGGCGATCTGGAGAACCTCAATCTCAAATGCTATCACCCCAAGAAGCTCATCCATACCTACAAGAGCCACGGCAAGAATGCACACGAAAAGGCTCTTACGGGCCTGAAGTTCTTTCCGTCATCCGGCCATCTGCTGCTTTCTTCTGCAGCGGACGGCAAAGTCAAGCTGTGGGATGTCTACCACGACCGCGAGCTGCTCCGCTCCTACACCGGCCACACCAAGTCTGTTGTAGATGTCGACTTTACACCAGACGGCACCAAGTTCGTTTCTGCCTCCTACGATCGCCAGATGAAGGTCTGGGACACGGAGACTGGAAAGTGTCTGGGTCGATTTGGCACTGGGTCAACGCCGCACGTCGTCCGCTGGCAGCCAGACGACCCATCCGGGCATGAATTCTTAGCTGGTATGCATGACAACAAGATCATCCAGGTGGACACTCGACTCCCCGTCGATGGCGAAAAGAAGAATCCTGTGCAGGAGTACGACCACCATCTTGGACCAGTAAACACCATCACATTCACGGATGAAAATCGTCGCTTCATCACGACTTCGGACGATAAATCGCTGCGTGCTTGGGAATACAACATTCCTGTGCCGATCAAATTTATCGCCGAACCGTACATGTTCCCAATGGTCAAGTCCGCCACGCATCCTGCCAAGGGCGCGGTCCTACTGCAATCATCTGACAACACCATCAAGGTCTACAACGCAGGCGAGAAGATCAGACAAAATCGCAAGAAGGACTTCCGAGGCCACAACAATGCCGGCTATGCCATCGATATTGATGTGTCGCCTGATGGAGGCATTGTGTGCTCAGGCGACAGTGGAGGATTCGTGTGCTTCTGGGACTGGAAGAGCTGCAAGATGTGGCACAAGATCAAAGCCAGCGACTCGGCCGTCGTTGCCACCGCATGGCATCCAAGGGAAGGTTCCAAGGTGGTCACTGGTGATCTCAACGGAGTCGTCAAGTACTGGGACTAGGCGATCCACTTACTTCCCAGTGTGATACTTTAACAGACTCAGCTGCGCCCGAGCGCCTCCGCTACCGCCAGCATTTCCCAACTGTTGGAATGGAATACCACACGCAGTCGACCAGAATTCCAAGCGTGTTGCCTTGGTTTCATGCCATCAAAAGGTGAGAGCAGCAAATTTGATGTCGGGACACGGTACAGATTATCTCATATGGACCTATCGACATCTTGCCGGGGGAGCTGCTAGGCCGGTGCAATCATTCTTTAATCTCAGCGGAGAAGTAGACAATTCCGTCTTCACCTTCCTTCCGAACGGGTTTGGGCATGCTCGATACTTGGATGCGGAAAGCTGCCAAATGCCGCTGCATTCCAAGACGTGGTGCTGGAAGACGCCATGCACGCATCGTGCATATTCAATTTGCTGGGCACGAATCATCTCGGCGATCAGGCTTTTGAAAGTCTTGAGATTTCTGTTGCTGCCGCCAACTCCTGTACTCAGTGGATCGTGGAGGCATCGTGCGGTAAGGAGAACTCGTGGCCATGCATCACCAGTGCGACAAATTCTGTGCTCGACGGGACTGGGGCCACGCAGCTGTCGACGGGACTTGGACCTTGTAGGTCCTCATGATTTGGCTTCTCAGTATTGCAACTGAACGTCGTGCAACGTTTACTGCACCTTGCCGGAAGGCAAACAATTCATCGTCGTGCCTCACGCTTTGGCTCAATCTCCTTACTCCTCATAGGACAAACGTCACCGATGCTGCATGTTATGGAAACACTAGTGGTGCCACGACCAATGATCTACAGCTAGCATCTCCGACAAGCATCAAGAATACCTGGTATGAAACAGTGTCGACTCTGACAACCCGCATCGCAGCATGGGTTGTCTCTTTTCGAGACCAGCGAGCCAGAAGCAGCTCAACAGAGTGCTGGCAGATCACTATTACCCGGCAGAGCGACAACTGGTCCATCACCGGCGCCACGATTCATCTGACTCACAGAGCGGACATTATCAAGGACAAGTGACGCGACATTGGCCAATTCGCCACGATAGCAACCAGAGCACCCACTATCGCGCAGCATCGCCAGACTACGACGACGATGTTCAAATTCAGTGTGATCGATGCGGCCACGCTAGACAACACAACACGCAGCATCGCAACACAGCGCCACCGCGAAGAGAAATCCATCGCGAACCCATACCTGTAATCATCCTCAACCCAGATCAGCAGCCATATCCCGAGGCATCACGGCAATTTGTTCCGCCAGCACAGAGTTTCCGGACACAAGCCCCTCGGGGAGGTCGCTCGATGCAGCCAGGCGAGCTTCCTCAAAGATACAATGACATCTTGAGCGCGGCTCGAGAACTCTTTTTGCAAAAGGCCGCGCAAGAACGCGAGATCCAGGACTGGTTCGGGCGGGTCGAGAATATGGTGAGACCAGGGCTGGGCGGAGGAGGAGGAGGTGGCGGCGGCGGTGGTAGTGCTCGGCACTAGATAGGCGACACTCGGCTCGGGAGAAGAGGGAGAAAAAACTGGCCACATGTGAAGAATCTCGTGTCCCCCCAACCCGCAAAAGCACTCCAGTTTTTTTTTTCATGGGCCCTCTTCTTTCCACTCCCGCACGACCGAAGACCCGGCATGACGCGACGTGCGAACACCTCTACTTCCCACCCAGCAATCCGCCCGCCGCAGGCTCTTCCCCCGCCGTCCGATCTCCCCTTCTTATCTCTGCAACCACCCAACCCGCTCAGCTGTACACATCTCCAGATCGCGAGCGCCTCCTCGTCAATGCTCCGCCACGCAATCGCACCCTCCAGTGTGATCTGTCACCCTCTTTCGTGCCAGCAATCGGCGCACTTGGGGGTTGGGTTGGTTGGTTGGAAAGGGGAAGCCCGCCAGCCCGCCACGGGGAGTCGGTCATCAGACAGAAAAAACAAAGATATCCACCCGATCCGGATTCCTATGACCGACTGTATATAGTTACGGGTGTGAAGAGAGCGGGAAGGGGAGAGGCACGCTTGGGAAGAAGATGGATGGAGACATCCTTCTTGGTGGCGACGGGGGACCAGACGGGCACGGATATATATATTTATCACTCTCTCGTCGCACCCGTGGACACACATTCCGCCCAGAAGTCGTGGACCCCTTTCCCCCCCAACCACGAGACCCTTTGCCTCCCCCCCTCCAAAATCCCCTACAATTCCTGAAGGTTGTGCGACGTTCCCTCCCTTCGCATGGGAATTTTTGTTTTCGCACGCGGGACGCCAAAAACCATCCTAGGCCCCGCCAGGGAACTTCTCTCCCTGGTCCCACTGCTCAGGCAAAAGCACAAGTTAGCAAGCAGCTCCCCGCCACCCCTCAATCATGCTGTCCTGTCATGGCTCGTGGGGGAATGACTCACGTGCTCGACGATACAACCGCCCTCCCAGCGGAAGCGGTCCACAACCGTTCCCACGGCACCATTGTTATAATGCAACCAACTTTGCGGGTACACGAAAGCGGTGCCGAGCGGCGTGATGCTCATCGAGGACCAGATGGGAGCCAGGACCCTCCAGGCGGCGGAGGCGCCGTTTCCGACCATGGGGTTGTGGTTCTGGAACCATGGGCGCAACTCGTCAGAGGGATTTGCGGTGGTGGGGGAAAGGTCAGGTGGGGGGCATGGACACGTACAATGTAACCTTCGGCGATGTACGTGAAGACTTTGTGGATATCCTTGGCCATCATGAAAGCATTGGCAAACTCGCCGGCGCGAGCCTTGGTTTGTGCTTCGGTCATTTGATGGTTGGGCACGCATGCTTTCGGCTGGGTGGGGGTTGCTCGTAGGATGAGATCGCTGCTCTGGCCGCCGGAGGCGTCGAATGGAGCGGCCACAGCAGTGGCGAGGAATGCAGAGAGGGCGAAAGGGAAGAGGAGAGCGTGGCGTGTCATGGTCGAAGAAATCGATGGCCGGCAAAGTTCTGTTGGGGGAAGTTCTGATGTGGGAAGTTCTGTTGCGGGAATTTCTATTGCGGGAAGATATGATGGAAGCCCTTTAAGTATTTGAGGGCACGAAGAAGCGGCCACACACACACTGCTTCTCCAGTCTCGATTAGATCAGGAGGTAAGACGTCCGCACACAGATGCCTGTCCGGCTACGGCAGTTGCAATCGAGTTCAACTTCCTCCCCCGGGGGCTCACAATCGTACTTTTCTCCAGGGCCGGTAGTTACTGTGCTCGACGTGCGTCCGTCTGGCCTGTATAACTGTCAGGCATGGCGTGCTCTCTATGACCAAGCACTTACGCTTCCCCTGCCATCAGTAACAGCCCTGACTTGACTGTTAGTCGTGAGCGGATGACCCTCAAATACCACAAACTCATCGAAGCCACCAGCGGGCTCCTGACTCATCGAAGCCATCATTGGGCTCCTGTTCCAGGCCAAGGATATCGTAGATGATCGTTGAAACCGAAGCCAAAGCCTCGTTCTCAGAGATGTTCCCGCCAGAATTCACGTTTCACAATCCCCGCCTGCAAGAACAGATCCCTGGCCTCCCAATCTCCGTCGACTCATACCGCCACTTTCACTCCTGCTTGACAGAGTACATTGATGGCGGTTCCATCCGTCAGAGGAACGCCTGTGAGTGCGAGGCTCTGGTCCAAGGTCGTGGCGGAGCTGACAAGTGAAGCGAGAATGACGGAGAGGTTTGCTTGGGACAGCTCGTTGACCCAAATGTACGACTCTGCACCACCCAGGGGAACAGACGGATTGGAGTGGTAGAGTTTGTGGATGACAGGATGGCACGGTCGACTTCTGATGAGAAGGAGTTCTCTTTCAGAGATCCATCTGCCGTAGAGCCTTCTGAGGAGATGTCAACGATGATGATGATGATGATGATGTGAGATGGGGAAAGCATCACCCGGCGGCGGGGAAAGCACCACCCGGCGGCGGGGAAAGCACCACCCGGCGGCGGGGAAAGCACGGCCCGGCGGCAGGGAAAGCACGGCCTTGTTGCTCTCCTAAGAATCAACAACGATGGCAGGCGTCCTGTCAGGCCGGGAAAGAACGCAACGCCATTGCAGTAATAGTGACCAGAGCATACATGACCAATGTGGAAAAGACAGAGGATTTGGCCGCAGACTCCGTGCAAGGCAAGCGCACGGAGAGTGATGCAGCAAACCACCGCGTGCACGAGAGTCGTCTGGAGCAAGAGTCACAGCTGAGATGGTGTGCAGAGCTGTCTGGCCTGCTCTCGAGGCGAGCATGTGCTTGCAGGCGTCTGTGGCAGCCACCAGCAAGCACGTGCATCGCTGAGCCACGCAATACATTTCTCGTGTCATCTTGTGTCCCGACGCACGCCACAGGGAGCTCGTCGTGGTACGAGGCGCACCAGCAGATTGCAGATCCTACCGCTCGACTGTGGTGCGACGTCTGCCACGTTTGAGCAACGTGAGTGAGAGATGGCCAGATCGCATGCAGTGGGGTGTGACACGCCCAATAGGGGCAAGATCCTCGTGCCATTCTGTCCGCAAGAACGACCGTGCCGTCTCTCAGCCCGATAGCCCACTGATTCGTCCGGCATCGGGTGGTGGAACACTGAGCGATGGTGCAGCAAGGGGCATTGTAGTAGGTGATGTGTTTGAAGTGTGGTATGCTGTCCGACGTGTGCTACAACAGTCGCATTGCGGCACCAGAATTCGCAGCTTTCGCAATGCCGGACGAGCAGGGATCCAATACACATGGCAACTGCGATGGACAGGATGTCGAGGGAAAACGGGCCGCCGATTGTGACCATCGCGATCGGTGGCGAGCCATGGTCGAAAAGCTGCACCCGCCCATGTCGGCCTTGACAAGTTGGTGCTTTCGCGAAAGAAGTCGTCGAGCGGTCGCCCGGCGAATGGCGAGACGGACTCGTTGCCCGTCGTGGTCTGGTGTGCGTAGGGTGAACCAGCGTGCTCGGTATACAGTACCTCGGTATACAGCAAGTCCCCATGGCCCGAGCCCAAATACGAACAGCAGTCCGCTCGGTGATTCCCTTGTGATCCGCGCCGGGACAGTTGCTTGCAAAGACTGCGAGTCAAAGGGAAAGGAGCGATTCGATCACGCAGGAGGTGATGGACGCCGAGACGCTTGTGCGCGTGGAGCCGAGCTCGAGCCGGGCGATCGTGTGGCTTAGCCAGATGAACATCTTCCATTTGGAGTTTGGCCAGGGCCGGCTTTTCACCCGGCCCGTGGCAGCCCTGGTCGGAAGCATGTTGATTGGCAGTGCCGCGTGCCCGAGCGAAGCATGCAGCAAACGCCGGGCATCCTCATGCCCTCCACTCCGTGCCGTGCCATGCCCAACGAAGGAGGAGGCATCCTGGCACGTCGGCTCAGAAAATGCGTATGAGTTGCGAGCAACGCGATTCAGACGGTGACGGTGACGATGACGGTGACGGAGTGATCTGCGCGGCCGCCGCTGCTGCTCACGGACTAGGACATGGTCCTCGAACGCGGGCCGACGATCGACAGAGAAAGCTCTGAACAGCTGGGGTGGGGGATGGGGTACATCCCGCGACCAGGAAGCCCAGAAAGACATGGTGCGGGAATCTTGCATTAAACAGCAATCAGGCCGACGAGACTAGAATCCCAGGCATTGCGTAGAAGTGCCCGGCAGGACTGCGTACCGATTTTCCTGCTCGGCGCTGTGTGACCGGCCATGTGCTTCGTCGGACATTTCTTTCAGCTTGGGCCTCGGGCGTGTGCACCAGATGAGTGAAACATGGGGTCAGAGACGATTTGGGACGAAATCAAGGAGCCGAGAGAGCATAGGATCGAATATCGAGACCTCTATCATCGACCTATCGCGCCAGGAGTTATTGAGCGAAGATGTTGTAGTTAACGCTGACGTATATGACCATTCAGCTGGCTGGACTATTAAGCTGGCCAAATTTTCTTTGCACAACCAACTTATACAACCAATCCTTTGTTTTTATTGCTATTGATTGTACAAACGTATGTAACCACTGAGCTGTATGGACCAATGAGCAATAGAAATTTTCTTGGCATAACCAACCTATGCAACATATAATTCATTTTTATTACTATTGACTATAGAATATTCAAAAATTAATGTATATAACTGTTAGGCAAGAAGTATTATTAGAGTAGAAGAATTTTTTAGCATAAACAACTAGTGCTTGTTCTAAACGCGCAGATATTATTCAATACAGTTTATTTAAAGACTGTATCGCAAACTAAAGAAGGAAGAATCTATGTAGTAGTGTAGTGTTACAGGATTGGATTGTAGCAGCGTATAGGGTACCTAATACCAATAACTAGTATCGTGTTTGAACTAACAAGTGTCCCTCTGCTATTCTTGCCTGCGCCCCTTTTGTGCGCATACAAGGGCAGCGCAAGCCGTCCTTAGCAACAGGCTATTTGATACGGATTGGTAGGTCCAGTTATAAAACCCAAGATCCAAAGGTTTATGTTACAGTGGCAGAAAGGGGTAGGACTAAGTAATAGGGTAGACCCTTAGAATTTTGGCTCGGCCCTTCCAGACCGAGCCGGGCCTTGGCACACTACCCCTAAAACCCTTACACACTATTACATAGATTTCTTTCCCTCTTTAGTTCGAGATATAGTTATCAAAACAGCTGTATCAAATTATATCTGCGTGCTCGGATTATTATATCTCGAACTTACTAACTATGTTGCAGCGGTAGAAAGGGGTGGGACTAAGCAATAGGGTAGACCCTCGGAATTTCGGCTCGGCCCTTCCGGACCCAGCCGGGCCTTGGCACACTACCTCCAAAGCTCTCGCCCACTACTACATAGATTCCTTTCCCTCCTCAGTTTGAGATATAGTTATCAAAAAGGCCGTATTGAATCTTATCTGCGTGCCTGGATCATTATATCTTAAACTTACTTACTATGTTGCGGCGGCAGAAAGGGGTGGGACTAAGTAATAGGGTGGACCCTTGGAATTTCGGCTCGGCCCTTCTGGACCGAGCCGGGCCTTGGCACGCCACCCCCAAAGCTCTTGCCCACTACTATATAGATTTCTTTCCCTCCTCAGTTTGAGATATAGTTATTAAAAAGGCCGTATTGAATTATATCTGCGTGCCCGGATTATTATATCTCGAACTCACTCCCTATACTACTAATGCGCTGCGCGAAAGGGACCGTTGAACTATCCAGACCCCCGAATAACGCACACGCACTACACAAACCAAACACCAGCACTGTAAGAAAGCTATAGAGAGCTTCTTAACGGTAGAGGGCAGCGTTACAGGCCGAAGCAGAAGCAGAAGAGAAAAGACTAACAGAGCGAGCAGTGATGTAACGCAGTACACTTAAGCCAAAAGGGACTGGTCAAGTAACTCGGAAGTAACTTGACCAATGTGTACCAGATATATGAACCTTGGCAAGGCATAGTAATGACACGGGCCAACCTACCCCGTATCACTACCCCCTGCGCTACAGGCTTACGACCTCGTAAGCTGCGCTTACTTACAGGCTACGTATACTATTGCACAGCCCCCCTATGCAGCATACGCAATTAACCCCCCCTAGCAGGTCTGCATACAGCCAGCTGGACCTTTACCGGGTCTGCCTTATTCTGTACGGAGTGGTAGACAAACGGACATACGTCAACGCTGCTTCTACTCTCCCGTTAAAAGATGCGCCCCCTGGGAATTGAACCCGGGCCTTTTATCGTACACTTTCAGCAGTCACTTCTGAGTTAAGTAATGTAACGCGGTACACTTAAGCCAAAAGGGACTGGTCAAGTAACTCGGAAGTGACTTGACTAATGTGTACCAGATATATGAACCTTGGCAAGGTATAGTAATAACATAGGCTAACCTACCCCGTATCAAGCAGGCGCTCTAGTGTTATCGATAATAAGTTCATTATTAGAGGTTTTACAGCAGAAGAGACCGCAGAGATTAAGGAACGAATAAGCGAATACAAGAAAATCCACGACTATACGCTCGAGGAACTTAAGGATTACGTAAACGAGAACAGAGTAGGAAAGGTCTACGACAGCATAGACCTTATTAAGAAGCTGTTTTACAGAACCCTAGAAGAAAAGAGACAGTTAAGAGAGGAAATTAAAGCAGTAAGAGCCGAGAAGGAATCGGCAGAGACAATTATAGATATGCTGGAAAACCAAGCGGCGAACCGACTAGTATAACTAAAGGAGATAAAGACTTAGCTAGCTAAGATAGAAGCAGCGATGTCGTCGGCGCCGCTACTGCATCGAGAAGAACAAGCAGAGACCGCCTTACTGGCGGCCTACAGTTAAGGCGGCACGTTAATAACATTACTACTAGATCTACCGGCGTTTAGAGGCGGAGATCCTAAGGATTGGGAAGCGTTTAAGAAGAAGATAAAGAACAAGATAGATCGAGACTATGCCAGAAACAGTGCCGGAGATAGATTGGCCTACCTAGAGTCGCGATTGGAAGGAGAAGCTTTTTCGCTAGTAGCGGACCTAGAAGAGGTAACCCCTAAGGAAGCGATTAAAGCACTAGATCAACGCTTCGGAGACCCCTTCCGAAAGAAGACGGCACGTAAGCAGCTGGACAAGATCAACTAGAACCGACAGACGTTTAAGGAGTTCTACGGATTGTTTAGAAAATATGCGATTAGGGCCTAAGTAGCGGAAGATAAGCAGCTCTACCTGCTAAGACAGAAGCTAAACCCTAAACTGGCCTTAGCTATAGCCTTAGTAGAAGATAAGGACCTTAAGAGCTTCGTGCACTGAGCGAGAGTCACTGCAAGAAACCTGAGCGCTTATACGAAATTACGCAAATCGACCTAGATGCCGTCAATAACGCAGGCAACGCGACCCCCTGCACCTTTCCGGAGAGCGCCTCTGCAGCCATATTACCAGTCACCGCGTTCGTCGTTCGTCCCTACCTGTTACGCGTATAGAAAGCCTGGCTATATAGCTACAAAATGCTAAGCTACAGCCTAACAGAAGTAGGAGTATCGTGTTATAAAGCAGCCGCAGCCGCCAAGAAAGACTATACAAGCTATAGAGCCGGCTCCGAACGACACCGACAGTGTAAACAGTGGAGTGCTACTAAGAATCCTGGGAAAAGACTAGCTGGACGGATAGGTCCCCTATCTAGCATAGACAACAGGGCACTAACACGAACTACGTTAACGAAAGGAAGCATTAACAGCTGCAGCGATCCGCTCTTAGTGTTGCGGCAGTGGAAAGAGGTGGGACAGATTAATAGGGTAGACCCTGGATTTCGGCTCGGCCCCTTCCGGAATTTAGGTTCCAGAACGGACCGAGCCGGGCCTTGGCACTACCACCACGAAAGCCTACCACCACCACTATATATATTCCTTTCCCTCCTCAGTTCGAGATATAGTTATCAAAACAGCCGTATTGAACTACATCTGCGCGCTCGGATTATTATATCTCGAACTCACTCTCTACACCAACCCTGCGCTGCGCGAAATGGCCTGTTGAACCATCCGGAAACCCGAATAACGCACGCGCACCTACACCAACAACAACCCCCAAGGCACCGTAAGAAGATAGAAGACTTCTCAGCGGTAGAGAGCGGCGTTACAGGCCGCAGCAGAAGCAGAAAAGGAAAGACTAACAGATCGAGTAGGCGCTTAAGCGTCATTGACGATAAGATCGTTATTAGCAGTTTTACAGCAGAAGAGACCGCTGAGTTCAAGGAACGAATAGCTGAATATAGGAAGATCTACGACTGTACGATCGAGGAACTAGAAGTCTATGTAAACGAGAATAGGATAGGAAAGGTCTACGATAGTATAGACCTTATTAAGACGCTGTTCTTCAGAACGCTAGAAGAAAAGAGACAGTTAAGAAAGGAAGTAGAGACAGTAAGAGCCGAGAGGGAATCGGCCAAGACCATTATAGATGTGCTGGAAAACCAGGCAGCGAATCGACTAGCGCAGCTAAAGGCACTAAAGGATCAACTAGCTAAGATGGAAGCAGCGATGTCGTTAGCACCGCCGCCACTGCATCGAGAAGAACAAGAAGAGACCGCCTTACCGGCGGACTATAGTCAAGGTAGCACCCTAATAACATTATTGCCGGACCCGCCGGCATTTAAAGGCGGAGACCCTAAAGACTGGGAAGAGTTTAAGAAGAAGATCAAGAATAAGATAAGCCGCGATTACGCATCGAACAGCGCTAGAGATAAATTGGCGTACCTGGAATCGCGGTTAGAAGGAGAAGGTTTTTCGCTAGTAGCGGACCTGGAAGAGGTAACTGCTAAAGAAGCGATTAAAGCGCTAGATCAACGCTTCAGAGATCTATTCCGAAAGAAGACAGCCCGTAAGCAGCTGGACAAGATCAATCAGAACCGGCAGACGTTTAAAGAATTCTACGGTTTGTTCAGAAAATATGCGATTAGGGCCTAGGTAGCGGAAGATAAGCAGCTTTACCTATTAAGGCAGAAGCTAAACCCTGAACTGGCCGCAGCTATGGCGTCTGTAGAAGACGAAGACCTTGAGAGCTTCGTGCATAGAGCGAGAGTCACTGGGAGAAACTTAAGCGCTTACGCGAAATTACGCGAATCGAACTAGAAGCCGTCGCCGTCGCCGCAGGGAACCAGAGCCCCTGCGCCTTTCCGACGAAACCCCTAGCAATTGTCGTATTCGCCGCGGCTGTCGTTCGTCCCTACCTGCTACGCGTATAGCAAGCCTGGCTACATCGCTACGAAATGCCAAGCATCGGACAAGCAGAAGCAGGAATATCGAGCAACGAAGCCGCCGCCGCCGAGAAAGACTATCTAAGCTATTGAGCCAGCGTCGAACGATACTAACAGCGTAGACGGTGGAGTGCTACTGCGAATCTTAGGAAAAGACCAGCTGGAAGGATAGGCCCCCTATCTAGCATAGACAACAGGGCATTAACGCGAACTACGTCGACGGAAGAGAGCATCAATAGCTGCAGCGATCCGCTATCGGCTGCGATGGAAGTGAACACAGAAACAGCTATTATCCTTCTAATTACTGTCCACCCCCTTAACGGATCGAGCAAACCACTTTAGCTAAGAGCTTTTATCGATACCGGAGCTCTCATCGGAGCAGCTATCCACCACCGGCTAATTCAGAAGCTGATAAATGGATACGGTTATCCAGTGGAACTGGCGTCGCCGTCGAAGATTTCGGCATATAACGGACAAGACACGGAAAGCGTTACGCACTACGTGCCGCTAAAGACTACCTTGGCTGGTCGCACTACGGAAGCGACGTTCCGAATTATGGATATCGGAAAGTTTGACATTATTATAGGGCAGAAATAGATAAAGAACCAGAAAGCCGTTATTAACGTAGACAAAGGCACGATAGGGTTCAAAACCCTAGGCAACGCCACCGCCGCCGCCAAGCCGAAAGCTACGGAGTCTGCGAAAGAGGCTCTATCCGATCGTTCCGAACCCCTAGTTACAGTCGGAATAATAAGTTTAGAAACTATAACGACCCTCGCGAAGTCGCCGGACACTAAGGTCTACGCTATCTCAATAAAAGACATCGAAGACTACTAGAAGATAATAGCGGAAGAAGAGGTAGATCCACTAGAGGTGCTGCTAGCGGAGCTCTACGGTTACGCTAACGTGTTCTCAAAAGCAGACTCTAACCTCCTGCCGCTCTACCGGCCGGAATACGACAACAAGATCAGGTTGAAAGAGGGGGCTACATTGCCAAGAACCGAGCCCCTAAGAAGACTGTTACCAGCGGAACTGGACTAAGTAGAGGTGTTCGTTCGCGAAAACCTGGCGAAGAAGTTTATTACGCCGAGGTCTGCCGAATACGCGTTACCGATCCTTTTCGTGCAGAAGCCCGGAGGTAGTCTCTGACTGTGTGTAGACTATCGAGGCCTTAATAAGGTCACTAAGAGAGACGTGTATCCACTGCTGCTAATTGATAAGACTATACAGCAGGTAGCGAAGGCTAAGTAGTTTAGCAAGCTGGACATCCGCCAAGCATTCTATTAACTAAGGAATAAAGAAGGGCAGACAGAAGACCTTACGACGTTCGCGACGCGTATAGGCAATTTCAAGTAGTTAGTAATGCCTTTCGGACTTACTAACGCGCCGGCGGTGTAGCAACGCTTTATAAACTACACCTTTATAGACATGTTGGAACGGTTCGTGTCTATCTACCTGGACGACATCCTTATCTATACAGATAGAACGAGAGAGCAACACACGGACTACATCGAGAAGGTGTTAATTAGGCTCTGCGAGGTCGGACTGAACGCAGACATAAAAAAGAGCGAGTTCTATCAAACTAAGGTTAAATATCTCGGTCTTATCGTCGGAAGAGATAGAATTCGTATAGACCCCTTAAAGGTCGCCGCCGTCGCCAAATGGAAGCAGCCGAAATCTGGAAATACTACGCAAATCAGGGCGTTCCTCGGCTTCTGCAGCTACTATCGACGGTTTATTAAGGACTTTAGCAAGATAGCGAGACCCCTGAACGAAGCACTAAAAAAAGAGGCCGCCGGCCTATAGAATAAGAAGTGCACAGAAGCTTTCGTACGGCTGAAAGAAGCAGTGGCTTTGGCGCCGGTTTTGGCGCACTTCCGACCGGAAAAGACGATCTATATAGAAACGGACGCTTCCGATACAGTAGCGGCAGGGGTCCTTTCTTAATATAGCGACGACAAGACCCTCTATCCGGTAGCTTTCTTTAGCAAGTCTATAACAGAGGCCGAACGGAACTACGCTATCTACGATAAGGAGCTGCTAGCGATTATTCAGGCTTTCGAGGAATGGAAACCAGAGCTTATAGCTAGAAAGAGCACGGTCCAGGTCCTTACGGACCACCAGTCGCTAACCTACTTTATAAAGACACAGAAGCTCTTACGACGTTAAGCACAGTGGGCTGCCTACTTATTAGGGTTCGACTTTAAGATTACCTATTGACTAGGGGCTCAAAACGGAAAGGCTAACGCGCTAACGCGAAGAGAAGGGAAGACGAGCCGCGCGAAGGAAGATCCGAACATGTTTCAGAAGGTGCTGACCGAACGGATAGTAGACGCCGAGGTGTTAAAGGAAGCGGGGATCTGCGCAGCGGAACTGCAGACCGAACCAGAACCAATAGAGCCGCCGATCGAAGAAAAGACTCTCTACGAGAAGGTGGAGCAGCTCAATTAGCAGCAGAAGCTAGGCAAAACCGGCTTAGGAAAGCTAATAATTCTGGAAGAACTAGTTATGGAGGTTATCCAATTGGTCTATAGCTCTAAGGACGTTGGTTACGCTAGCTCGAAGAGGACGATAGAAGCTATAAGGACGATCTACTGGTTTCCGCGGATCTACGAACGGATCCACCGATTTATCGCCAATTGCTATGTATGCAGAGCTGCGAAGCTACGTTACGGCCTTCCGGCAGGCTTATTGAAGCCACTGCCGATCCCTGAGAAACCATAGCAGCACATTACGATAGATTTCGTAACCGGCCTGCCGGATTCCGATAGATACGATGCCACCCTTAACGTAGTGGATAGGCTAAGCAAAGAACGACACTTTATCCCCTGCCGAGTAAGAGACGAAGGAACCACTATAGAAGAGACCGCACGGATGTTGATTCAATACGTGTAGAAGCACTATAGCCTGCCGGACACTATTACTACGGATAGGGGTCCTTAATTCACTGCAGACGTATAGAAGGCTATCAATCGAAAGCTCGGAATCCGTAGAAAGCTTAGCACGGCCGCTTACCCTCAGACCGACGGTCAATCAGAAGTGGCCAACCGTAAGATAGAGAAATATCTACGGATCTTCTGCAGCTACTATTAAGAAAAGTAGGTAGAGGTGCTGCCAATAGCCGAATTCTGCGCCAATTCAGCACGGTTAGAAGCGACGTCGCTGGCGCCGTTCGAGATAACATACGGTTATCTTCCGAGGTTAAGCTTCTATCCGCTGAGCGACGCCGATTCGCTAGAGCTTTCCACGTCGTCAAAGAGAGTCGCTGCTGCGGCGGCAGAAGCGCTACGATCTCAGATGGAAGAAGCGATCAAAGTAGCGAAAGAAGCGATAGAGACGGCTTAGAAGAAGATGCTGACTTGAACTAATAGAAGCTGGTCGCCAATAGAATTCGAAGAAGGTCAAAAGGTATAGCTTAATACGCGAAACCTAAGGCTAAAAGGAAACGCGAAGCTCAACCTACGCTACGTAGGTCCGTTCAAGATAATAGAAAAGAGGTCGCCGGTGACTTATCAGCTCGAGCTGCCGAAGGCGTTCCGGATCTACGACGTTTTCCATTCCGATCTACTAAGCCTAGACCCTGAGAACGGTCTGCCGCAGCAGGGGTTCGCCAAACCCCCGCCGGTTGAAATAGACAGTAAAGAGGAAGAGTAGGAGGTAGAAGACGTAATAGACGTAAGAAAGACGAGAGGGTCCATTAAAGCGAGGATCTCGTAGAAGGAGTGGCCGGAAGATTATAAATGGTATCCGATCGAGAATCTCCGGAATTTGGCGGAGCTGCTAAGAGATTTTTACGCGAGGAACCCGAAGAAGCCGAAGCTGGAATGGCTCTGAAGCCGACCCTTCCGGAAGAAAACGAAGAAAGCTACGTCCGCTCTACTAGCGCGGAAGCTAATAAAAACGATCGTAAGGTTTCTTTAGGAAGTGATTATGCTCCACCACCACCGCGTCGGCCGGTAGCTCGCGCACGCCGTAGCGTGCCAGCGCCGCCGACCGCGTAGTAGGTAAAGGCTTTAGTAGAAGAGAAAAAGAAGAAGAAAAACAGCGCTGCAGAAAGATCTATATAGACCTCTGCGCCGGCGCACAGACTATCTACGCTGCAGCTCAGATAACCTACGGCTTAGATCAGATAGCACGGATCAAGCGCACCGATTACATAAACGCTAAGTAAAGGACTTCAGATGCCGATAACGTAAGAAGTTAAAAAAGAGATAAAGAGGACGTTGTTTTTAATAGAAGACGGAAGAGGTAAAATTACCGTTGGAGGGGATTTTCGAGAAGGAGACGACGAAACAAAAAAAAAAAAGTAGAGATTTTCGAATAGATAATGTAACTAAGCGGTCGAGGGCGACCGCTGGTAAGGGAGGAGGGTAGTGTTGCGGCGGTGGAAAGAGGTGGGACAGATTAATAGGGTGGACTCTAGAATTAGGGGCTCGGCCCGTCCGGGCCGAGCCGGGCCTTGGCACACTACCCTCTATTAAAGCCTACCACTACCACTACGTA
Organism: Pseudocercospora ulei; assembly: GCA_016165855.1. NCBI lineage: Eukaryota > Fungi > Ascomycota > Dothideomycetes > Mycosphaerellales > Mycosphaerellaceae > Pseudocercospora > Pseudocercospora ulei. The sequence continues at coordinate 1,555,092 of JACWNB010000016.1, forward strand.
GATTCCTTTCCCTCCTTAGTTTGAGATATAGTTATTAAAAAGGCCGTATTGAATTATATCTGCGTGCCCGGATTATTATATCTCGAACTTACTCTCTACACAAACCCTGCGCTGCGCGAAAGGGCCCGTCGAACTATCCGGACGCTCGAATATTGCACGCGCACACACACACTAAAACAACAACCCCTAAGGCACTGTAAGAAGATAGAAGGCTTCTCGACGGTAGAGAGCGGCGTAACAGGCCGCCGCAGAAAGAGAAAGACTAACAGAGCGAGTAGGCGCTCCAGTGTTATTGATAATAAGATTATTATTAGCGGTTTTACAGCGGAAGAGACCGCTAAGGTCAAGGAACGAATAGCCGAATATAGGAAGATCCACGACTGCACGATCGAGGAACTGGAAGACTATATAAACGAGAATAGGATAGGAAAGGTCTACGATAGTATAGACCTTATTAAGACGCTGTTCTATAGAACGCTAGAAGAGAACAGACAGCTAAGAGAGGAAACAGAGGCGGTAAGGGCCGAGAAGGAATCGGCAGAAACTATTATTAACGTGTTAGAGAACTAGGCGGCGAATAGACTAGCGCAACTAAAGGCGCTAAAGGATTAACTAGCTAATACGGAAGCAGCGAGGTCGTCGGCGCCGCTACTGCGTCGAGAAGAACAAGCAGAGACCGCCTTACTGGCGGCCTACAGTCAAGGTAGCAGCTTAATAACATTATTGCCGGACCCGCTAGCGTTTAGAGGCAGAGACCCTAAAGACTAGGAAGCGTTTAAGAAAAAGATAAAGAACAAGATAGATCGAGACTATGCCGGAAACAGCGCCGGAGATAGATTGGCGTACCTGGAATCGCGATTAGAAGGTAAAGCTTTTTCGCTAGTAGCAGACCTAGAAGAGGTAACTACTAAGGAAGCGATCAAAGCGCTAGATCAACGCTTCGGAGACCCATTCCGGAAGAAGACGGCCTGTAAGCAGTTAGAAAAGATCAACTAGAACCGGCAGACGTTCGAGGAGTTCTACGGTTTGTTTAGAAAATATGCGATTAGTGATCCGGGCGCGCAGATATGACTTAATACGGCCTTTTTGATGACTATATCTCGAACTGAGGAGGGAAAGGAACCTATGTGGTGGTGGTGGTAGGCTTTGGTAGAGGGTGGTGTGCCAAGGCCCGGCTCAGCCCGGACGGGCCGAGCCCCTAATTCTAGAGTCCACCCTATTAATCTGTCCCACCTCTTTCCACCGCTGCAACACTACCCTCCTCCCTTACCAGCGGTCGCCCTCGACCGCTTAGTCACATTATCTATTCGAAAATCTCCACTTTTTTTTTTTGTTTCGTCGTCTCCTTCTCGAAAATCCCCTCCAACGGTAATTTTACCTCTTCCGTCTTCTATTAAAAACAACGTCCTCTTTATCTCTTTTTTAACTTCTTACGTTATCGGCATCTAAAGTCCTTCACTTAGCGTTTATGTGATCGGTGCCCCTGATCCGTGCCATCTGATCTGATCCGTGGGTTATCTGAGCTGCAGCGTAGCTGGTCCGTGCGTCGTCGCAGAGGTCTATATAGATCTTTCCGCAGCGCCGTTTTTCTTCCTCTTTTTTTTTTCTTCTACTAAAGCTTCTGCCCTCTACGCGGTCGCCGACTGACGTAGCAGTGCCTAGAGCTATTAATTCTATTACGATCGCCTTCATCGGCTTCTGCACCGGTGGAGCGGACGTAGCTTTCTTCTTTCTTCCGGAATTGTCGATATTAGAGCCACGCCGGTTTCGGCTTCTTCGGGTTCTGCGCGTAAAAGTCTCTTAGCAGCTCTGCCGAATTCCGGAGATTCTCGATCGGATACTATTTATAATCTTCCGGCCACCCCTTCTACGAGATCCTCGCTTTAATGGACCCCCTTATCTTCTTTACGTCCATTACATCTTCTACCTCCTACTCTTCTTTATTACCGTCCATCTTAACTAGTAGGGGTTCGGCGAACCCCTGCTGCGGCAGACCGTTCTCAGGGTCCAGGCTTAGTAGATCGGAATGGAAAACGTCGTAGATCCGGAACGCCTTCGGCAGCTCGAGCCGATAAGTTACCGGCGACCTCTTTTCTATTATCTTAAATGGACCTACGTAGCGTAGGTTGAGCTTCGCGTTTCCTTTTAGCCTTAGGTTCTGCGTGTTAAGCTATACCTTTTAACCTTCTTCGAATTCTATTGGCGACCGGTTCCTATTAGTTCGAGTTACTATCTTCTTCTAAGCCGTCTCTATTGCTTCTTTCGCTACCTTAATCGCTTCTTCCATTTGAGATCGTAGCGCTTCTGCCGCCGCGGCGGCGACTCTCTTTGACGACGTGGCGGTTGGTAGTTCCGCAGAGCTAGGTTCGTTTGGCAGCTGAAAGCTTATCCTCGGAAGATAGCCGTACGTTATCTCGAACGGCGCTAGCAAGGTGGCCTTAGACAGTGCCGAGTTAGCGCAGAACTCAGCTATTGGCAACACCTTAACCTATTCTTCCTGATAATAGCCGCAGAAGATCCGTAGATATTTCTCTATCTTACGGTTGGCCACTTCTAATTGGCTGCCCATTTAAGGGTAAGCAGCGGTGCTGAGCTTTCCATAAATTCCGAGGGCTTGGTTGATAGCTTTCCACATATCGGCGGTAAATTAAGGACCCCTATCCGTAGTGATAGTGTCCGGCAGGCTATGGTGCTTCTATACGTATTGAATCAACATTCTCGCCGTTTCTTCTGCAGTAGTTCCGTCGTCTCTCGCTCGACAGGGGATAAAGTAGCGTTCTTTGCTTAGCCTATCTACTACGTTAAGGGTGGCATCGTATCTATCGGAATCCGGCAGGCCGGTTACGAAGTCCATCGTAATATGCTGCTATAGTTTCTCGGGGATCGGAAGTGGCTTCAATAAGCCTACCGGAAGGCCGTAACATGGCTTCGCGGCTCTGCATACGTAGCAATTAGCGATAAATCGATGGATCCGTTCGTAGATCTGCGGAAACCAGTAGACCGTCCTTATAGCTTCCATCGTCTTCTTCAAGCCGGCGTAACCCACTTCTATAGAGCTATAGACTAGTTGGATGACCTCTGTAATTAGTTCTTCCAGAACTATCAGCTTCCCTAAACCGGTTTTGCCGAGTTTCTGCTGCTAGTTAAGCTGCTTCACCTTCTCGTAGAGCGTCTCTTCTTCAGGGGCCGGCTCCACCGTACAGACCCCTACCTCTTTCAACACCTCTGCGTCTACTATCCGCTCGGTCAACACCTTCTGGAACATGTTCAGATCTTCTTTCGCACGGCTTGTCTTTCCTTCTCTTCGCGTTAGCGCGTCAGCCTTTCCATTTTAAGCCCCTAGTCGGTAGGTGATCTTAAAGTCGAATCCTAATAAGTAGGCGGTCTACCGAGCTTAGCGGCGTAAGAGCTTTTGCGTCTTTATAAAGTAGGTCAGCGACTGGTGGTCCGTAAGGACCTGAACCGTGCTCTTTCTAGCTATAAGCTCCGGTTTCCACTCCTTAAAGGCCTGAATAATAGCTAGCAGTTCTTTATTATAGATAGCGTAGTTCCGCTTAGCTTCCGTTATAGATTTGCTGAAGAAGGCTACTAGGTAAAGGGTCTCGCCGTCGTCAGCGTATTGAGAAAGGACCCCTGCTGTTACTGTATCGGAAGCGTCCGTTTCTACGTAGATCGTCTTTTCCGGCCGGAAGTGTGCTAGGACCGGCGCCGATGCCACTGCTTCTTTCAGCTAGTCGAAGGCTTCTGTGCACTTTTCGTTCTATAGGCCGGCGGCCTCTTTCTTTAGCGCCTCGTTCAGGGGTCTCGCTATCTTGCTAAAGTCCTTAATAAACCGTCGATAGTAGCTGCAGAATCCGAGAAACGCCCTTATCTGCGTAGTGTTTCCGGATTTCGGCTGCTTCCATTTGGCGACGGCGGCGACCTTTAATGGGTCTATCCGAATTCCATCTCTTCTGACGATAAGACCGAGATATTTGACCTTAGTTTGATAGAACTCGCTCTTCTTCGTGTCCGCGTTCAGTCCGGCCTTGCGGAGCCTGGTCAGCACCTTCTTGATGTAGTCCGTATGCTGTTCTTTCGTTCTATCTGTATAGATAAGGATGTCGTCCAGGTAAATAGACACGAACCGTTCTAACATGTCTATAAAGGTGTGGTTTATAAAGCGTTGCCACACTGCCGGCGCGTTGGTGAGTCCGAAAGGCATTACCAACTACTTGAAATTGCCTATACGCGTCGCGAACGTCGTAAGGTCTTCTGTCTGCCCTTCTTCGTTCCTTAGTCGATAGAACGCCTGGCAGATGTCCAGCTTGCTGAACTACCTAGCCTTTGCCACGCGCTGTATAGTCTTATCTATTAGCGGCAGGGGGTATACGTCTCTCTTAGTAACCTCGTTAAGGCCTCGATAGTCTACGCAGAGTCGGAGACCACCCCCTGGTTTCCTTACGAAAAGGATCGGTAACGCATATTCCGCGGAGCTCAGCATAATGAACTTCTTCGCCAGGTTTTTACGAACAAACACCTCTACTTAGTCCAGTTCGGCCGGTAACAGTCTTCTTAGGGGCTCGGTTCTTGGCAGCGTAGCTCCCTCCCTTAGTCGGATCTTGTTGTTATATTCCGGTCGATAGAGCGGCAGTAGGTTGGAGTCTGCTTTTAAGAAGACATTAGCGTAACTATAGAGCTCTTCTAGTAACACCTCCAGTAGATCCACTTCTTCTTCCGCTATTATCTTCCTGTAGTCTTCGATATCCTTTATCGAGATAGCGTAGATCTTATTATCCGGTGACTTCGCGAGGGTCGTTATTGCTTCTGAACTTATTATTCCGACGGTAACCAAGGGTTCGGAATGCTCGGACGGAGCTTCTTTAGCGGACTCCGTAGCTTTCGGGTCAGTAGCGGCGGTGGCGTTGCCTAGGGTTTTGAACCCTATCGTGCCTTCGTCTACGTCAATAATAGCTTTCTGATTCTTTATCTATTTCTGCCCTATAATAATGTCAAATCTTCCGATATCTATAATTCGGAACGTCGCTTCCGTAGTGCGACCAGCTAAGGTAGTCTTTAGCGGCACATAGTGCATAACGCTTTCCGTGTCCTGTCCGTTGTATGCCGAAATCCGCGTCGGCGACGCCAGTTCCACCAGATAGCCGTATCCATTTATCAGCTTCTAGACCAGCCGGTAGTAGATTGCCGCGCCAATAAGAGCTCCGGTGTCGATAAAAGCTTTCAGTTGGAGGGTTTGGCGCGACTTCTTAACAGGGTGGATCGTAATAGGAAGGATAATAGCCGTTTCCGTATTTACTTCCACTGCAGCCGATAGCGGATCGCTGCAACTATTAATGCTCTCTTTCGTTGACGTGGTTCGCGTTAATGCCCTGTTGTCCTCGCTAGATAGGGGGCCTATCCTTCCAGCTGGTCTTTTCCTATAATTCTTAACTGGACCCCGCTGTCTACGCTGTCAGTGTCGTTCGGAGCCGGTTCGATGGCTTGGATAGTCTTTCTCGGCGGCGGCGGCTTTGTTGCTCGATATTCCTGCTTCTGCTTGTCCGATGCTTGGCATCTCGTTGCGATGTAGCCAGGCTTGCTATACGCGTAGCAGGTAGGGACGAACGACGGCTGCGGCATATAAGGCGACTAGGGGCCGCGGCGGAAGGGCGCAGGGGCTCTCGTCGGCTGCGACGGCGGCAACGGCCTCTGAATCAGTTCGCGTGTCGTCAGTTTTCTATACGCGTTCAGGTTTCTTGCTGTTACTCTCGCCTAGTGCACGAAGCTCTGCAGGTCTTCGTCTTCTACCGATGCTATCGCCGCAGCCAGCTTAGGGCTCAGTTTCTGTCTTAGTAAGTGCAGCTGCTTATCTTCTGCCACTCTCGCTCTAATAGCATATTTCCTAAACAGTCCGTAGAACTCTTTGAACGTCTGCCGGTTCTGGTTGATCTTATCTAGCTGCTTACGGGCCGTCTTCTTCCGAAAGGGGTCGCCGAAACGCTAGTCCAGCGCCTTAATAGCGTCGTCGGCGGTTACTTCTTCCAGGTCCGCTACCAGCGAAAAAGCTTCACCTTCCAGCCTCGATTCTAGGTACGCCAATCTATCCTCTTCGCCGCTCGATGCGTGATCGCGGCTTATCTTATTCTTGATCTTCTTCTTAAACGCCTCCTACGCTTTAGGGTCTCCGCTACCGAAAGCAGGTAGGTCTGGCAGTAGCGTTATCGTAGTGCTACCTTAACTATAGGCTGCTAGTAAGGCGGTTTCCGCATAAGTTTCTCGCTACGGCGGCGACGACTTCGCTGCTTCTATATCAGTCAGTTGATCCTTTAGCGCCTTTAGCTGCACCGTTCGATTCGCCGCCTGGTTTTCTAACACGTCGATAATAGTTTCTGCCGATTCCTTCTTGGCCCTTACCGCTTTAGTTTCCTCTCTTAGTTGCCTGTTTTCTTCCAGCGTTCTGTGGAACAGCGTCTTAATAAGGTCTATACTATCGTAGACCTTCCTTATTCCGTTCTCGTTTACGTAGTCTTCTAATTCCTCGATCGTGCAGTCGTGGATCTTCCTATATTTAGCTATTCGTTCCTTGATCTCTGCTGTCTCTTCTGCCGTAAAACCGCTAATAATAATCTCATTATTAATGACACTAGAGCGCCTACTCGCTCTGTCAGTCTTTCCTTTCCTACTTCTGCTGCGGCCTGTAACGCCGCTCTCTACCGCTAAGAAGCCTTCTATCTTCTTACGGTGCCTGGGGGGGTTAGTGTGTGTGTTGATGCGCATGCGTTATTCGGGTTTCCGGATAGTTCAACGGGCCCTTTCGCGCAGCGCAGGGTTGGTGTAGAGAGTGAGTTCGAGATATAATGATCCGGGCGCGCAGATATAACTTAATACAGCCTTTTTGATAACTATATCTCGAACTAAGGAGGGAAAGGAACCTATGTGGTAGTGGTGGTGGGCTTTGGTGGAGGGTGGTGTGCCAAGGCCCGGCTCGGCCCGGGCGGGCCGAGCCGAAATCCAGGGTCCACCCCATTATCCAGTCCCACCCCTTTTCACCGCTGCAACAATTAGGGCCTAAGTAGCGGAAGATAAGCAGCTCCACCTATTAAGGCAGAAGCTAAACCCTGAACTGGCTGCCGCTATGGCGTCTGTAGAAGACGAAGACCTTAAGAGCTTCGTGCACAGAGCGAGAGTCACTGCGAGAAACTTAAGCGCTTACGCGAAATTACGCGAATCGAACCAGAAGCCGTTAATAACGCAGACTATACGACCCCCTGCGCCTTTCCAGAGAGCACTACAGCAGCCACCTTATTAGTTACAGCGTTCGTCGTTTGTCCCTACCTGCTACGCGTGCAGAAAGTCTGGCTATATCGCTACGAGATGCCAAGCAACGGCCTAGCAGAAGCAGGAGTATCGTGTTATAAAGCAGCAGTAGCCGCAGACACTGAGAAAGACTATACAAGCTATAGAGCCGACTCCGAACGATACTGACAGCGTAGACGGTAGAGTGCTACTGCAAATCCTAGGAAAAGACTAGCTAGAAGGATAGGCCCCCTATCCAGCGTAGAAGACAGGGCACTAACAAGAGCCACGTTACAGAGAGACGAGAGCATCAACAGCTGCAGCGATCCGCTCTTAGCGGCGGTAGAAGTGAACACGGAAACAGCTATTATCCTTCTAATTACTGTCTACCCCCTTAATGGATCGAGCAAACCCCTCTAGTTAAAAGCTTTTATCGACACTGGAGCTCTTATTAGCGCAGCGATCCACTACCGACTGGTTCAGAAACTGATAAAAGGATATAGCTATCCAGTAGAGCTAGCGCCGCCGACGCGGATTTCGGCGTATAACGGACAAGACACAGAAAACGTTACGCACTATGTGCCATTAAGGACTACACTGGCTGGTCGAACTACAGAAGCAACGTTCCGGATTATGGATCTCAGACGGTTTAACATTATTATAGGGCAGAAATAGATAAAGAACCAGAAGACAGTCATTGACGTAGACGAAGGCACGATAGGGTTCAAAACCCTAGGCAACGGCACCGCCGCTACCGTAGCCGAGTCGAAAGCCGCGGCTGCCAATGTAACCCCGTCCGACCGCCCCGAACCCCTAGTCACTGTTGGAATAATAAGTTCAGAAGCTATAACAATCCTCGCGAAGTCGCCGGACAATAAGATCTACGCTATCTCTATAAAGGACATCGAAGACTACAGGAAGATAATAGCGGAAGAAGAAGTGGACCTACTAGAGGTGTTGCCAAATGAGCTCTACGATTACGCTAACGTGTTCTCAAAAGCAGACTCCAACCTCTTGCCGCTCTACCGGCCGGAATACAACAACAAGATTAGGTTAAAAGAGGGGGCCACATTGCCAAGAACCGAGCCCCTAAGAAGACTGTCGCCGGCCGAACTGGACCAAGTAGAGGTGTTTGTTTGCGAAAACCTAGCGAAGAAGTTTATTACGCCGAGTTCTGCCAAGTACGCGTTACCGATCCTTTTCGTACGGAAACCCGGAGGCGGTCTCCGAGTCTGCGTAGACTATCGAGGCCTTAACGAGGTTACTAAGAGAGACGTATACCCGCTGCCGCTAATCGACGAGACTATACAACGAGTAGCTAAAGCTAAATAGTCTAGCAAACTGGACATTCGACAGGCGTTCCACCGACTAAGGAACGAAGAAGGGCAGACGGAAGATCTCACGACGTTCGCTACGCGCATAGGCAATTTCAAGTGGTTAGTAATGCCTTTCGGGCTTACTAATGCGCCGGCAGTATAGCAACGCTTTATAAACCACATTTTTATAGACATGCTAGAGCGGTTCGTGTCTATCTATTTGGACGACATTCTTATCTATACAGACGGAACGAGAGATCAGCACACGGACTACGTTAAGAGGGTGCTAAAGAGACTCTACGAAGTAGGATTAAACGCGGACACGAAGAAGAGCGAGTTCTATTAAACCGAAGTTAAATATCTCGGTCTTATCGTCAGAAGAGATAGAATTCAGATGGACCCCTTAAAGGTCGCCGCCGTAGCGGAATAGAAGCAGCCGAAATCCGGAAACACTATGCAAATTAGAGCGTTTCTCGGATTCTGCAGCTACTATCGACAGTTTAATAAGGACTTTAGCAAGATCGCGAGACTCCTAAATGAAGCACTAAAGAAAGAGGCAGCCGGCCTATAGAATAAGAGGTGCACAGAAGCGTTCGACCGGCTAAAAGAAGCAGTAGCTTCAGCGCCGGTCCTAGCACACTTCCGACCGGAAAAGACGATCTACGTAGAAACGGACGCGTCCGACACAGTAACAGCAGGGGTCCTTTCCCAATACGCCGACGACGGAGAGACCCTCTATCCGGTAGCTTTCTTTAGCAAGTCTATAACGGAGGCCGAACGGAACTACGCAATCTACGATAAAGAACTACTAGCTATTATACAGGCGTTCGAGGAGTGGAAGCTAGAGCTTATAGCTAGAAAGAGCACGGTCCAGATCCTTATAGACCACCAGTCGCTGACCTACTTTATAAAGACGCAGAAGCTCTTACGACGTTAAGCACAGTAGGCTGCCTACTTATCCGGGTTTGATTTCAAGATTACCTATTGACTAGGAGCTCAAAATGGAAAGGCGGACGCGTTAACGAGAAGGGAAGGGAAGACCAGCCGCGCAAAAGAAGATCCGAACATGTTCCAGAAGGTGTTGACCGAGCGGATAGTAGACGTAGAGGTGTTGAAAGAGATAGGGGTCTGCGCAGTAGAACCGGCCCCTAAGGAAAAGACTCTTTACGAAAAGGTAGAGCAGCTTAACCAGCAACAGAAACTCGGCAAAACAGGTTCGGGGAAGCTGATAGTTCTGGAAGAACTAATTACTAAGGTCGTCCAACTGGTCTATAGCTCTAAGGACGTTGGTTACGCCAGCTCAAAGAAGACGATAGAAGCCGTAAGGACGATCTACTAGTTTCCGCGGATCTACGAACGGATCTACCGATTTATTGCCAATTGCTATGTGTGCCGAGCCGCGAAGCCACATTACGGCCTTCCGGCAGGCCTACTAAAGCCGCTTCCGATCCCCGAGAAACTATAGCAACACATTACGATAGACTTCGTAACTGGCCTGCCGGACTCCGATAGATATAACGCTACGCTAAACGTAGTGGACCGACTAAGTAAGGAACGCCACTTCATCCCCTGCTGAGCGAGAGACGAAGGAACCACTGCGGAAGAGACCGCACAGATATTAATTCAACACGTGTAGAAGCACTATAGCCTACTGGACACTATTACTACGGATAGGGGTCCTTAATTCACCGCCGACGTCTAGAAAGCTATCAACCAAGCTCTCGGAATTCGTAGAAAGCTCAGCACTGCCGCTTACTCTCAAACCGACAGCCAGTCTAAAGTGGCCAACCGTAAGATAGAGCGATACCTACGAACCTTCTGCAGCTATTATTAAGAAGATTGGGTTAAGGTGTTGCCAATAGCCGAATTCTGCGCCAACTCAGCACAGTTAGAAGCAACGTCGCTAGCGCCGTTCGAGATAACGCATAGCTATCTTCCGAGGCTAAGCTTCTAGCCGCCGAGCGACGCCGGCTCGCCGGAGCTTTCTACTACTACTACGTCATTAAAGAGAGTCGCCGCCGCAGTGGCAGAAGCGCGCCGATCTCAGATGGAAGAAGCGATCAAAGTGGCAAAAGAAGCGATAGAATCGGCTTAGAAGAAGATAGTAACTCGAGCTAATAAGAAGCAGTTACTAATGGAATTCGAGCAGGGCTAAAAGGTGTAGCTTAACACGCGGAACCTAAGGCTAAAAGGCAACGCCAAGCTCAATCTACGCTACGTAGGTCCGTTTACGATAGTGGAAAAGAGATCGCCGGTAACTTATCGGCTCCAGCTACCGAAATCGTTCCGGATCTACGACGTTTTCTATTCGGATCTGCTGAGCCTAGACCCTAAGGACGGCCTTCCGGAACAGGGGTTTGCCGAACCCCTGCCAATTGATACGGGGTGGGTTGGCCCGTGTTATTACTATGCCTTGCCAAGGTTTATATATCTGGTACACATTGGTCAAGTCACTTCCGAGTTACTTGACCAGTCCCTTTTGGCTTAAGTGTACTGCGCCGCATTACTTAACTCGGAAGTAACTGCTAAAAGTGTACGATAAAAGGCCCGGGTTCAATTCCTAGGGGGCGCATCTTTCAACAGGAGAGTAGAAGCAGCGTTAACGTATGTCCGTTTGTCCACTACTCCGTACAGAATAAGGCAGACCCGGTAAAGGTCCAGCTGGCTGTGTGCAGACCTGCCGGGGGGGTTGATTGCGTATGCTGTATAGGGGGGCTGTGCAATAGCATACGTAGCCTGTAAGTAAGCGCAGCTTACGAGGTCGTAAGCCTGTAGCGCAGGGGGTAGTAATACGGGGTGGGTTGGCCCGTGTCATTACTATACCTTGCCAAGGTTTATATATCTAGTACACATTAGTCAAGTTACTTCCGAGTTACTTAACCAGTCCCTTTTGGCTTAAGTGTACTGCGCCGCATCACTAATCGAGATAGACAGTAAGGAAGAAGAGTAGGAGGTAGAAGATGTAATAGACGTAAAGAAGACGAGGGGGTCTATCAAAGCAAGAATCTCGTAGAAGGGGTAGCCGGAAGACTATAAATAGTATCTGGTCGAGAACCTCTGAAATTTGGCGGAGCTGCTAAGAGAGTTCTACGTGCGGAACCTAAAGAAGCCGAAACCCGAATGGGTCCGAAGCTAATTATGTAATCCGAGTGCGCAGATAAGGTTCAATACAGCTGTTTTGATAACTATATCTCGAACTGAGGAAGGAAAGGAACCTATGTAGTAGTGGTGGTAGGCTTTCGTAGTAGTGGTGCCAAGGCCCGGCTCGGTCCGTTCCGGAACCTAAATCCCGGAAGGGGCCGAGCCGAAATCCAGGGTCCACCCTATCAATCTGTCCTACCTCTTTCTACCGCCGCAACACTACCCCCCTCCCTTACCAGCGGTCGCCCTCGACCGCTTAGTCACCCCATCCATCCGAAAATCTCCGCTTTTTTTTTTTTTTTATAGTTTATCGTCTCTTTCTCGAAAATCCCCTCCGACGGTAATGTTACCTCTTCCGTCTTCTATCGCTTCTTGAATTTCTTACGTTAGCGGCGTCTAAGGTCCTTCACTTAGCGTTTATGTAATTGGTGCGCCTGATCCGTGCTATCTAATCTGAGCCGTAGGTTATCTGAGCTGCAGCGTAGCTGGTCTGTGCGCTAGCGCAGAAGGTCTATATAGATCTTTCCGCAGCTCTATCTCTTCTTCTTTTTCTTTCTCTACTAAAGCCTTTACCTACTACGGGGTCGGCAGCGCTGACACGCTACAGTGTCAGCGAGCTGGCGGCCGATCCGGTAGTAGGTAGTAGCCGAGTCGAAGGCCTCCCTAAAGGCGACTAACACGATCGTCTTTATCGGCTTTCGCGCTAGTAGAGCGGACGTAGCTTTCTTCTTTCTTTCTTCCAGCGTTGTCGATATTAGAGCTACGCTGGTTTCGGCTTTTCCGGGTTCCGCGCGTAGAACTCTCTTAGCAGCTCCGCCAAGTTTCGCAGATTTTCGACCGGATACTATTCGTAGTCTTCCGGCCACCCCTTCTACGAGATCCTCGCTTTAATAGACCCCCTCGTCTTCTTTACGTCTATTACGTCTTCTACCTCCTATTCTTCCTTATTGTCTATCTCGATTGGCAGGGGTTTAGCGAACCCCTGTTCCGGCAGGCCGTTTTCAGGGTCTAAGCTTAACAGGTCCGAATAGAAGACATTGTGGATCCGGAACGATTTCGGTAGCTAGAGTCGATAGGTTACCAGCGACCTCTTTTCCACTATCGTAAACGGACCTACGTAGCGGGGGTTAAGCTTAACGTTTCCTTTTAGCCTTAGGTTCCGCGTATTAAGCTATACCTTTTGGCCTTCCTCGAATTCTATCGGTAACCGCTTCTTATTAGCTCGAGTCACTATCTTCTTCTAAGCCGATTCCATCGCGTCTTTCGCTACCTTAATCGCTTCTTCTATCTGAGATCGTAGCGCTTCTGCCGCCGCGGCGGCGACTCTCTTTAACGACGTGGCGGTAGGTAGTTCCGCGGAGCTAGGTTCGTTTGGCGGCTGAAAGCTCATCCTCGGAAGATAGCCGTGCGTTATCTCGAACGGCGCCAGCGAGGTGGCCTTAGACAGTGCCGAGTTGGCGCAGAATTCGGCTATCGGCAACACCTTAACCTATTCTTCTTAATGGTGGCCGCAGAAGGTTCGCAGATATCGCTCTATCTCTCGATTAGCTACTTTAGACTAACTGTCGGTTTAAGGGTAAGCGGCGGTGCTGAGTTTTCTATAGATTCCGAGAGCTTGGTTAATAGCTTTCTACACGTCGGCAGTGAATTAAGGACCCTTATCCGTAGTAATAGTGTCCGGTAGGCTATAGTGCTTCTACACGTATTGAATTAACATCCGTGCGGTCTCTTCTGCAGTGGTTCCTTCGTCTCTCGCTCGGCAGGGGATAAAGTGTCGTTCTTTGCTCAGCCTATCCACTACGTTTAGCGTAGCGTTATATCTATCTGAATCCGGCAGGCCGGTTACAAAGTCTATCGTAATGTGTTGCTACGGTTTCTCGGGGATCGGAAGTGGCTTTAGCAGACCGGCCGGAAGACCGTAACGTAGCTTTACGGCTCTGCATACGTAGCAATTAGCGATAAATCGATAGATCCGTTCGTAGATCTGCGGAAACCAGTAGATCGTCCTTACGGCTTCTATTGTCTTTTTCGAGCCGGCGTAACTAACGTCCTTAGAGCTATGGACCAGTTGGACGACCTTGGTAATTAGCTCTTCTAGAACTATTATCTTCCCTGAACCGGTTTTGCCGAGTTTCTGTTGCTGGTTAAGCTGCTCCACCTTTTCGTAGAGAGTCTTTTCCTTATAGGCCTGTTCTACTGTACAGATCCCTACTTCCTTCAACATCTTAGCGTCTACTATCCGTTCGGTTAGCACCTTTTGAAACATGTTCGGATCTTCCTTCGCGCAGCTCGTCTTCCCTTCCCTTCGCGTTAGTGCGTTAGCCTATCCGTTTTGGGCCCCTAGTCGATAGGTGATCTTAAAGTCGAACCCTAATAAGTAGGCGGCCCACCGAGCTTGGCGGCATAAGAGCTTCTGCGTCTTTATAAAGTAGGTTAGCGACTGGTAGTCCGTAAGAACCTGGAATGTGCTCTTTCCAGCTATAAGCTCTGGTTTCCACTCTTCGAAAGCCTGAATAATCGCTAGCAGCTCCTTATCGTAGATGGCGTAGTTCCGCTTAGCTTCGCTTATTGACTTGCTAAAGAAAGCTACTGGATGGAGGGTCTCGTCGTCGCTATATTAAGAAAGGACCCCTGCGGTTACTGTGTTAGAAGCGTCTGTTTCTACGTAGATTGTCTTTTCCGGTCGGAAGTGCGCCAGAACCAGTGCCAAAGCTACTGCTTCTTTCAGCTATACGAAAGCTTCTATGCACTTCTTATTCTATAGGCCGGCGGCCTCTTTCTTTAGTGCCTCGTTCAGGGGTCTCGCTATCTTGCTAAAGTCCTTAATAAACCGTCGATAGTAGCTGCAGAAGCTGAGGAACGCTCTGATTTGCGTAGTATTTCCAGACTTCGGCTGCTTCCATTCGGCGACGGCGGCGACCTTTAAGGGGTTCATTCAAATTCCATTTCTTCCTACGATAAGGCCGAGATATTTGACCTCGGTTCAGTAGAACTCGCTCTTCTTCGTGTCCGCGTTTAATCCGATCTCTCTAAGTCTTTTCAGCACCCTCTCGATGTAGTCTGTGTGCTGATCTCTCGTTCTATCTGTATAGATAAGAATGTCGTCCAAATAGATAGACACGAACCGTTCTAGCATGTCTATAAAGGTGTGGTTTATAAAGCGTTGCCATACTGCCGGCGCGTTGGTAAGGCCAAAAGGCATTACCAACTACTTAAAATTGCCTATATACGTAGCAAACGTCGTAAGATCTTCCATCTGCCCTTCTTCGTTCCTTAGTCGGTGGAACGCCTGTCGAATGTCCAGTTTGCTGAACTATTTAGCTTTAGCCACTCGTTGTATAGTCTCGTCGATCAGCGGCAGCAGGTATACGTCTCTCTTAGTAACCTCGTTAAGGCCTCGATAGTCTACGCAGAGTTGCAGACTACCCCCTGGTTTCCTTACGAAAAGAATCGGTAACGTATATTCAGCAGAACTCGGCGTAATAAACTTCTTCGCCAGATTTTCGCGAACGAACACCTCTACCTAGTCTAGTTCCGCCAGCGACAGTCGTCTTAGGGGCTCGGTTCTTAGCAGCGTAGCTCCCTCTTTTAGTCGGATCTTGTTGTCGTATTCTGGCTAGTAGAGCGGCAATAGGTTGGAGTCTGCTCTTAAGAAGACGTCAGCATAACTATAGAGCTCGTTTGGCAGCACCTCTAGTAGATCTACTTCTTCTTCCGCTATTATCTTCCGGTAGTCTTCGATGTCTCTTATTAAGATAGCGTAAACCTCGTTGTCCGGCGACTTCGCGAGGGTCGTCGTTGCTTCTAAACTTATTATTCCGACGGTAACCGGGGGTTTGGAACGATCGGACAGAGCCTCTTTCGCGGGCTCTGTAGTTTTCGGCTCGGCGGCGGTGGCGACCGTTCCGATAGTCTCCGCTCTACTACCTAGGGTTTTGAATCTTATCGTGCCTTTATCTACGTCAATAATGGTCTTCTGGTTCTTCATCTATTTCTGCCCTATAATAATGTCAAATCGTCCGAGATCTATAATCCGGAACGTCGCTTCCGTAGTGCGCCCAGCTAAGGCAGTCTTTAGTGGCACGTAGTGCGTAACGCTTTCCGTGTCTTGTCCGTTATATGCCGACATCTTTGTCGGCGACACCAGTTCCACCGGATAGCCGTATCCATTTATCAGCTTCTAAACTATTCGGTGGTGGACAGCTGCTCCGATAAGAGCTCCAGTATTAATAAACGCTTTTAGCTAGAGGAGTCTGCGCGACTTCTTAACTAGATAGATTATAATAGGAAGGATGATTGCCGTTTCCGTATTCACTTCTACGGCTGCCGAAAGCGGATCGTTGCAGCTGTTGATGCTTTCTTCTCGTAGCGATTCGCTTCGATTCGGTGCCCTATTGTCAATGCTAGGTAGGGGGCCTATCCGTCCAGCTAGTCTTTTCCTATAATTCTTAACTGCACTCCACTGTCTACGCTGTCGGTATTGTTCGGCGCCGGTTCGATGGCTTGAATAGTCTTTCTCGGTGGCTGCGGCTACTTTATAGCGCAATACTCCTGCTTCTACTTATCCGAAGCTTGAAATCTCGTAGCGATATAACCAGGTTTTCTGCACGCGTAACAGGTGGGGACGAACGCCGATCGTAGGGAATACGACGACTGCTGGGGGGTTCGTCGGAAAGGCGCAGGGGGCCGCGCTATCTGCGCCGACGGCGACGACTTCTGAACCGATTCGCGTAATTTCGCGTAAGCGCTCAAGTTTCTCGCGGTAACTCTCGCTCTGTGCACGAAGCTCTTAAGGTCTTCGTCTTCCACTAACGCCATAGCTGCGGCCAGTTTAGGGTTCAGCTTCTGCCTTAATAGGTAGAGCTGCTTATCTTCCGCTACTTAGGCCCTAATCGCATATTTTCTAAACAAACCGTAGAATTCCTCGAACGTCTGCCGGTTCTGGTTGATCTTATCCAGCTGCTTACGGGCCGTCTTCCTTCGGAATAGGTCTCCAAAGCGCTAGTCTAGTGCTCTAATCGCTTCCTCGGCGGTCGCCTCTTCCAGGTCCGCTACTAGCGAAAAAGCTTTACCTTCTAATCGCGATTCCAGGTATGCCAGTCTGTCTCTAGTGCTGTTTCCGGCGTAGTCGCGGTCTATCTTATTCTTTATCTTCTTCTTAAATGCTTCCCAGTCTTTAGGGTCTCCGCCTCTAAACGCCGGCGGGTCCGGCAATTATTACTAGGATGCTACCTTGACTATAGGCCGCTAGTAAGGCAGTCTCCGCATAGGTTTCTCGCCGCGGTAGCGGCGACGACTTCGCCGCTTCTATATTAGCTAGTTAATCCTTTAGCGCCTTTAGTTGCGTTAGTCGATTCGCCGCCTAGTTTTCTAACACGTCGATAATAGTCTCCGCCGATTCCTTTTCGGCCCTTACCGCTTTAGTTTCTTCTCTTAGTTGCCTGTTCTCTTCCAGCGTTCTATAGAACAGCGTCTTAATAAGGTCTATTCTATTATAGACCTTTCCTACCCTATTCTCGTTTACATAGTCTTCGAGTTCCTCGATCGTGCAGTCGTAGATCTTCTTGTATTCGCTTATTCGTTCCTTAATCTCTGCGGTCTCTTCCTCTGTAAAACCGCTAATAATGATCTTATTATCAATGACACTAGAGCGCCTGCTCGCTCTGTTAGCCTTTCCTTTTCTGCTTCTGCTGCGGCCTGTAACGCCGCTCTCTACCGCTAAGAAGCCTTCTATCTTCTTGCAGTGCCTTTGGGAGTTGTTGTTTTAGTGTGTGTATAGGTGCGCGTACGTTATTCGGGTTTCCGGATAGTTCGACGGGCCCTTTCGCACAGTGCGGATTTGGTGTTAAAGTGAGTTCGAGATATAATAATCCGAGCGCGCAGATAAGGTTCAATACGGCTGTTTTAATAACTATATCTCGAACTGAGGAAGGAAAGGAACCTATGTAGTGGTGGTGGTAGGCTTTCGTAGTGGTAGTGCCAAGGCCCGGCTCGGTCCGTTCCGGAACCTAAATCCCGGAAGGGGCCGAGCCGAAATCCAGGGTCCACCCTATTAATCTGTCCTACCTCTTTCCACCGCCGCAACATTATGCTAGAAGAAAGAAAGAAGAAAGCCACGTCCGCTCTACCAACGCGGAAGCTAATAAAAACGATTGTAGCAGTTACCTCGGGGAGGTCTTCAGCGCAGCCACTACCTACTGCCGGGTCGGCAGGCAGCTCGCCGACGCCGTAGCGTACCAGCGCCGCCGACCCTACGGTAGCTAAGGGCTTTGGTAGAAGAGAAAAAGAAGAAGAAAAACGGCGCTACGGAAAGATCTATATAGACCCCTACGCCGGCATATAGACTAGCCGAGCCGCAGCTTAGAAGACTGCAGATCAGATCAGATAGCGTCAATTACATAAACGCTAAGTAAAGGACTTCAGATGCCGACGACGTAAGAAATTGAAGAAGCGATAAAGAGAACGCTGTTTTTAATAGAAGACGGAAAAGGTAACATTGGCGTTGGAGGGAATTTTCAAGAAGGAGACGATAAATTAAAAAAAAAAAAGTAAAGATTTTCGGATAGATAGGGTAACTAAGCGGTCGAGGGCAACTGCTAGTAAGGGAGAAGGGTGGTGTTACGGCGGCAGAAAGAGGTGGGACAGATTAATAGGGTGGACCCTGGATTTCGGCTCGGCCTCTTCTAGGATTTAGGTTCTAGAACGGACCGAGCCGGGCCTTGGCACACCACCCTCTATCAAAGCCTACCACTACTACTACGTAGATTCCTTTCCCTCCTCAGTTCGAGATATAGTTATTAAAAAGGCTGTATTAAATTATATCTACGTGCCCGGATTAGAAACTGAGCCCTGAGCTTGCTGCGGCCATAGCATTAGTAGAAGACGAGGACCTTTAGAGCTTCGTGCACTAGGCGAGAGTCACTGCTAGAAACCTAAACGCGTACGGAAAACCGACGACACGCGAACCGATTTAGAAGCCGTCGCCGTTAGGGCAGACGACCAGAACCCCTCCACCCTTCCGACAATGCGCCTAGCAGCTATTTAATTCGCAGCGCTCGTCGTTCGTCCCTACCTGCTACGCGTATAGAAAGCCTGGCCACATCGCTACGAGATACCAAGTATTGGATAAGCAGAAGCAGGAATATCGTGTTATAAAGCAGCTGCAGCTACCGAGAAAGACTATACAAGCTATAGAGCCGGCTCTAAACGACACCGACAGTGTAGACGGCGGGGTCCAGCTAAGAATTATAGGAAAAGACCAGCTAGATGGATAGACCCCCCATCTAGCGTAAAAAACAGGGCATCCCTGCGAAAGGCACTAACGGAACGAGAGAGCATTAACAGTTGTAACGATCTACTATCGGCGACAGTGGAAGCGAACACGGAAACAGCTATTATCCTTCCTATTACGATCCACTCCGTTAAGAAGTCGCGTAGACCCCTCTAGCTAAAAGCATTTATTAATACTAGAGCCCTTATCGGAGCGGCGATCCACTACTGACTAGTTTAAAAACTAACGAAGGGATACGGCTATCCTGTAGAGATAGCGTCGCCGATGCGGATTTCGGCATATAACGGACAAGACACAGAGAACGTTACGCACTACGTGCTATTAAGAACTACACTAGCTGGTCGAACTACGGAAGCGACGTTCCGGATTATAGATCTCGGACAATTTATTATTATTATAGGGCAGAAATAGATAAAGAACCAGAAGACTATTATTAACGTAGATAATAGCACGATAGGATTCAAAACCCTAGGTAACGGAGCAAGGACTATCGGAACGGCCGCCGCTGCCGAGCCGAAAGCCGCGGAGTCCGCGAAAGAAGCCCTGTCCGACCGTTCCGAACCCCTGGTTGCTGTCGGAATAATAAGTTTAGAAGCTATAACGACCCTCGCGAAGTCGCTAGACAATAAGATCTACGCTATCTCTATAAAGGACATCGAAGACTACAGGAAGATAATAGCGGAAGAAGAAGTAGACCTACTAGAGGTGTTGCCAAACGAGCTCTACAGTTACGCTAACGTGTTCTTAAGAGCAACTCTAACCTCCTGCCGCTCCACCGGCCGGAATACGACAACAAGATCCGACTAAAAGAGGAAGCTACGCTGCCAAGAACCGAGCCCCTAAGACGACTGTCGCCGGCGGAACTGGACCAGGTAGAGGTGTTCGTTCGCGAAAATCTGGCGAAGAAGTTTATTACGCCGAGTTCTGCCGAATATGTGTTACCGATTCTTTTTGTAAGGAAACTAGGGGGTAGTCTGCGACTCTGCGTAGACTATCGAGGCCTTAACGAGGTCACCAAGAGAGACGTATATCCACTGCCGCTAATAGATAAGACCATACAGCGCGTAGCAAAGGCTAAGTAGTTTAGCAAGCTGGACATCTGCCAAGCGTTCTATCGACTAAGAAACGAGGAAGGGCAAACAGAAGACCTTACGACATTCGCTACGCGTATAGGCAATTTCAAGTAGCTAGTAATGCCCTTCGGACTTACTAATGCGCCGGCGGTGTAGCAACACTTTATAAACTACACCTTTATAGATATGCTAGAACGGTTCGTGTCTGTCTACTTAGACGACATCCTTATCTACACCGATAGAACGAGAGAACAGCACATAGACTATATCAAGAAGGTGCTAACTAGGCTCTGCGAGGTCGGATTAATCGCGGATACGAAGAAGAGCGAGTTCTATTAGACCGAAGTCAAATATCTCAGTCTTATCGTAGGAAGAGATAGAATTCGTATAGACCCCTTAAAGGTCGCCGCCGTCGCGGAATAGAAGCAGCCGAAATCCGGAAACACTACCCAAATCAGGGCGTTTCTCGGATTCTGTAGCTACTATCGACGGTTTATTAAGGACTTTAGCAAGATAGCAAGACCCCTAAATAAGGCATTGAAAAAGGAGGCCGCTGGCCTATAGAATAAGAAGTGTACAGAAGCTTTCAACTGACTAAAAGAAGCAGTGGCCTTAGCGCCGGTTCTAGCACACTTCCGGCCGGAAAAGACGATCTACGTAGAAACGGACGCTTCCGACACAGTAACGGCAGGGGTCCTTTCTTAATACGGAAACGATAAGACCCTCTACCTAGTAGCCTTCTTTAGCAAATCTATAACGGAAGCTAAGAGGAACTACGCGATCTACGATAAAGAACTGCTAGCTATTATACAGACGTTCGAGGAGTGGAAGCCGGAACTTATAGCTAGAAAGAGCACGGTCCAGGTCCTTACAGACTACCAGTCGCTAACCTACTTTATAAAGACGCAGAAGCTCTTACGACGTTAAGCACAGTAGGCCGCCTACTTGTCCGGGTTTGATTTCAAGATCACTTATTGACTAGGGGCTCAAAACAGAAAGGCTAACGCGCTAATGCAAAGAGAAGGGAAGACCAGCTGCGCGAAGGAAGATCCGAACATGTTTCAGAAGGTGCTAACCGAACGGATAGTAGACAGCGAGGTGTTGAAGGAAGCAGGGATCTGCGCGGCAGAACTGCAGACCGAACTGGAACCGACAGAACTGGAGACCGAAAAAGAAACGCTCTACGAGAGGGTAGAACGGCTCAATCAACAGCAGAAGCTCGGCAGAACAGGCTTAGGAAAGCTAATAGTTCTGGAAGAACTGGTTACAGAGGTTATCCAATTGGTCTATAGCTCTAAAGACGTTGGTTATACAGGATCAAAGAAAACGATAGAAGCTGTAAGGACAATCTACTAGTTTCCGCGAATCTACGAGCGGATCCACTGGTTTATCGGCAATTGCTACGCGTGCCAGGCCGCGAAGCCACGTTACAGTCTTCCGGCTAGTCTGCTAAAGCCACTTCCGATCCCTAAGAAACTGTAGCAACACATTACGATGGACTTCCTAACTGGCCTGCCGGACTCCGATAGATATAACGCGACGCTAAACGTAGTGGACCGACTAAGCAAGGAACGCCACTTCATCCCCTGCTAAGCGAGAGATAAAGGAACTACTACAGAAGAAACCGCGCAGATATTAATCCAACAAGTATAGAAGCACTATAGCTTGTCGGACACTATTACTACAGATAGGGGTCCTCAATTCACCGCCGACGTATAGAAAGCTATCAACTAAGCTCTCGGAATTTGTAGAAAGCTTAGCACTGCCGCTTACCCTTAAACCGACGGCCAGTCTAAAGTGGCCAACCGTAAGATAGAGCGATACCTACGAACCTTCTGCAGCCATTATTAAGAAAAGTAGGTCGAGGTGTTGCTAATAGCCGAATTCTGCGCCAACTCAGTACAGTTAGAAGCAACGTCGCTAGCGCCGTTCGAGATAACCTACAGTTATCTTCCGAGGCTAAGCTTCTAGCTGCTGAGCGACGCTGGCTCGCCGGAGCTTTCCACTACCACTACGTCGTTAAAGAGAGTCGCCGCCGCAGCGGCGGAAGCGCTCCGATCTCAGATAGAAGAAGCGATCAAAGTGGCGAAAGAAGCGATAGAATCGGCTTAGAAGAAGATAGTAACTCGAACTAATAGAAAGCGGTCGCTAATAGAATTCGAGGAAGGTTAAAAGGTCTGGCTTAACACGCGAAACCTAAGGCTAAAAGGCAACGCGAAGCTTAACCTATGCTACGTAGGTCCGTTCAAGATAGTGGAAAAGAGATCGCCGGTAACTTATCGGCTCTAGCTGCCAAAGGCGTTCCGGACCTACGACGTTTTCTATTTAGATCTGCTAAGCCTAGACCCTAAGGACGGCCTTCCAGAACAGGGGTTCGCCGAACCCCCGCCAATCGAGATGGACGGTAAGGAAGAAGAGTAGGAGGTAGAAGATGTAATAGACGTAAAGAAGATAAGGGGGTCCATTAAAGCAAAGATCTCGTAGAAGGGGTAGCTAGAAGACTACAAATAGTATCCAATCGAGAACCTCCGGAATTCGGCGGAGCTGCTTAGAGAGTTCTACGTACAGAACCTAAAGAAGCCGAAACCCGGATAGCTCCGAAACTGACGACCTCCGAAAGAGATAAAAGAAAAAGGCGAAGCCGCGTCCGCTCTATCGGTGTAGAAGCCGATAGAAACGATCGAGAGTCGCTTCGCTAGAGTCTTCGACGCGGCCACTACCCACTGCCAGGTCGGCAGGCAGCTCGCCGACGCCGTAGCGTGCTAGCGCCGCCAACGCTGCGGTAGGTAAGCGCTTTAGTAGAAGAAAAAGAAGAGAAAGAAACGCTGCTGCAGACAGAACTATATAGACTGCCGGAGCTCGGACCAGGCTACGCAGCGGATCAGATAACAAGGCTACGTAGCGGATCAGAAGGGCGACGAAACAAGTAACGTCAAAAACAGCGAAATTGGCGACTAAAATCCGTAGAAAGAAACGAAAAATAGACAGGAAAACCAGGCAGGACCTAAGGCAGAAAGATAAGGAAGTGGCTACCGCTGCAGCAAAGGAGCAGAAAGAAAGAAGAAAGAAGCCAAAAAGAGAAGTAGATATAGACAGAATTTAATAGTGCGTACGAGGCTTGGCGCGCACGTAGAATCGAGGGAAATAAATAGAAAAGAACGCAGGAAAGACGCAAAAGAAAGATAGATAGAAGGATTAACGTTATTAGATAACGACAATAGAAGCCTATAGAAGGGATAAGTAAGCAATCGAGGGCGACCGCTAGTAAGGGAGGGGGGTAGTGTTGCGGCAGTGGAAAGAGGTAGGACAGATTGATAGGGTGGACCCTGGATTTTGGCTCGGCCCTGTTGCAGCAGTGGAAAGAGGTAGGACAGATTGATGGGGTGGACCCTGGATTTCGGCTCGGCCTAGTCGGGCCGAGCCGGGCCTTGGCACCACCACTATCAAAGCCTACTACCACCACTATATAGATTCCTTTCCCTCCTCAGTTCGAGATATAGTCTTTAAAAAGGCTGTATTAAATTATATCTGCGTGCCCAGATTATTATATCTCGAACTCACTCTCTACACCAACCCCGCGCTGCGCGAAAGGGCCCGTCGAACCATCCGGAAACCCGAATAACGCACGCGCACCACACTACACAAACCAACAACAACACCTAAGGCACTGTAAGAAGATGGAAGACTTCTTAGCAGTAGAGAGCGGCGTAACAGGCCGCCGCAGAAAGAGAAAGACTAACAGAGCAAGTAGGCGCTCCAGTGTCATTAACGATAAGATCGTTATTAGCGGCTTTACAGAGGAAGAGACCGCTAATTTCAAGGAACGAATAGCCGAATATAGGAAGATCCACGACTGCACGATCGAGGAACTAGAAGACTATGTAAACGAGAATAGGATAGGAAAGGTCTACGATAGCATAGACCTTATCGAGACACTGTTCTTCAGAACGCTAGAAGAAAAGAGACAGTTAAGAGAGGAAGTAGAGACAGTAAGGGCCGAGAAGGAATCGGCAGAAACTATTATCGACGTGTTAGAGAACCAGGCGGCGAATAGACTAGCGTAGCTAAAGGCGCTAAAGGATCAAATAGCTGATATAGAAGCAGCGATGTCGTCAGCACCGCCGCCACTGCATCGAGAAGAACAAGAAGAGACCGCCTTACCGGCGGCCTATAGTTAAGGTAGCACCCTAATAACATCACTGCCGGACCTGCCGGCGTTTAGAGGCAGAGACCCTAAAGACTGGGAAGAGTTTAAGAAGAAGATTAAGAATAAGATGAGCCGCGATCAAGCATCGAATAGCGCCGGAGATAGATTGGCGTATCTGGAATCGCGGTTAGAAGGTAAAGCTTTTTCGCTAGTAGCGGACCTGGAAGAGGCGACCGCCGAAGTAGCGATCAAAGCGCTGGATTAACGCTTCGGAGACCCCTTTAGGAAGAAGACAGCCCGTAAGCAGCTGGATAAGATTAACCAAAACCGGCAGGCGTTTGAGGAATTCTACGGTTTGTTCAGAAAATATGCGATTAGGGCCCGGGTAGCGGAAGATAAGCAGCTTTACCTATTAAGGCAGAAGCTAAACCCTAAGCTGGCCGCAGCTATAGCGTCTGTAGAAGACGAAGACCTTAAGAGCTTCGTGCACAGAGCGAGGGTTACTAGGAGAAACCTGAGCGCTTACGCGAAATTACGCGAATCAGTTTAGAAGCCGTCGCCGTCGGCGCAGACAACACGACCCCCTGCGCCTTTCCGGAGAGCACCCCAGCAACCACCTTATTAGTCACAGCGTTCGTCGTTCGTCCCTACCTGCTACGCGTGTAGAAAGCCTAGCTATATCGCCACGAGATGCCAAGCTTCGGATAAGCAGAAGCAGGAGTATCGCGCTATAAAGCAGCAGCAGCCGCCACTGCCAAAAAAGACTATTCAAGCCATCGAACCGGCTTCGAACGACACTGATAGCGTAGACGGTGGAGTGCCCCTGCGAATCCTGGGAAAAGACCAGCTGGAAAGATAGGCCCCCTATCTAGCATAGACAACAGGGCATTAACGCGAACTACGTCGGCAAAAGAGAGCATCAACAGCTGCAGCGATCCGCTCTCGGCAGCCGTAGAAGTAAATACGGAAACGGCGATCATCCTTCCTATTACGATCCACCCTGTCGAGAAGTCGCGTAGACCCCTCCAGCTAAGAGCCTTTATCGACACCGGAGCCCTTATTGGCGCGGCGATCTACTATAGACTAGTTCGGAAGCTGATAAATAGATACGGTTATCCAGTGGAACTGGCGTCGCCGACGAAGATTTCGGCATATAACGGACAAGACACAGAAAGCGTTACGCACTACGTGCCGCTGAAGACTACCCTAGCTAGTCACACTACGGAAGCGACGTTCCGAATCATAGATATTGGAAGGTTTGACATTATTATAGGGCAGAAATAGATAAAGAACCAGAAAGCCATTATTGACGTAGACGAAGGCACGATAGGGTTCAAAACCCTAGGTAACGCCACAGTCGCCGCTGCCGAGCCGAAAGCTACGGAGTCCGCGAAAGAGGCTCCGTCCGGTCGTTCCGAACCCCCGGTCACAGTCGGAATAATAAGCTTAGAAGCTATAACGACCCTCGCGAAGTTGCCGGACACTAAGATCTACGCTATCTTAACAAAGGACATCGAGGACTATAGGAAGATAATGGCGGAAGAGGAAGTGGATCTACTAGAGGTGCTGCCAAACAAGCTCTATAGTTACGCTAACGTTTTCTCAAAAGCCGACTCCAACCTATTGCCGCTCTATCGACCGGAATATAACAACAAGATCTGACTAAAGGAGGGAGCTACGCTGCCAAGAACCGAGCCCCTAAGAAGACTGTCTCCGGCCGAACTAGACTAAGTAGAAGTGTTTGTTCGCGAAAATTTGGCAAAGAAGTTTATTACGCTGAGTTCTGCCGAACACGCGTTACCGATCCTTTTCGTGCGGAAGCCTAGAGGTGGCCTCCGACTGTGTGTAGACTATCGAGGCCTTAATAAGGTCACTAAGAGAGACGTGTATC
Organism: Pseudocercospora ulei; assembly: GCA_016165855.1. Classification (NCBI taxonomy): domain Eukaryota; kingdom Fungi; phylum Ascomycota; class Dothideomycetes; order Mycosphaerellales; family Mycosphaerellaceae; genus Pseudocercospora; species Pseudocercospora ulei. The sequence continues at coordinate 1,581,226 of JACWNB010000016.1, forward strand.
CACTGCCGCTAATTAATAAGACTATACAGCAGGTAGCGAAGGCTAAGTAGTTCAGCAAGCTGGACATCCGCTAAGCGTTCTATCGACTAAGGAATAAAGAAGGGCAGACAGAAGACCTTACGACGTTCGCGACGCGTATAGGCAATTTCAAGTAGCTGGTGATGCTGTTCGGACTTACCAACGCGCTAGCAGTATAGCAACGCTTTATAAACTACACCTTTATAGACATGTTGGAACGGTTCGTGTCAATTTACCTGGACGACATCCTTATCTACACCGATGGAACGAGAGAGCGACATACAGACTACATCGAGAGAGTGTTAAAAAGGCTCCGCGAGGTAGGATTAAACACGGACACGAAGAAGAGCGAGTTCTATCAAACCGAGGTCAAATATCTCGGTCTTATCGTCAGAAGAGATAGAATTCGTATAGACCCCTTAAAGGTTGTCGCTGTCGCGGAATGGAAGCAGCCGAAATCCGGAAACACTACGCAAATCAGAGCGTTTCTCGGCTTCTGCAGCTACTATCGACAGTTTATTAAGGACTTTAGCAAGATAGCGAGACCCCTGAACGAGGCGCTAAAGAAAGAGGCCGCTGGCCTATAGAATAAGAGGTGTACGGAAGCCTTTAACTGGCTAAAAGAAGCAGTGGCCTCTGCACTAGTGCTGGCGCACTTCCGGCCAGAAAAGACGATCTACGTAGAAACGGACGCTTCCGACACAGTAACGGCAGGGGTCCTTTCTTAATATAGTAACGACGAAACCCTCTATCCAGTAGCTTTCTTCAGCAAGTTAATAAGCGAAGCTAAGCGGAGCTACGCTATCTACGATAAGGAGCTGCTGGCGATTATTCAGGCTTTCGAGGAGTGGAAACCGGAGCTTATAGCTGGAAAGAGCACGGTCCAGGTTCTTACGGACCACCAGTCGCTGACCTACTTTATAAAGACGCAGAAGCTCTTACGCTGCCAAGCTCGGTAGGCCGCCTACTTATTAGGGTTCGACTTTAAGATTACCTATCGACCTAGGGCTTAAAACGGAAAGGCTAACGCGCTAACAAGAAGAGAAGGAAAGACCAGCCGCGCGAAAGAAGATCCGAACATGTTCCAGAAGGTGTTGACCGAGCGGATAGTAGACGCAGAGGTATTGAAAGAGGTAGGGGTCTGCGCAGTGGAACCGGCCCCTAAGGACAAGACTCTCTACGAAAAGGTAGAGCAGCTTAACCAGCAACAGAAACTCGGCAAAACCGGTTCAGGGAGGCTGATAGTTCCAGAAGAACTAATTACTGAGGTTATCCAACTAGTCCATAACTCTATAGATGTTGGCTACGCCAGAGCAAAGAAAACGATGCAGGCAGTAAGAACGATCTACTAGTTTCCGCGGATCTACGAGCGGATCCACAGATTTATTGGCAACTGCTACGCGTACCGGGCCGCGAAGCCACGTTACGGTCTTCCGGCCAGTCTGCTGAAGCCACTTCCGATCCCTAAGAAACTGTAGCAACACATTACGATGGACTTCGTAACCGGCCTGCCGGACTCCGATAGATATAATGCCACGCTAAACGTAGTGGATAGGCTGAGCAAAGAGCGCTATTTTATCCCCTATCGAGCTAAGGATAAAGGAACTACTGCGGAAGAAACGGCGAGAATGTTGATTTAACACGTGTAGAAGCACTATAGCCTGCCGGACACTATCACTACGGATAGGGGTCCTTAATTTACCGCCGATGTATGGAAAGCTATCAACTAAGCCCTCGGAATTTATAGAAAGCTCAGCACCGCCGCTTACCCTTAAACTAACGGCCAATTAGAAGTAGCTAACTGTAAGATAGAGAAATATCTACGGATCTTCTGCAGCTACCATTAAGAAGAATAGGTTAAGGTGTTGCCGATAGCCGAGTTCTGCGCCAACTCGGCACTGTCTAAAGCCACCTCGCTAGCGCTGTTTAAGATAACGCACGGCTATCTTCCGAGGATAAGCTTTCAGCCGCTAAGCGAACCCAGCTCCGCGGAACTATCTACCGCTACGTCGTTAAAGAGAGTCGCCGCCGCGGCGGCAGAAGCGCTACGATCTCAGATAGAAGAAGCTATCGAGGTGGCGAGGGAAGCGATGGATTCGACTTAGAAGAAGATAGTAACTCGAGCTAATAGAAAAAGGTTACTACTAGAATTCGAGGAAGGCCAAAAGGTATAGCTCAACACGCGAAACCTGAGGTTAAAAGGCAACGCCAAGCTCAATCCGCGCTACGTAGGTCCGTTTACGATAGTGGAAAAGAGGTCGCCGGTAACTTATCGGCTCCAGCTACCAAAATCGTTCCGGATCTACAATGTCTTCCATTCGGACCTGTTAAGCCTAGACCCTAAGGACGGCCTTCCGGAACAGGGGTTCGCCGAACCCCCGCCGGTCGAGATGGACGGTAAGGAAGAAGAGTAGTAGGTGGAAGATGTAATAGGCGTAAAGAAGATAAGGGGATCTATTAAAGCGAGGATCTCGTAGAAGGGGTGGCCGGAAGACTATAAATAGTATCCGATCGAAAACCTTCGGAATTCGGGCGGAGCTGCTAAAAGAGTTCTACGCGCGGAACCCGGAAAAACCAAAGCCAGCGTAGCTCTAATGCCGACAATAGAGACACGTCCGCTCTACCGGCGCGGAAGCCGATAAAGGCGATCGTGCTTCTGGAATTGATAGCTCTAGGCACTACTACGTCGGTCGGCGACCGCGTAGTAGGTAAAGGCTTTGGTGGAAGAGAAAAAGAAGAAGAAAAACGGCGCCGCGGAAAGATCTATATAGACCTCTGCGCCGGCGTACAGACTAGCTACGCCGCAGCTCAGATAACCTACAGCTTAGATCAGATAACACGGATCAGATAGCGTCAATTACATAAACGCCAAGTGAAGGACTTCAGATGCCGACGATGTAAAAAATGAAAAAAAAAAAAGCAACGAAAAGAACGTTGTTTTTGATAGAAGACGGAAGAAGTAACGTCGGCGTTGGAGGGAATTTTCAAGAAGGAAACGATAAATCAAAAAAAAAAAAAAAAAAAAAAAAAAAAAAGAAGAGAGAGTGCAGTTTTTCGGATAGATGGGGTGACTAAGCGGTCGAGGGCGACCGCTGGTAAGGGAGGGGGGTAGTGTTGCGGCGGTGGAAAGAGGTGGGACAGATTAATAGGGTGGACCCTAGATTTCGGCTCGGCCCAGTTGGGCCGAGCCGGGCCTTGGCACCACCACTATCAAAGCCCACTACCACCACTATATAGATTCCTTTCCCTCCTCAGTTCGAGATATAGTCTTTAAAAAGGCCGTATTAAATCATATCTGCGTGCCCGGATTAGGCCCCTTCTAGGATTTAGGTTCCGGAACGGACCGAGCCGGGCCTTGGCACACCACCCTCCATCAAAGCCTACCACTACTACTACGTAGATTCCTTTCCCTCCTTAGTTCGAGATATAGTTATTAAAAAGGCTGTATTAAATTATATCTGCGTGCCTGGATTAGAAACTGAGCCCTGAGCTCGCTGCAGCTATAGCATTAGTAGAAGACGAGGACCTTTAGAGCTTCGTGCACTAGGCGAGAGTCACCGCTAGAAACCAGATTTTCGGATAGATAGGGTAACTAAGCGGTCAAGGGCGACTGCTAGTAAGGGAGGGGAGTGGTGTTACGGCAGCAGAAAGAGGTAGGACAGATTGATAGGGTGGACCCTGGATTTCGGCTCGGCCCCTTTCGGGATTTAGGTTCCGGAACGGACTGAGCCGGGCCTTAGCACCACTACTACGAAAGCCTACCACTACCACTACATAGATTCCTTTCCCTCCTCAGTTCGAGATATAGTTATCAAAAAGGCCGTATTAAATCATATCTGCGTGCCCGGATCACTTAGCGGCAGTAGAAGTAAATACGGAAACAGCTATTATCCTTCTAATTACTGTCCACTCCCTCGATAGATCGAGCAAACCACTTTAGCTAAAAGCTTTTATCGACATAGGGGCCCTTATCGGAGCGGCGATCTATTATCGATTAGTTTAAAAGCTAATAAGAGGATATAGCTATCCAGTAGAGCTAGCATTACCGACACAGATTTCGGCATACAACGGACAAGACACAGAGAGTGTTACGCACTATATGCTATTAAAGACCACCTTGGCAGGTCGAACCACGGAGGCGACGTTCTAAATTATAGATATTGGAAGATTTGACATTATTATAGGGCAGCAATAGATAAAGAACCAGGGAGCAATTATTGACGTAGGCGAAGGCACACTCGGATTCAGAACACTATACAGCGGCTCCGCTGCTGTCAAATCAGTCACTAAATCGGTTACAGTAGCCAACGCTAAACCGAACGTTACGACTGTCGAAGTAGCTCTAATAGATCGGCCCGACCCTTAAGACACGATCGGAATAATAAGTTCAGAAGCTCTAACGACCCTCGCGAGGTCGCCAGACAACGAGATTTACGCTATCTAAATAAAAGACATTAAAGACTGCTAGAAGATAACGGCAGAAGAAGAAGTGGATCCCCTAGAGGTGTTACCAAAAGAACTCTCTAGCTACACTAATGTGTTCTCAAAAGCAGACTCTAACCTACTGCTGCTCTACTAACCGGAATACGACAAAAAGATCCAGTTAAAAGAAGGAGCCGCACTGCTGAGAACCGAGCCCTTAAGAAGACTGTCGCTAGCAGAGCTGGACCAGGTAGAAGTGTTTGTCCGAGAAAACTTGGCGAAGAAGTTTATTATGCCAAGCTCTGCGGAATATACGTTACCAATTCTTTTCGTACAGAAGCCTAGAGGTGGTCTCTGATCCGGGCACGCAGATATGATTCAATACGGCCTTTTTGATAACTATATCTCGAACTGAGGAGAGAAAGGAATCTATGTAGTGGTGGTGGTGGGCTTTGATAGTGGTGGTGCCAAGGCCCGGCTCGGCCCGGACGGGCCGAGCCGAAATTCCAGGGTCCACCCTATTAATCTGTCCTACCTCTTTCCACCGCCGCAACAGTCTCCGACTGTATATGGATTACCGAGGCCTTAATAAGGTCACCAAGAGAGATGTGTATCCGCTGCTGCTAATAGACGAGACTATATAACGAGTAGCTAAGGCTAAGTAGTTTAGCAAGCTAGATATTCGCCAAGCGTTCTATCGGTTAAGGAACGAGGAAGGACAAACGGAAGACCTTACGACATTCGCTACGCGTATAGGTAATTTCAAGTAGCTGGTAATGCCTTTCGGACTTACCAACGCGGCGGCTGTGTAGCAACGCTTTATAAACCACACTTTTATAGACATGCTGGAACGGTTCGTTTCAATCTACTCAGACGACATTCTAATCTACACTAAAGGAACGAGAGAGCAATATACGGACTACATTAAGACAGTGTTAAAGAGACTCTGCAAGGTCGGATTGAACGCAGACATAAGGAAGAGCGAGTTCTATTAGACCGAAGTTAAATATCTCGGTCTTATCGTTAGAAGAGAAGGAATTCGGATAGATCTGTCGAAAGTGGCTGCCGTCGCGGAATAGAAGCAACCGACATCTGGAAACACTATGCAAATCAGAGCGTTTCTCGGATTCTGCAGCTACTATCGACAGTTTATTAAGGACTTCAGCAAGATAGCGAGACCACTAAATAAGGCGTTAAAGAAGGAGGCTGCTAGCCTATAGAATAAGAAGTGCACGGAAGCCTTTAATTAGCTAAAAGAGGCAGTGGCATCGGCGCTAGTACTGGCGCACTTCCGACCGGAAAAGACGATCTACGTAGAGACAGACGCTTCCGACACAGTAACAGCAGGGGTCCTTTCGCAGTATGCTAACGATAGAGAAACTCTCCATCCAGTGGCTTTCTTTAGCAAGTCTATAAATAATGCTAAACGGAACTACGCTATCTATAATAAAGAACTGCTGGCCATTATTCAAGCCTTCGAGGAGTGGAAACCGGAGCTTATAGCTAGACAGAGCACGATCCAGGTCCTTACGGACCACCAGTCACTAACTTACTTAATAAAGACACAGAAGCTATTACGACGTTAGGCCCAGTAGGCAGCCCACCTATCCGGATTCGACTTTATAATCACTTATCGACCTGGAGCTTAAAATGGAAAGGCTAATGCGCTGACGAGAAGAGAAGGAAAGACTAGCTAAGCGAAAGAAGATCCGAACATGTTCCAGAAGGTGTTAACCGAACGGATAGTAGACGCAGAAGTGTTAAGAGAAGCAGGGATCAGCACGATAGAACCTCTGACTAAAGAAGAGACACTCTACGAGAGAGTGGAACGGCTTAATTAGCAGCAGAAGCTCAGCAAAACAGGCTCAGGGAAGCTAATCGTTCTAGAAGAACTGATTATAGAGGTTATCTAGCTGGTCTATAGTTCTACGGATGTCGGTTATGCAGGATCGAAGAAGACGATAGAAGCAATAAGGACGACCTACTGGTTTCTGCGAATCTTCAAGCGGATACATCGGTTCATTACTAACTGTTACGTGTGCCGAGCAGCGAAGCCGCGTTACAGCCTTCCGGCCGGCCTGCTAAAGCCACTTCCGATCCCTGAGAAACTATAGCAGCACATTACAATAGACTTCGTAACCGGCCTGCCGGATTCAGATAGATATAATGCTACGCTTAATATAGTGGATCGACTAAGCAAAGAGCGCTATTTCATCCCCTGCCGAGCTAAGGATAAAGGAACTACTGTAGAAGAAACGGCGAGAATATTAATCCAGCACGTGTGGAAGCACTATAGGCTGCTGGACACTATTACTACGGATAGGGGTCCTTAATTCACTGCAGACGTATACAAAGCTATTAACCAAGCCCTTAGAATTCGTAGAAAGCTCAGCACGGCCGCTTACCCTTAGACCGACGGCCAGTCTAAAGTGGCCAATCGTAAGATAGAAAAATATCTAAGAATCTTCTGCGGCCATTATTAAGAAGGATGGGTTAAGGTGTTGCTAATAGCCGAATTCTACGCCAATTCTGCACGATTAGAAGCTACCTTACTAGCGCTGTTCGAGATAACCTACAGCTATCTTCTAAGGATAAGCTTTTAACCACTAAACGAACCCAGCTCTTTAGAACCTTCTACTACCACTTCGTCGAAGAGAATCGCTAGAGCGGCGGCAGAAGCGCTCCAGTCTTAGATAGAAGAAGCGATTAAGGTAGCAAAAGAAGCGATAGAATCGGCTTAGAAGAAGATAGTAACTCGAGCGAATAGAAAGAGGTTACTAATAGAATTCGAGGAAGGCCAAAAGGTATAGCTCAACACACGGAACCTAAGGCTAAAAGGCAACGCGAAGCTCAACCCTCGTTACGTAGGCCCGTTTAGGATAATAGAAAAGAGGTCGCCAGTAACCTACCGGCTCTAGCTGCCAAAATCATTCTGGATCTACGATGTCTTTTATTTGGATCTGCTAAGCCTAGACCCTAAAGATAGTCTTCTAGATTAGGGGTTCGCTAAACCCCTATCGATCGAAATAGACAGTAAAGAAGAAGAATAGGAAGTCGAAGATATTATAGATGTAAGAAGACAAAGGGGATCTATCGAAGCGAGGATCTTATAGAAAGGATAGCTAGAAGACTATAAATAGTATCCGGCCGAGAACCTAAGGAATTCGGCAGAGCTGCTAAGAGAGTTTTACGCCTAGAACCCGAAGTGATCCAGGCACGCAGATATAATTTAATACGGCCTTTTTAATAACTATATCTCGAACTAAGGAGGGAAAGGAATCTATGTAGTAGTAGTGGTGGGCTTTCGTAGTGGTAGTAGGGCCAAGGCCCGGCTCGGTCCGTTCTGGAACCTAAATCCTAGAAGGGGCTAAGCCGAAATCAAGGGTCCACCCTATTACTTAGTCCCACCCCTTTCTGCTGCCGTAACACCACCCCCCTCCCTTACCAGCGGTCGCCCTCGACCGCTTAGTCACCCTATCTATCTGAAAATCTTCAATTTTTTTTTTGATTTGTCGTCTCCTTCTTGAAAATCCCCTCCAACGCCGATGTTACCTCTTCCGTCTTCTATTAGAAACAACGTTCTCTTTATCGCTTCTTTAATTTCTTACGTCGTCGGCGTCTAAAGTTCTTTACTTACCGTTTATGTAATCGACGCTATCTGATCTGATCTGCGGTCTTCTAAGCTGCGGCTTGGCTAGTCTGTGCGTCGCCTCGGATGTCTATATAGATCTTTCTGCGGCGCCGTTTTCTTCTTCTTTTTTTTTTCTTCCACCAAAGCCTTTACCTACTACAGGGTCGGCAGCGCTAGCACGCCACGGCGTTAGCAAGCTGCCTGCAGAACCGGTAGTAGGTAGTGGCTGCGTCGAAGACCTCCCCGAGGCGACCGCTACAATCGTTTTCTTCGGCTACTGCGCCGATAGAGCGGACGCGGCTTCGCCTTTTTCTTCTATCTCTTTCGGAGGTCGTTAGTCTCGGAGCTATCCGGGTTTCGGCCTCTTTAAGTTCCGTATATAGAACTCTCTAAGCAGCTCTGCCGAATTCCGGAGGTTCTTAACCGGATACTATTTATAGTCTTCCAGCTACCCCTTCTACGAGATCCTCGCTTTAATAGACCCTCGCGTCTTCTTTACGTCTATTACGTCTTCTACCTCCTATTCTTCCTTATCGTCTATCTCGATTAGCAGGGGTTTAGCGAACCCCTATTCTAGAAGGCTGTCCTTAGGGTCTAGGCTCAGCAGATCCGAATGGAAAACGTCGTGGATCCGGAACGATTTCAGTAGCTGGAGCTAATAAGTTACCGGCGATCTCTGTTACGGCGGCAGAAAGGGGTAGGACTGGATAATAGGGTGGACCCTTAGAATTTCGGCTCGGCCTATCCGGGCCGAGCCGGGCCTTAGCATTACTACTACGAAAGCCTACCACTACTACTACATAGACTCCTTTCCCTCCTTAGTTCGAGATATAGTTATCAAAACAGCCGTATTGAACTTTATCTGCGCGCTCGGATTATTATATCTCGAACTCTTTCTCTACACTAACCCTGCGCTGCGCGAAAGGGCCCGTCGAACTATCCGGAAACCCGAATAACGCACGCGCACTACATACACACCAAAACAACAACCCCCAAAGGCACTGTAAGAAGATAGAAGGCTTCTTAGCGGTAGAGAGCGGCGTAATAGGCCGCCGCGGAAAGAGAAAGACTAACAGAGCGAGTAGGCGCTCTAGTGTTATAGATAATAAGATTATTATTAGCGGTTTTACGGCGGAAGAGACTGCGGAGATTAAGGAACAAATAAGCGAATACAAGAAGATCTACGACTGCACGATCGAGGAACTGGAAGACTATGTAAACGAGAATAGGATAGGAAAGGTCTACGATAGTATAGACCTTATTAAGACGCTGTTCTACAGAACGCTAGAAGAGAACAGCCAACTAAGAGAAGAAACTAAAGCGGTAAGGGCCGAGAAGGAATCGGCAGAAACTATTATCGACGTGTTAGAAAACCAGGCGGCGAACCGATTGGCGCAGCTAAAGGCGCTAAAGAATCAAATAGCTAATATAGAAGCAGCGAAGTCGCTGCTACTGCGGCGAGAAGCCTATGCAGAGACCGCCTTACCGGCGGCCTATAGTTAAGGTGGCACTACGATAACGCTACTGCCGGACCTACCTGCTTTTAGTAGCAGAGACCCTAAAGCGTAGGAGGCATTTAAGAAGAAGATCAAGAATAAGATAAGCCGCGACTACGCATCGAGCAGCAAAGAGGATAGATTGGCGTACCTGGAATCGCGATTAGAAGGTGAAGCTTTTTCGCTAGTAGCGGACCTAGAAGAAGTGACCGCCGACGAAGCTATTAAGGCGCTGGACTAGCGTTTCGGAGACCCCTTCCAGAAGAAGACGGCCTGCGAACAACTAGACAAGATCAGTCAGAATTGGCTAACATTTAAAGAATTTTACGGGCTGTTTAGGAAATATGCTATTAGAGCGAGAGTAGCTAAGGATAAGCAGCTACACTTACTAAGACAGAAACTGAACCCTAAGCTCGCTGCGGCTATAGCGTCGGTAGAAGACGAAGACCTGCAGAGCTTCGTGCACTAGGCGAGAGTCACCGCTAGAAACTTGAACGCGTACGGAAAACCGACGACACGTAAACTGATCCAGAAGCCGTCGCCGTCGGCGCAGCCGACAAGAGCCCCTGCGCCTTTTTAACGAACCCCCTAGCAGTCGTCGTACTCGCAGCGTTTGTCGTTTGTCCCCACCTGCTACGCGTGCGGAAAGCCTGGCCACATTGCTACGAGATACCAAGCAACGGCCTAGCAGAAGCAGGAGTATCGTGTTATAAAGCAGCAGCAGCCGCAGCTACCGAGAAAGACTATACAAGCTATAGAGCCGGCTCCAAACGACACTGACAGCGTAGACGGCGGGGTTCAGTTAAGAATTATAGGAAAAGACCAGCTGGACGGATAGACCCCCTATCTAGCATAAAAAACAGGGCATCCCTACGAAAGGCACTAACAGAACAAGAGAGTATCAACAGTTGTAACGATCCGCTGTCGGCGACGACAGAAGCGAACACAGAAACAGCGATTATCCTTCCTATTAAGATCCACCCTGTTAAGAAGCAACGCCCACAGCTCTAGCTAAAAGCTTTTATCGATACTGGAGCTCTTATCGGAGCGGCTATCCACTATCGATTGGTTTAAAAGCTAATAAAAGGATACGGCTATCCGGTGGAGATAGCGTCGCTAACGCGGATTTCGGCATATAACGAACACGACACGGAAAGCGTTACGCACTATATGCCGCTAAAGACTACCTTGGCTGGTCGCACTACGGAAGCGACGTTCCGGATTATAGATCTCGGACGATTTGACATTATTATAGGGCAGAAATAGATAAAGAACCAGAAAACTATTATTAACGTAGGTAAAGGCACGATAAGATTCAAAACTCCGGGTAGCGGAGCAGGGACTATCGAAACGGTCGCCACCGCCGCCGAGCCGAGAGCTACGGAGTCCGTAAAGGAGGCTCCGTCCGATCGTTTCGAACCCCCGGTTACTGTCGGAATAATAAGTTTAGAGGCAACGACGACCCTCGCGAAGTTACCGGACAACGAGGTTTACGCTATCTTAATAAAAGACATCGAAGACTACCGGAAGATAATGGCGGAAGAAGAAGTGGATCCACTGGAGGTGCTGCCAAACGAGCTCTATAGCTACGCTAACGTCTTCTTAAAAGCCGACTCCAACCTATTGCCGCTCTATCGACCGGAATATAACAACAAGATCCGACTAAAAGAGGGGGCTACGCTGCTAAGAACCGAGCCCCTAAGACGACTGTCGCCGGCGGAATTGGACTAGGTAGAGGTTGATCTGACTGCAGTAGACGCAAGGTTAATACCCGTCTTTAATAACTATATCCAAGGCTGGAGAGGGAAGAATCTACGTACAAGCGGAGGTAGAGGTATGTAAGTGTGCGCCAAGCCTGGCCCTGCCAGCTGTCTACATCTACATCCGTATCACTACCACCCTCCCCAACCAGCGATTGCCCTTAATCGCAATCAATCTATTAATCGCAATCAGCCAATTAGGTCGCACCAATCCAGGTCGCAAATTCAGTCGCAGAGGTCGCTGAGGTCGCTCCAAGCTAGGTCACTCCAAACTAGGTCGTAGGGGTCGCAAATTCAGCTTCGCTATCGGCCAATCAGGTCGCTCCAAAACAGGTCGCTTTTGAGCTTTAATTTCTGTGCGTTTTGAGTCTTAATCTCGTGCCTTTTTGAGCCTCAATCTCGTGCCTTTTTGAGCTTTAATCTCGTGTCTTTTGCCGTCGCTTTGGTGCCTCAATTGGTGCCTTATTTGGTGCCTTGTTTGGTGCCTTGCCAAGGCTGCAGAATTCTTAGATTGTCGCACGTCGCGGAGGTCGCAGAGGTCGTCGAGGCCGCAGAGGTCGCAGAGGTCGCGGAGCTTGCAGACGTCGTCTCGCAAACACATATCGCTTCTCGAGCCGTCGCTTCTTAAGCCGTCGCTTCGCTTCTTAGACGGTCGCTCGCTTCTCAATAGTCGCTTGTTAGACGGTCGCAGAGGTCTCGGAGGTCGCGGAGGTTGTTGGGGGCGCAGAGGTTATCGGGGCTGCGCAGGTCGTCGGGGTCTTAGAGGTTGCCTTGCAAACACATGTCGCTTCTCGACGGTCGCTTCTCGACGGTCGTCGAGCTGTCGCTTCTCGAGCCGTTGCTTCTTAAGCTGTTGCTTCTCGGTAGGCTGCAGAGGTCTTAGAGGTCGCGGAGGTTGCGGAGGTCGCGGAGGTCACGGAGGTCGTTAGGGTCGCGGAGGTCGTCGGGGTCGCAGAGGCCGCAGCCTACGTACATCGCTTCTTAGCCAGTCGCTTCTCGAGCCGTCTCTTCTTAAGTCGTCGCCTATCGCTTCTTAAGCCGTCGCCTGTCGCTTCTTAGACAGTCGCTTCCCGACGGTCGCTTCGCCTGTGCTTTGCCTAGTGCTCTGCCTGGTGCTCTGCCTAGAGCTCGTGCCTGGGTGCTTGTACCTTGTGCTTTGTTGTCTACAGCTGCCTGTTGTCTGCAGCTGTATTGCCTGCAGCTATGCTTCTGTTGTCTGCAGCAGCTGTACCTAGGTGCCCGTCTGAACCTGAACAGTGTGTGTTGTCTGCAGCTGCCTGTTTGTAGCAGCCCTGTGTTGTGCCTTGTGCTCTGTCTTATGCTCTGCCTTGTGCTTTGCCTTGTGCTCCTGCTCGGTGCTCTTGCTCTGCCTCGGTGCTCTTGCTCGGTGCTCTTGCTCGGCCTAGGTGCTCTTGCTCTGCAGCTGGTGCTCTGCAGCTAATGCTCTGCAGCTAGTGCTCTACAGCCGTGCCTTGTGCTCTGCCTTGTGCTCTTCTGAACCTGAACAGTGTGTGTTGTCTGCACCTGTGTGTTGTCTGTACCAGTATGTTGTCTGCAATTGCCTTGTACCTATGCCTAGGTGCTCTGTAGCTAGGTGCTCTGCCTTGTGCTTGTACTTAGTGCTCGTGCCTAGGTGCTCTGCTTATGTGCTCGTGCCTGGGTTGTCTGCAGCAGCTGTGCCTGTGCCTAGGTACTCGTGCCTGGGTGCTCGTGCCTGGGTGCTGATTGCCAGTCGTCTTAATTAGTATGTCTGAATAGAATGGTCTGTCAAAGACCCGAAAAAACGAATGTCGTCGCCCTAGGTCCTGCTAGGTGCGCTCTCGTCGTCGTCGCTCCGTCATTGTCTCTCTTACTCCTCGCTCTCGCTCCTCGTCCTCGTTGCTCCTACATCGTCCTTCTCGACCTTCTCGTTCTTCTCGTCTTTCTCGTTCTTCTCATCCTTCTCAAAACTTCAAAACTCGTACGATCTGCTCGTAGGGGCACTTCTCTTCCTAACATCCCTCTTATAGGGGCACTCTCTCTCTCTTCAAAACTCTTCTCCTTCTCGATAGGGGCACTTCTCTTCCCTAAAACTCTCCCTTCTTCTTCTTCTCGATCGGGGGAGGGGGGGGTGTAGAGTAGCATGCACATGTACGATTAAGTAACCGGATATAATTCAACGGCCTCCTTCGTACATATACAGTACACACTCTAGGTTGGTTGCACGTACGTTAATCGAGTACCCGGATGTAATTCAACGGGCTCTTTAGCGTAGTGCGGGTGTTGTTAAAGTAAGCCTTGGATATAATGATCTGACTGCAGTAGACGCAAGGTCAATACCTGTCTTTAATAACTATATCTAAGGCTGGAGAGGGAAGAATCTACGTACAAGCGGAGGTAGAGGTATTTGAGTGTGCGCCAAGCCTGGCCCTGCCAGCTGTCTACATCCACATCCGTATTAGAGGTGTTCGTTCGCGAAAACCTAGCGAAGAAGTTTATTACGCCGAGTTCTGCTAAATACGCGTTACCGATTCTTTTCGTACAGAAGCCCGGAGGTGGTCTCCGACTGTGTATAGACTATCGAGGCCTTAATAAGGTCACTAAGAGAGACGTGTATCCACTGCCGCTGATTAATAAAACCGTACAGCGGGTAGCGAAGGCTAGGTAGTTTAGCAAGCTGGACATCCGCCAAGCGTTCCATCGACTAAGGAACGAAGAAGGGCAGACAGAAGACCTTACGACGTTCGCGACGCGTATAGGCAATTTCAAATAGTTGGTAATGCCTTTCGGACTTACCAACGCGCTGGCAGTGTGGCAACGCTTTATAAACTACACCTTTATAGACATGTTGGAACGGTTCGTGTCTATTTACCTGGACGACATCCTTATCTATACAGATAGAACGAGAGAGCAGCACACGGACCATATCAAGAAGGTGTTGACTAGGCTCCGCGAGGTCGGACTGAACGCGGACACGAAAAAGAGCGAGTTCTACCAAACCGAGGTCAGATATCTCGGTCTTATCGTAGGAAGAGACGGAATTCGGATAGACCTATTAAAGGTCGCCGCCGTAGCGGAATAGAAGCAGCCGAAATCCGGAAACACTACGCAGATCAGGGCGTTTCTCGGATTCTGCAGCTACTATCGACGGTTTATCAAAGACTTTAGCAAGATAGCGAGACCCCTAAACGAAGCACTAAAGAAAGAGGCCGCCGGCCTATAGAATAAGAAGTGCACGGAAGCTTTTGTACAGCTAAAAGAAGCAGTAGCTTCGGCGCCGGTTCTAGCGCACTTCCAACTGGAAAAGACGATCTATGTAGAAACGGACGCTTCCGATACAGTGACGGCAGGGGTCCTTTCTTAATATAGCGACGACGAAACCCTCCATCTAGTGGCTTTCTTTAGCAAGTCTATAACGGAGGCCGAACGGAACTACGCAATCTACGATAAAGAACTGCTGGCTATTATACAGGCGTTCGAGGAGTGGAAGCCAGAGCTTATAGCTAGAAAGAGCACGGTCTAGGTTTTTACAGACTACCAGTCGCTAACCTACTTTATAAAGACGCAGAAGCTCTTACGACGTTAAGCACAGTAGGCTGCCTACCTATCCGGGTTCGACTTCAAGATTGATCCGACTAAGGTAGACTCTAGGACAATACCCGTCTTTAATAACTATATCCAAGGCTGGAGAGGGAAGAATCTACGTACAAGCGGAGGTAGAGGTATTTGAGTGTGCGCCAAGCCTGGCCCTGCCAGCTGTCCACATCCACATCCGTATCACTACCGCCCTCCCTAACCAGCGATTGCCTACAATCGCAATCAGCCAAACCAGGTCGCACCAATCTAGGTCGCAAATTCGGTCGCAGAGGTCGCTTTTTAAGCTCCAATTTCTGAGCCTTTTGCTATCGCTTTCAGCCAATCAGGTCGCACCAATCCAGGTCGCAAATTCGGTCGCAGAGGTCGCTGAGGTCGCTCCAAAACAGGTCGCTTTTGAGGTCGCTTTTAAGCTTTAATTTCCGTGCGTTTTGAGCTTTGATCTTGTGCCTTTTTGCCGTCACTTTGGTGCCTTAATCTCGTGCCTTTTTGAGCTTTGATCTCGTGCCTTTTTGCCGTTACTTTGGTGCCTTAATTGGTGCCTTGTTTGCTGCCTTGTTTGCTGCCTTGTTTGCTGCAGAGGTCGCAGAGGTCGTCGAGGCTGCAGAGGTCGCGGATGTCGCCAAGGTTGTTAGGGGCGCAGAGGCTTCCAGAGGTCGCAGAGGTTGTCAAGGTCGCAGAGGTTGTTAGGGTCGCAGAGGTCGTCGAGATCGCAGAGGTCGCAGAGCTCGCAGAGGTCGCAGAGCTCGCAGAGGTCGCAGAGCTCGCAGAGGTCGCAGAGCTATCGGGGTCGCGGAGTCGCAGAGGTTGTCTTGCAAACACGTGTCGCTTCTCGATGGTCGCTCGCTTCTCGAGCCGTCGCTCGCTTCTTGACGGTCGCTCGCTTCTCGGACGGTCGCTTGCTTCTCGGACGGTCGCTCGCTTCTTAAGCCGTTGCTCGCTTCTCAGACCGTCGCTCGCTTCTCAGACGGTCGCTCGCTTCTTAGACGTCCGCCTCGCTTCTCGACCGTCGCTTCTCGAGCCGTCGCTTCTCGAGCCGTCGCTTCGCTTCTTGGACGGTCGCTTCTCGACAGTCGCTCGCTTCTCGACAGTCGCTCGTGCCTGGTGTTCTGCCTAGTGCTCGGCCTAGTGCAGCTGTGCCTCTATTGTCTGCAGCAGCTGTGCCTGTCTGCAGCAGCTGTGCCTGTCTGCAGCAGCTGTGCCTGTCTGCAGCAGCTGTGCCTGTCTGCAGCAGCTGTGCCTGTCTGCAGCAGCTGTGCCTGTCTATAGCTATACCTCTAAACTGTGCTGCCTCTGAACTGTGCTGCCTCTGAACTGTCCTTCTAAACAGTGTGTTGCCTGCAGCAGCTCTGTGTTGCCTGCAGCTAGGTGCTCTGCCTAGATTGCTCTACCTAGGGGCTCTGCCTAGGGGCTCGCTGGTCGTGCTGCTTATGTTGCCGATTGCTAAACTGTCTCGATAGGCCTTGTCCGAATAGAATAGTCTGTTAAAGACCCGAAAAAAAACAAATGTCGTCGCCCTAGGTCCTGCTAGGTACGTCTTTTTCCTTGTTCGCGTCCTCGCTGCTCCTACATCGTCGTCTTCGCTCTTATCTCGTTGCTCTCGTCGCTCTCGTCGCTCTCTCGCTCTCGTCCTTGTCGCTCCTACATCCTTCTCGTCCTATCTCAAAACTTCAAAACTCGTACGATCTGCTTATAGGGCACTTCTCTTCCTAATATCCCTCTTGTAGGGGCACTCTCTCTCTTTAAAACTCTCTCTCTTCTCGATAGGGGCACTTCTCTTCCCTAAAACTCTCTCTCTTCTCGATAGGGGCACTTCTCTTCCCTAAAACTCTTCTTCTTGGTCAGGGAAGGGATAGAGTAGTATGCATATATACAATTAAGTAACCGGATATAAATTAACGGCCTCCTTTGTACATATATAGTACACACTCTAGGTTGGTTGCACGTACGTTAATCGAGTACCTAGATGTAATTTAACAGGCTCTTTCGCATAGTGCAGGTTGGGTATTAGGTTTAAGCCTTGGATATAATGATCCGACTAAGGTAGACTCTAGGTTAATACCCGTCTTTAATAACTATATCCAAGGCTGGAGAGGGAGGAATCTACGTACAAGCGGAGGTGGAGGTATTTGAGTGTGCGCCAAGCCTGGCCCTGCCAGCTGTCCACATCCACATCCGTATTAAAGATTACCTATCGACTAGGGGCTCAAAACGGAAAGGCTAACGCGCTGACGCGAAGAGAAGGGAAGACGAGCTGCGCGAAGGAAGATCCGAACATGTTTTAGAAGGTGCTAACCAAACGGATAGTAGACGCTAAGGTGTTAAAGGAAACAGGGATCTGCGCGGCCGAACTGCAGACCGAACTGGAACCGATAGAGCCGGCCCCTAAGGAAGAAACTCTCTACGAAAAGGTAGAGCAGCTTAACCAGCAACAGAAGCTCGGCAGAACAGGCTTAGGAAAGCTAATAGTTCCGGAAGAACTGGTTACGAAGGTCATCCAATCGGTCCATAACTCTATAGATGTTGGCTACGCTAGAGCGAAGAAAACGATACAGGCCGTAAGAACGATCTACTGGTTTCCGCGGATTTACGAGCGAATCCACCGGTTTATCGCCGATTGCTACGTATGCCGAGCCGCGAAGCCACGTTACGGTCTTCCGGCCGGTCTGTTAAAGCCACTTCCGATCCCTAAGAAACTATAGCAATACATTACGATGGACTTCGTAACCGGCCTGCCGGACTCCGATAGATATAACGCTATGCTAAATATAGTGGACTAACTAAGCAAGGAACGCCACTTTATCCCCTGCTAAGCGAAAGACGACGGAACTACTGCGGAAGAAACAGCGAGAATGTTGATCCAATACGTATAGAAGCACTACGGGCTGCCGGACACTATTACTACAGATAGGGGTCCTTAATTCACTGCTAACGTATAGAAAGCCATTAACCAAGCTCTCAGAATTCGTAGAAAGCTTAGCACCGCCGCTTACCCTTAAACTGACGGTCAGTCTAAAGTGGCTAATCGCGAGATAGAGCGATATCTGCGAACCTTCTGCAGCTATTATCAAGAAAAGTGGGTCGAGATGCTGCCGATAGCTAAGTTCTGCGCTAATTCAGCACAGTTAGAAGCAACGTCGCTGGCGCCGTTCGAAATAACGCATAGCTGTCTTCTAAGAATAAGTTTCCAGCCGCCGAGCGACGCCGGCTTACTGGAGCTTTCCACTACGACCGCTACGTCGTTAAGGAGAGTCGCCGCCGTAGTGGCAGAAGCGCTACGATCTCAGATAGAAGAAGCAATCAAGGTGGCGAAAGACGCGATAGAATCAGCTTAGAAGAAGATAGTGACTCGAGCTAATAAAAAGCGGTTACCAATAGAATTTGAGAAAGGCCAAAAGGTATAGCTTAACACGCGAAACCTAAGGCTAAAAGGCAACACCAAGCTCAATCTACGCTACGTAGGTCCGTTTAAGATAATAGAAAAGAGGTCGCCGGTAACCTATTGGCTCCAGTTACCGAAATCGTTCCAGATCTACAATGTCTTCTATTTAGACCTGTTAAGCTTGGACCCTAAAGACGGCCTGCCGGAACAGGGGTTCGCCGAACCCCCGCCGGTCGAGATGGACGGTAATAAAGACGAATAGGAGGTAGAAGACGTAATGGACGTAAAGAAGACGAGGGGGTCCATCAAAGCGAGAATCTCGTAGAAGGGGTGGCCGGAAGACTACGAATAGTATCCGATCGAGAACCTGCAGAATTCAGCGGAGCTACTTAGAGAGTTCTACGTACGGAACCCGGAAAAGCCGAAACCAGTATAGCTCTGATGTCGACGATGCAGAAGAAAGAAGAAAGCCGCGTCCGCTCCACTGGCGCGGAAGCTAATAAAGACGATTGTAACGGTCGCCTTCGGGGAGGTCTTCGACGCGACTACTACCTACCGCCGGTTCGGCCGCTAGCTTACTGACGCCGTAGCGTGCCAGCGCCGCCGACCCCGTAGTAGGCGAAGGCTTTAGTAGAAGAGAAAAAGAAGAAGAAAAACGGCGCTGCGGAAAGACCTATATAGGCCGCTGCGCTAGCGCACAGACCAGCCACGCTGCAGCTCAGAAGACCGCAGATCAGATCAGATAGCGTCGATTATACGAACGCCAAGTGAAGGACTTCAGACGCCGACGACGTAAGAAATTGAAGAAGCGATAAAGAGAACGTTGTTTTTGGTAGAAGACGGAAGAGGTAACGTCGACATTGGAGGGGTTTTTCGAAAAGGAGACGACAAATCAAAAAAAAAAAAACAAGGATAAGTAAGCGGTCGAGGGCGACCGCTAGTAAGGGAGGGGGGTGGTGTTACGGCGGCAGAAAGGGGTGGGACTGGATAATAGGGTAGACCCTTAGAATTTCGGCTCGGCCTGTCTAGGCCGAGCCAGGCCTTAGCATTACTACTACGAAAGCCCACTACCACCACTACATAGACTCCTTTCCCTCCTTAGTACGAGATATAGTTATTAAAAAGGCTGTATTAAATCACATCTGCGTGCCTGGATTATTATATCTCGAACTCACTCTCTACACAAACCCCGCGCTGCGCGAAAGGGCCCGTCGAACTATCCGGACGCTCGAATAACGTACGTGCACACACACACACTAACAACAACAAACCCTAGGCACTGTAAGAAGATAGAAGGCTTCTTAACGGTAGAGAGCGGCGTAACAGGCTGCTACAGTAAGAGAAAGACTGACAGAGCGAGTAGGCGCTCCAGTGTTATAAATAATAAGATTATTATTAGCAGTTTTATAGCGGAAGAGACTGCAGAGATTAAGGAACGAATAAGCGAATACAAGAAAATCCACGACTGCACGCTCGAGGAACTTAAGGACTATATAAACGAGAATAGGATAGGGAAGGTCTACGACGGCATAGGCCTTATCGAGATGCTGTTTTACAGAACGCTAGAAGAGAACAGGCAGCTAAGAGAGGAAGTAGAGACAGTGAGAGCCGAGAAGGAATCAGCCGAGACTATTATAGATGTGCTGGAAAACCAAGCGGCGAACCGACTGGCGCAACTAAAGGCGCTAAAGGATCAACTAGCTAAGGTGGAAGCAGCGAGGTCATCGGAGCCGCCACTGCGGCGAGAAGAACACGCGGAGACCGCCTTACTGGCGGCCTATAGTCAAGGTAGCACTACGATAACACTACTGCTAGATCTACCTGCTTTCTGCGGCAGAGACCCTAAAGCGTAGGAGGCGTTTAAGAAGAAGATTAAGAACAAGATAAGCCGCGATTATGCAGGAAGCAGTAAAGAAGACAGACTGGCCTATTTAGAGGCACGACTAGAAGGAGAAGCGTTTTCGTTAGTAGCAGACCTAGAAGAGGTAACTGCTAAAGAAGCGATTAAAGCGCTAGATCAACGCTTCGGAGACCCCTTCCGGAAGAAGACGGCCTGTAAGCAGTTAGACAAGATTAACCAGAACCGGCAGACGTTTAAGGAGTTCTACAGTTTGTTTAGAAAATATGCGATTAGGGCCTAAGTAGCAGAAGATAAGCAGCTCCACCTATTAAGGCAGAAGCTGAACCCTGAACTGACCGCCGCTATAGCGTCTATAGAAGACGAATAATACGGATGTAGGCTGGAAGGTGCTGGAAGGTAGCAGGCTTGGCAGGGCCAGGCTTGGCGCACACTTAAATGCCTCCACCTCCGCTTGTATGTAGATTCTTCCCTCTCCAGCCTTAGATATAGTTATTAAAGACGGGTATTAACCTTGCGTCTACTGCAGTCAGATCATTATATCCAAGGCTCAAACCCAACACCCAACCTGCACTATGCGAAAGAACCCGTTGAATTACATCCGGTTACTCGATTAACGTACGTGCAACCAACTTAGAGTGTGTACTGTATATGTACAAAGGAGGCCGTTAATTTATATCCGGTTACTTAATTGTACATATACATACTACTCTATCCCTCCCCTAATCGAGAAGAAGAAGAGAGTTTTAGGGAAGAGAAGTGCCCCTATCGAGAAGAAGAGAGAGTTTTAGGGAAGAGAAGTGCCCCTGCGAGCAGATCGCGCAAGTTCTGAAGTTTTGGGAGAGATTTGGACAACGAGAGCGACGAGAATAAGAGTAACGAGAACGAGAGCGACGAGAAGGTTAAGAAGGTTAAGAAGGTCGAGAAGGACGAGAAGGTCGAGAAGGACAATGTAGGAGCGACGACGACAGGAGCGACAACGACGAGAGCGCACCTAGCAGGACCTAGGGCGACGACATTCGTTTTTCGGGTCTTTAACAGACTATTCTATTTGGACAAGGCCAATTGCGACGAGACAACCGACAATTGCGACAGCCTAAGCACTAGCGAGCCCTAAGCACTAGCGAGCCCTAAGCACTAGCGAGCCTAAGCACCTAGCTACAACGAGCACCTAGGCACAGCAGCTGCAGACAACAGAGGCACAGCTGCAGGCAATACAGGTGCAGACAGTATAGGCAATACAAGGCAGCTACTGCAGACAATAGGCAGCTACTGCAGACAACATATAGCTACAGACAACATACAGCTGCAGACAATAAACTGTTCAGGTTCAGAAGAGCACGTTTAAGGCAGAGCTACAGACAAGGCACAGCTGCTGCAGACAATATAGGCACAGCCAGCTCTAGGCATAGCTGCAGACAAAACAGGCACTGCATGTTTAGAAAAGCACTGCATGTTTAGGCAGGCAGCTGCAGACAACAGAGACAGGCAGCTGCAGACAATACGGAGCTGCTGCAGACAATATAGGGGCAGACAACACAGCTGCAGACAACAGGTAGCTGCAGACAACAGAGGCACAGCTGCACCAGGCAGAGCACTAGGCAGAACACCAGCAAGCCCAAGCACTAGCTGTACAGAGCACCTAGGCACGAGCACCCAGGCACAAGCGACAAGGAGCAGCATAAGCGACACGAGCAGCAAAGCGATATAAGCAGTACAGCGACACAAGCAGCAAGACAGAGTACAAGGCAGAGCACAAGGCAAAGCACAAGGCAGAGTACAAGGCAGAGCACAAGGCAGAGCACAAGGCAGAGCACCTAGGCACGAGCACCAGACAACACAGAGCTGCTGCAGACAACATAGGCAAAGCACAGGCAAAGCAACCGTCGAAAAGTGACGGCTCGAAAAGCGACGGTCGAGAAGCGAGGCGAGCGTCGAGAAGCGACCGTCTAAGAAGCGAGCGACTGTCGAGAAGCGACCGTCTAAGAAGCGACACGTGTTTGCAAGACAACCTCTGCAGCTTCTGCAACCCCTGCGACCCTCTGCAACCTGCGCAACCTCTGCAACCTGCGCAACCTCTGCAGCCTCCGCGACCTCGACGACCTCCGCGACCTCCGAGACCTCTGCGACCGCTTAAGAAGCAAGCGACGGTCTAAGAAGCGAAGCGACGGCTCGAGAAGCTCGAGAAGCGACCGTAGCGACTGTCGAGAAGCGAGCGACCGTCGAGAAGCGAGCAACTATCCGAGAAGCGAGCGACGGCTTAAGAAGCGACCGTCGAGAAGCGAGCGACCGTCGAGAAGCGAGCGACCGTCGAGAAGCGAAGCGACGGCTCGAGAAGCGACCGTCTAAGAAGCGACCGTCGAAAAGCGACGGCTTGAAAAGCGACAGCTCGAGAAGCGACGGCTCGAGACAGCTCGAGAAGCAACGGCTCGAGAAGCGACATGTGTTTGCAAGGCAACCTCTACGGCCTCTGCGACCTCCGCGACCTCCGCGACAATCTGAGAATTCTGCAGCCTTGGCAAGGCACCAAACAAGGCCGAAAGCGACGGCAAAAGGCACGAGATTGAAGCTCAAAAAGGCACGAGATTAAGGCACCAAAGCAACAGCAAAAAGGCACGAGATTGAGGCTCAAAAAGGCACGAGATTAAGACTCAAAACGCATAGAAATTGAAGCTCAAAAGCGACCTCAAAAGCGACCTGTTTTGGAGCGACCTGATTGGCTAATGGCAAAGCTGAATTTGCGACCCCTACGACCTGGTTTGACTCGATACCTGCGACCTGGTTTGGCTGATTGCGATTGAGGGCAATCCCTGGTTAGGGAGGGTGGTAGTAATACAGATGTAGGCTGGAAGGTGCTGGAAGGTGGCAGGCTTGGCAGGGCCAGGCTTGGCGCACACTCAAATGCCTCCACCTCCGCTTGTACGTAGATTCTTCCCTCTCTAGCCTTAGATATAGTTATTAAAGACGGGTATTGACCTTGCGTCTACTGCAGTCAGATCAACGAAGACCTTAAGAGCTTCGTGCACAGAGCGAGAGTCACTGCGAGAAACTTGAGCGCTTACGCGAAATTACGCAAATCGAACCAGAAGCCGTTAATAACGCAGACTATACGACCCCCTGCGCCTTTCCGGAGAGCACTACAGCAGCCACCTTATTAGTTACAGCGTTCGTCGTTTGTCCCTACCTGCTACGCGTACGGAAAGCCTGGCTATATCGCTACGAGATGCCAAGCATTAGATAAGCAGAAGCAGGAGTATCGTGTTATAAAGCAGCCGCAGCAGCAGCCGCAGCTACCGAGAAAGACTATATAAGCTATAGAGCCGGCACCGAACGATACTGACAGCGTAGACGGTAGGGTACAGTTAAGGATTATAGGAAAAGACTAGCTGGATGGATAGGCCCCCTATCCAGCATTAACAATAGGGCACTGCACTAGAGCGAATCGACACGAGAAGAAAGCATTAACAGCTGTAGCGATCCGCTCTCGGCAGCCGTAGAAGTGAATACGGAAACAGTCATTATCCTTCCTATTACGATCTACCCTGTTAAGAAGTCGCGCCAACCCCTCTAGCTAAAAGCTTTTATCGACACTGGAGCTCTTATTGGCGCAGCGATCCACTACCGACTGGTTCAGAAGCTGACGAATAGATACGGCTATCTGGTGGAATTAGCGTCGCCGACAAAGATTTCGGCATACAACAGACAAGACACGGAAAGCGTTACGCACTACGTACCGCTAAAGACTACCTTAGCTGGTCGCACTACGGAAGCGACGTTCCGAATTATAGATATCGGAAGGTTTGACATCATTATAGGGCAGAAATAGATAAAGAACCAGAAAGCTATTATCGACGTAGATAAAGGAACGATTATATTCAAAACCTTAGGTAGCGGAGCAGGGACTATCGGAACGGCCGCCACCGCCGCCGAGCCGAAAGCTACGGAGTCCGCGAAAGAGGCTCCGTCCGATCGTTCCGAACCCTTAGTCACCGTCAGAATAATAAGTTCAGAAGCTATAACGACCCTCGCGAAGTCGCCAGACAATAAGATCTACGCTATCTCTATAAAGGACATCGAAGACTACAGGAAGATAATAGCAGAAGAAGAAGTAGACCTACTAGAGGTGTTGCCAAACGAGCTCTACAGTTACGCTAACGTCTTCTTAAGAGCCGACTCCAACCTACTGCCGCTCTATCGACCGGAATATAATAACAAGATCCGACTAAAAGAGGGGGCTACGCTGCCTAGGACTGAGCCCCTAAGACGACTGTCGCCGGCTGTTACGGCGGCAGAAAGGGGTGGGACTAAGTAATAGGGTAGACCCTTGGAATTTCGGCTCGGCCCTTCCAGGCCGAGCCGGGCCTTGGCACTACCACTACGAAAGCCCACCACTACTACTACTACATAGATTCCTTTCCCTCCTCAGTTCGAGATATAGTTATTAAAAAGGCCGTATTGAATTATATCTGCGTGCCCGGATTATTATATCTCGAACTCACTCTCTACACAAACCCCGCGCTGCGCGAAAGGGCCCGTCGAACTATCCGGACGCTCGAATAACGCACGCGCACACACACACCAAAACAACAACCCCCAAGGCACTGTAAGAAGATAGAAGGCTTCTTAACGGTAGAGAGCGGCTTAACAGGCCGCTGCGGAAAGAGTAAGACTGACAGAGCGAGTAGGCGCTCTAGTGTTATTAATAATAAGATTATTATTAGCGGTTTTACAGCGGAAGAGACCGCTAAGGTCAAGGAACGAATAGCCGAATATAGGAAGATCTACGACTGCACGATCGAGGAACTGGAAGACTATATAAACGAGAATAGGATAGGAAAGGTCTACGATAGTATAGACCTTATTAAGACGCTATTCCACAGAACGCTGGAAGAGAACAGACAGCTAAAAGAGGAAACAGAGACGGTAAGGGCCGAGAAGGAATCGGCAGAAACCATTATCGACGTGTTAGAGAACTAGGCAGCGAATAGACTGGCGCAACTAAAGGCGCTAAAGGATCAACTAGCTAATATAGAAGCAGCGAGGTCGTCGGCGCCGCTACCGCGTCGAGAAGAACAAGCAGAGACCGCCTCGCCAGCGGCCTACAGTCAAGGTAGCACCTTAATAACATTATTGCTAGACCCGCCGGCGTTTAGAGGCGGAGACCCTAAAGACTAGGAAGCGTTTAAGAAGAAGATAAAGAATAAGATAGACCGCGACTACGCCGGAAACAGCGCTAGAGATAGATTGGCGTACCTGGAATCGCGATTAGAAGGTAAAGCTTTTTTCGCTAGTGGCGGACCTAGAAGAGGTAACTGCTAAAGAAGTGATTAAAGCGCTGGATCAATGCTTCGGAGACCCCTTTAGGAAGAAGACGGCCTGTAAGCAGCTAGACAAGATCAACTAGAACTGGCAGACGTTTAAGGAGTTCTACGGATTGTTCAGAAAATATGCGATTAGGGCCCGAGTAGCGGAAGGTAAGCAGCTCCACCTACTAAGGCAGAAGCTGAACCCTGAACTGGCCGCTGCTATAGCGTCGGGTTAGAAAGACGAAGACCTTAAGAGCTTCGTGCACCGAGCGAGAGTCACCGCGAGAAACCTAAACGTATACAGAAAATCGACGATACGTAAACCGGCTTAGAAGCCGTTAATAACGCAGACAACACGACCCCCTGTGCCTTTCCGGAGAGCACCCTAGCAGCTACCTTATTAGTCACAGCGTTCGTCGTTCGTCCCTACCTGCTATGCGTGCGGAAAACCCGGCTATATCGCTACGAGATGCCAAGCAACGGCCTAGCAGAAGCAGGAGTATCGCGCTATAAAGCAGCCGCAGCCGCAGCCACCGAGAAAGACTATTTAAGCTATCGAACCGGCGCCGAACGATACTGACAGTATAGACGGCGGGGTCCAGCTAAGAATTATAGGAAAAGACTAGCTGGACGGATAGACCCCCTATCCAGCGTAAAAAACAGGGCATCCCTGCGAAAGGCACTAACGGAATAAGAGAGCATTAACAGTTGTAACGATCCACTGTCGGCGACGCGGTGGAAGCGAACACAGAAACAGCTATTATCCTTCCTATTACGATCCACCCTATTAAGAAGTCGCGTAGACCCTTCTAGCTAAAAGCATTTATTAACACTGGAGCTCTTATTAGTGCAGCGATCCACTATCGGCTGGTCCAGAAGCTAATGAATGGATACGGCTATCCGGTAGAATTAGCGTCGCCGACGCGCGGATCTCGGCGTTATAACGGACAAGACACAGAAAACGTTACGCACTACGTGCTATTAAGGGACTACACTAGCTGGTCGAACTACGGAAGCAACGTTCCGGATTATAGATCTTGGACAGTTTTGACGTTATTATAGGGCAGAAATAGATAAAGAACTAGAAGGCAGTTATTGACGTAGACGAAGGCACGATAGGGTTCAAAACCCTAGGCAACGGCACCGCCGCTGCCGAGCCAGAAAGCTAGCAGTCCGCGAAAGAGGCCTCGTCCGATCGTTCCGAACCCCTAGTCACTGTCGGAATAATGAGTTCAGAAGCTATAACGAGACCCTCGCGAAGTCGCTGGACAATAGTAGATCTACACTATCTCGATAAAAGACACATCCGACAGACTACAGGAAGATAGGAGCGGCAAAGGAGGACAGTCAGAGAAGTGGGCAACCATACTAAAAGTGTGTGCCAAGACGAAGCTCTCACGATTACGCTAACGTGGTTCATTAAAGAACAGACTCTAACCTCCTGCCCGCTCTACTGGCCGGTATACGACAACAAGGATCAGGTGTAAAGCAGGGAGGCCTACATTGCTAAAGAACCGAGGCCCCTAGAAGGAACTGTCGCTGGCCGAACTGGACTAAGTAGATGGTGTTTGTTCGCGGAAAATCTGG